>JAOPSE010000014.1:54072535-54560472 GCA_029449295.1 Zea luxurians
GGCAGAGATCCTCCCGCTTGTGCCGTCATCCGAGGCCGGGGCGGATCTTGCCGAGAGTGGAGACGAAGCCGAGGGCATGGCTCCTTCTCCGGGCGACGCCTGATTCTACCGGAGCAGTTTTCTTTGAATGCATATGTGTCTTTTGCGGCCGCCGAGGCCCGAACACTTTATTATCGTAATATAAGGTTGTGTTTCTTTTCCTTCCGTTTTGCGTATCCGGACCCGTTCGTCAGTAGCAGGGTAGCTTGCCCAAGTAAGAGTCATTTTTCGTGGTAGGCGACGAGTGAGGTATCTGTATCCTAGAGGCGCAGGAGTCCCTCGGCTCGGTCGGCCTTGCCACTTACATGCACCCTTATTCGTTTCTTGGGGTCCTGTTACTGATATAGCCGGGGGACGCAAAAGCCTTTTTGATGGAAGTCTTTTTTCGAGGAAAATTTTTGACGCAGAGGGGGTTCCCCCCTTCTAGCCCCCAAGGGAGGGTCGGGCTTTGCCGAGGCAAGGCTGACCCTTCCTTGATGGTTAGACTTTGTGTGTGAACGAGGTGTACGAACGACTTGAAAGCATCTTAAGGGTAGAAGCGACGTAGCTGTCGGATGTTCCAAGCGTTGCTGTAGACCTCGCCTTGGCTATTGGCCAGCTTGTATGTCTCGGGCTTCAGAAACTTGGCGACGACGAACGGCCCTTCCCAGGGAGGCGTGAGCTTTTGCCGCCCTCGGGCGTCTTGTCGCAGCCGAAGCACCAGGTCGCCCACTTGGAGGTCTCGGGACCAAACCCCTCGGGCGTGGTAACGTCTCAGGGACTGCTGGTACCGCGCCAAGTGTAGTAAGGCCATGTCCCGAGCCTCTTCGAGCTGGTCCAGTGAGTCTTCTCGGTCGGTCTGGTTTCTTCGGTCGTCGTACGCCCTCGTCCTCAGGGAACCGTATTCTAAGTCCGTGGGCAAGACGGCCTCGGCCCCATAGACTAGAAAGAACGGTGTGAAGCCCGTGGCTCGGCTCGGTGTTGTCCTCAGACTCCAGACCACCGAGGGGAGTTCCTTCATCCATCGCCTGCCGAACTTCTGGAGGTCGCTGTAGATCCTCGGCTTGAGTCCTTGCAGAATCATGTCGTTGGCACGTTCCACCTGCCCATTCGTCATGGGGTGAGCCACGGTGGCCTAGTCCACCCGGATATGGTGATCCTCGCAGAAGTCCAGGAACTTTCTGCCGGTGAACTGGGTGCCGTTGTCGGTGATGATGGAGTTCGGGACCCCAAAGCGATGGATGATGTTGGTGAAGAATGCCACCGCCTGTTCGGACCTGATGCTGTTCAGGGGTCGGACCTCGATCCACTTGGAGAATTTGTCGATGGCGACCAGCAGGTGCGTGTAGCCCCCGAGTGCCTTCTGCAAGGGACCGACGAGGTCCAGTCCCCACACAGCAAACGACCAGGTGATGGGTATTGTCTGCAGAGCCTGAGCGGGCAGGTGGGTCTGCCTCGCGTAGAATTGACACCCTTGGCAGGCGCGGACAATTCTAGTGGCGTCGGCCACCACGGTTGGCCAGCAGAAACCTTGTCGGAAGGCGTGTCCAACAAGGGCTCGGGGCGCTGCGTGATTACCGCAAGCCCCCGAGTGTATTTCTTGTAAGAGCTCCTGGCCTTCGGCGATGGATATGCACCGCTGGAGGATGCCGGATGGGCTGTGGTGGTAGAGCTCCTTTCCGTCACCCAGTAAGACGAACGACTTGGCGCACCGCGCCAGTCGCCGAGCCTCGGCTCGGTCGAGGGGCAGCTCTCCTTGGTGGAGATATTGCAGGTACGGGGTCTGCCAGTTTCGATTAGGCTGGACCCCACTCCACTCTTCCTCGACGTGCAGTGCCTCACCCTCAGGGGCCGAGGGTGCCTCGGGCCGAGCCGAGGGCGCCTCGGGCTGGGCCGAGGCCTTCTCGGGCTCAGGCGTGTCGTCAGTCTTGACTGAGGGTTGATGTAGGTCTCGGGAGAAGACGTCCGGGGGGACCGTTGTCCGCCCCGAGGCTATCTTAGCCAGCTCGTCCGCAGTCTCGTTGTGTCGTCCGGCGATGTGGTTGAGCTCGAGCCCATAGAACTTGTCCTCCAGGCGTCGAACCTCATCGCAGTAGGCTTCCATCTTCAGGTCGCGGCAGTGGGAGCTTTTCATAACTTGGTCGATGACGAGCTGCGAGTCGCCGCGAGCGTCAAGGCGTCGGGCCCCTAGCTCAATGGCGATGCGCAACCCGTTGACCAGAGCTTCGTACTCAGCCACGTTGTTGGACGCCGGGAAATGGAGGCGCAGCACGTAGCGTAGGTGTTTCCCGAGGGGCGAGATGAAGAGCAGGCCCGCGCCTGCCCCTGTTTTCATCAGCGACCCATCGAAAAACATGGTCCAGAGTTCCGGCTGGATCGGAGCCGCCGGGAGCTGGGTGTCGACCCATTCAGCCACAAAGTCCGCCAAGACTTGGGACTTGATGGCCTTCCGAGGGGGGCGAACGAGATCGTCTCGCCCATGATTTCCACCGCCCACTTAGCAACCCTACCCAAGGCCTCTCGGCACTGGATGATCTCCCCCAGGGGAAGGATGACACCACAGTCACCGGATGAGACTCGAAGTAGTGTCACAACTTTCGTTGCGTCAGGATCACCGCGTACAGCAGCTTCTGAATTTGCGGGTAGCGGATCTTGGTCTCGGATAGTACCTCACTGATGAAGTAAACCGGCCTCTGGACGGGCAATGCATGCCCTTCTTGTCTCTCAACCACGATCGTGGCCCTGACCACCTGAGTGGTAGCGGCGACGTAGATCAAGAGGGCTTCTTCAGCGGCGGGGGGCACCAAGATGGGCGTGTTCGTAAGGAGCGCCTTCAGGTTCCCGAGGGCTTCCTCGGCCTCGGAGGTCCAAGTGAAGCTCTCGGTCTTTCTTAAGAGGCGGTACAGAGGTAGGCCTCTTTCGCCGAGGCGCGAAATGAAACGGCTCAGAGCCGCAAGGCATCCCATGACCCTCTGTACGCCTTTCAAGTCCTTGATGGGCCCCATGTTGGTGATGGCCGCGATTTTCTCCGGGTTGGCCTCGATGCCCCGCTCGGAGACGATGAACCCCAAGAGCATGCCTCGGGGGACTCCGAAGACACACTTCTCAGGATTGAGTTTTACGCCTTTCGCCTTGAGACACCGGAATGTCGTTTCAAGGTCGGAAAGGAGGTCGGAGGCTTTCCTCGTCTTGACTACGATGTCATCGACATAAGCCTCGACCGTTCGACCAATGTGTTCGCCGAACACGTGGTTCATGCACCTTTGGTACGTCGCACCCGCGTTCCTCAAACCAAATGGCATAGTAACATAGCAGTACATGCCAAAAGGTGTGATGAAAGAAGTTGCGAGCTGGTCGGACTCTTTCATCCTGATTTGGTGATACCCTGAGTAGGCATCGAGGAAAGACAGGGTTTCGCATCCCGCAGTGGAATCCACGATTTGATCGATGCGAGGCAGAGGATAGGGGACTTTTGGGCATGCTTTGTTTAGACCAGTGTAGTCTACACACATCCGCCATTTCCCTCCTTTCTTTCTCACAAGCACGGGGTTGGCAAGCCATTCGGGATGGAATACCTCTTTGATGAACCCTGCGGCCATCAGCTTGTGGATCTCCTCGCCTATGGCTCTGCGCTTTTCTTCATCGAATCGGCGCAGAGGTTGCTTCGCGGGTCGGGCTCCAGCTCGGATATCCAGCGAGTGCTCGGCGACATCCCTCTATATGCCAGGCATGTCCGAGGGACTCCACGCGAAAACTTCGGCGTTTGCACGGAGAAAGTCGACGAGCACTGCTTCCTATTTGGGGTCGAGCTCGGAGCCGATCCGGATCTGCTTGGAGGCGTCGTTGCTGGGTTCGAGAGGGACGGACTTAACCGTCTCCGCTGGCTCAAAGTTGCCGGCATGGCGCTTCACGTCTGGCGCCTCCTTGGAGAGGCTCTCCAGGTCGGCGATGAGGGCCTCGGATTCAGCGAGGGCCTCGGTGTACTCCACGCACTCTACGTCGCATTCGTACGCGTGTCGGTACGTGGGGCCGACGGTGATGATCCCGTTGGGGCCCGACATCTTGAGCTTGAGGTAGGTGTAGTTGGGGACGACCATGAACTTGGCGTAGCATGGCCTCCCCAGTACTGCGTGGTAGGTTCCTCGAACCCGACCACCTCGAACGTGAGGGTTTCCCTTTTGAAGTTGGAGGGAGTCTCGAAGCAGACGGGTAGATCGAGTCGTCCGAGGGGTTGGACGCGTTTCCTGGGGATGATCCCGTGAAAAGGCGCCGCACCGGCCAGGACCGTGGACAGATCGACTACAGGAGCTCGAGGGTCTCGGCGTAGATGATGTTGAGGCTGCTGCCTCCGTCCATGAGGACCTTGGTGAGCCTGACGTTGCAGATGACGGGGTCGACAACGAGTGGATATTTCCCCGGGCTCGGCACGCGGTCGGGGTGATCGCCCTGGTCGAAGGTGATGGGCTTGTCGGACCACTCTAGGTAGACTGGCGCCGCCACCTTTACCGAGCAGACCTCCCGATGCTCTTGCTTGTGGTGCCAAGCTCAGGCGTTCGCCACTTGCCCACCGTAGATCATGAAGCAGTCGCGGACCTCGGGGAACTCCTCTGCCTTGTGATCCTCCTTCTTGTCGTCGTGGTGGGCCCTGCCACCCTCCGCAGGTGGCCCGGCCCTGTGAAAGTGGCGCCGAAGCATGGCGCATTCCTCAAGGGTGTTCTTGACGGGTCCCTGATGATAGGGGCATGGCTCCTTGAGCATCTTGTCGAAGAGATTGGCGCCCCCGGGAGGTTTTTGAGGGTTCTTGTACTCAGCGGCGGCGACAAGGTCCGCGTCGGTGGCGTCGCGTTTCGCTTGCGACTTCTTCTTGCCTTTATTCTTGGTGCCGTGCTGAGCGGACGCCTCGGGAACATCTTCCGGCTGGCGGCCCTAGGGCTGCTTGTCCTTCCGGAAGATGGCCTCAACCGCCTCCTAGCCAGAGGCGAACTTGGTGGCGATGTCCATCAGCTCGCTCGCCCTGGTGGGGGTCTTGCGACCCAGCTTGCTCACCAGGTCGCGGCAGGTGGTGCCGGCGAGGAACGCGCCGATGACATCCGAATCGGTGACGTTGGGTAGCTCGGTGCGCTGCTTTGAGAATCGCCGAATGTAGTCCCGGAGAGACTCTCCCGGCTGCTGGCGGCAGCTTCGGAGATCCCAGGAGTTCCCAGGGCACACGTACGTGCCCTGGAAATTACCGGCGAAGGCTTGGACCAGGTCGTCCCAGTTGGAGATCTGCCCCGGAGGCAGATGCTCCAGCCAGGCCCGAGCGGAGTCGGAGAGGAACAGGGGGAGGTTGCGGATGACGAGGTTATCATCGTCCGTTCCACCCAGTTGGCAGGCCAGCCGGTAGTCCGTGAGCCACAGTTCCGGCCTTATCTCCCCCGAGTACTTTGTGATGGTAGTCGGGGTTTGGAACCGGGTCGGGAACGGCGCCCGTCGTATGGCTCGGCTGAAAGCCTACGGGTCGGGTGGTTCGAGCGATGGACTCCGATCCTCCCCGCTGTCGTAGCGTCCCCCACGCCTGGGGTGGTAGCCTCGGCACACCCTCTTGTCGAGGCAGGCTCGATGGTTGCGGTGGTGGTGCTCGTTGCCGAGGCGTCCCGGGGCCGTAGGCGCTGTGTTGCACGTGCGCCCGGTGTGGACCGAGGCTTCCCGCACGAATCGAGAAGTCACGGCGCGGTGCTCCGAGGGGTATCCCTGCCTTCGGGAGGCAGAGCTCTCGGCCCGTCGGACCGCGGCATCCTCCAGGAGATTCTTGAGCTCTCCCCGGATCCGCCGCCCTTCGGTGGTTGATGGTTCCGGCATTGTGGAGAAGTATCGCTGCTGCAGCCAGGTTCTGGCCGACCCCACTGGAAGCCGGTGGTGGCCTTGCCCTGACGTTGTCGGCGATGCGGAGTTGGATGCCCTAGGGTAGATGACACGCTTCCCCGGCCGGAGCTTGGTCTACCCATTCCTGCCCGATGTTCCGACGGAGCGGCTCAAGTGTTCCTGCCCCCTCGTCGAGCCTGGCCTGCATCTCGCGGATTTTCTCGAGCTGTGCGTCCTGACCCCCCGTAGGGACTGGGACCACAGCTAGCTCCCGAAGGATGTCAACGCGAGGCGCAGGCCTAGGGGGATCACCGTTTTCCGGTATACCAAGATGGTTGCCTTCCTCGGGACCCCCTAGATCGACGTGGAAACATTCACGACTTGGGCCGCAGTCTCTGTCGCCGAAGTTGCGGCTACCGTTGGAACAATCGGAAAGGCAGTAGTCGCATGCGGTCATGAAGTCCTGCATGGCACTGGGGTTACCGAGCCCGGAGAAATCCCAACCAAAGTCGGGCTCGTCATCTTCCTCGGAACCCGAGGGTCCGTAGGTCGAGACGGCCGTCAGCCGATCCCAGGGTGACCACATATGATACCCTGGAGGGTTGGTGCATGCCTCTATGAAGGCTTCCACCAAAGCGGGGTCGCTTGGTGGGTCGAGGCCGAATCCAAAAGGCATGAGACGGGAATCAGTCAGTACCTCTTGGTCGACAGGTGGTGACGTTGTCACGTCAGGGGCGGACTGCCACCGTCGTCTCAGGTACGAGGGTGACGCCCAGCAAGTCCTTCGTGAGCGTGCTGGCGTCATCCGTCCGCTTGGAGTTGGCGTGTTGCGGGGAAACGACGCTCGTCTTCGTCTCAGACGTGAGGTCGACGCCCGATGTCCCCCGTCGGGGCGCCGGCGCCGTCGACTCGCTCGACAGCCGACGAGGTGCCGCCTCCTGCTTGGCCACGGTTGCCCCGCCTCCTCCTCCATCAGCGGGGGAGGTGACGGGACAAACTTGGATGTTGTTCTTCCGCCTCGTGGGGAAGACGTCGTCGATTCCGCCGCCGGCGGGCGGGTTGTCGGCCGCCATTGTCGCCGTCACGCGGCGGAGGAAGGAGTATCATGTCGTAGCTGCCGTCGAGGGACATGAACTCAAGACTCCCGAAACGGAGCACCGTCCCGGGTTGGAAAGGTTGCTGGAGACTACCCATCTGGAGCTTGACGGGGAGCTGTTCGTCAACACGCAGCAGGCCCCTACCTGGCGCGCCAATTGTCGGCGTTTCGACCCCGGGGGGTCCCCGGACCGACGAGTAAATTGTCGCCACGTGTCCCAGCCCAGATGGGTCGGCGCGAGACGGAGCACGAAGGGGGGTAGAAGAGAGGGAAAAAAGGGGGAAACCCGTGGCCTCCGTGTTGTCCTGCGCCCACGTCGGGTGTGCTTGCAGTAGGGGGTTACAAGCGTCCGCATGGGGGGGAGAGCGAGGGACCCTACGTGCCGTCCCGTCCTCCCATGCAGCCAACCTCCCTGTAAGAGAGCACTGGACCTTCCTTTTATAGGCGTAAGGAGAGGGTCCAGGTGTACAATGGGAGGTGTAGCAGTGCGCTATCGTGTCTAGCAGAGAGGAGCTAGTGCCCTAAGTACATGCCGTCGTGGCAGCCAGAGAGGTTTTGGCACCCTGTTCATGTGATGTCGTGGCCGTAGGAGGAGTGTTGGAGCCTTGCGGAAGGACAGCTGTCGGGGCTATCGAGTCCTTGCTGACGTCTCCTTGCTTTCGTAAGGGGCTGAGAGCCGCCGTCGTCATGGAGCACGTGGGGCGCCATCATTATCTATTTACCGGGGCGAGCCAGATGGGACGCCGGTCCTATTACCCGTAGCCTGAGCTAGCTAGGGATAGGGTAATGATGGCCCCCCTATGACGTGGTCGGTCCAAACCCTGGGTCGGGTGAGGCGGAGGCTCCTCCGAGGTCGGGGTCGAGTCGGTCTTCCGAGGTCGAGGTCGTGTCCGAGCCCCGGGTCGGGCGAGGCGGAGACTGTCGTCCGAGGCCAAGGCCGAGTTCGAGCCCTGGGGTCGGGCGAGGCAGAGTTCGTCGTCTTTCGGGGCCGAGCCCGAGTCTGAGCCCTGGGGTCGGGTGAGGCGGAGTTTGTCGTCTTCCAGGGCCGAGCTCGAGTCCAAGCCCTCGGGTCGGGCGAGGCGGAGTTCATCGTCTTCCGGGGCCGAGCCCGAGTCCGAGCCCTGGGGTCGGGCGAGGCGGAGTTTGTCGTCTTCCGGGGCCGAGCCCGAGTCCGAGCCCTGGGGTCGGGCGAGGCGGAGTTCATCGTCTTCCGGTGCCGAGCCCGAGTCCGAGCCCTGGGGTCGGGCGAGGCAGAGTTCATCGTCTTCCGGGGCCAAGCCCGAGTCCGAGCCCTGGGGTCGGGCGAGGCGGAGTTCGTCGTCTTCCGGGGCCGTGCCCGAGTCCGAGCCCTGGGGTCGGGCGAGGCGGAGTTTCCTATGGTGCCCGAGGCCAGACTTGGCTGCTATCAGCCTCACTCTGTCGAGTGGCAGCAGTCGGAGCGACGCAGGCGGCGCTGTCTTCTTGTCAGGCCAGCCAGTGGAGCGGCGAAGTGACTGCGGTCACTTTCGGCTCTGTCGACTGAAGGGCGCGTGATAGTATAAGGTGTCAGGCCATCCTTGCATTAAATGCTCCTGCGATTCGGTCGGTCGGTGTGGCGATTTGGCCAAGGTTGCTTCTTGGCGAAGACTGGGCCTCGGGCGAGCCGAAGGTGTGTCCGTCGCTTGAGGGGGTCCTCGGGCGAGACGTGAATCTTCCGGGGTCGGCTGCCCTTGCCCGAGGCTGGGCTCGGGCGAGGCGAGGTCGTGTCCCTTGAGTGGACCGAGCCTTGGCTTAATCGCACCAATCAGGCCTTTGCAGCTTAGTGCTGATGGGGGTTACCAGCTGAGATTAGGAGTCTTGGGGTACCCCTAATTATGGTGTAACACCCAGGTTTAAAGGACAAAGCCGGGTGTGTCTCATACATGCGCCAAAGAAGACAACATATATAATCACAGAGTGTATAGAGATAAATGTCACAATAATCAGAGTACTTATTACATAGCGGAAGTCTTACAAAATAAAATATAAATGTAGCAGGATCTAAAAACTATCCTTGGCGCCAGAAAGTCAACTGGGAGACGCCACCTAGATCGAATCGAACTCCTCGTTGTGGCTTCTCTTGAACCACCTGAACATCTCCTGTGGGGGGGTGTGAGACAGCAAGAGTGAGGTCACATACGTTCATAGCTCAACAAGTTGTGGGGAATAATGTGCATGAACTCGCCAAAGGTGGGAGCTCAAGTGAAGTGTAAGGCTTACCAAAGAGGATGGTTAAAGCTGAGCATTGCTTTTAAAGTTGGTCAAAATTTTATTAGCAGTTACTAAGTATAAGTAAATACCAACCCAATTAAATAGTAGAACAAAAGTAACAACATCACCTGCGATGCAATGCATATGACAAATTGAATTTAGTTCCATAATTTAATCATGTGAGTGTCCGAGCCGCTCATGACCGTGAGCACGGCTAGTATACCAGTTTTACGCTCTGTAGAGGTTGCGCATCTTTACCCACAAGTCGTGTTACCCATTTGCCACGGAGTTGATCAGACTCCATACACCTCTACCAAGGAAGCGAGGCAGGGTACCACTACGAGGCCTTTACAAAGTTCCACTAGCTTCAGACTACCCGCTACAGTTTATAGGAAGCTCCAGTGCAGGGTTCTTGTCTGACCGCCATCGCAGCAAAATCAACCCAAGGACCTCCCTACACTGACCACTCCCCTACTGCCCTTGCCCCTTTCGGGTAAGGTAGCCCTCCACCAGCTTTCCTAGTTAATCAGCCAAGGGCGTCCCATTAAACCCTTGTGGTAGCACTGTTTTCCCGGGTGGTTCTCCATGTTCCCATTAACATAATGATCTTATCATGAACATAAAATAATGAACAGATAATAACAAGTGTAAAAATGAGTAGTGAATATCTCTATACCCAAATCCACATAAAGCAATAGCGTGTACTACCCAAAACTTAGTAGTAAAACCAGTGGTGAAGCAAGGTATAAAGATAGTCAAATCTAAGGTGACCTATTGGGTCCCATCAAAATTAACCTATGCAGATCATTATGATTAATAAGAACATGAATGGGTAAAAGAAGTGATCAAGGGCACAACTTGCCTTCAATGAGCTCCTGCTCAGCTACTTCTACTTGTTGAACCTCAGATTCCCCAGTGGCTTGCTCGTCTACTCGCATCAATACAATACATACATAGCATAGTATAAATTAACATCACATCAAATATGCAAATAGAATATACAGTAAAAATCTACACATTAAAATGAAATCATAGGAATTGGAATCACTAAATTTGGAGTTATAGAATTCAAGTTATGAATTCTTAAGGTTTAATGTGCTTGAAATAGGATTAAATGATAAATAAATTTTCTAACTGCTTTCATGTCAAAACAGAGACACTAAATGGTAGAGAATATTATTACAAAATTTTAGAAATTGGAATGGCTCAATTTGGAGTTAAAATGAATTTTCTATGCATTTTACAAGTTTCTAGATTTGTTTTTGTATTAAAAACGAAATTCTGTAATTATTTCTCTGTTTTTAAACATCCCAGGACTCGGCCTCATTTTCCAGAAACGACAGGGGCCCTGGCGCAATTGCTACAAAGACTCAGGCGAACCCCTTATCGGATGGCGGGTTGATAATCAATAAGGTCAGGGGTTCATGTGCAAATGCGTATCCGCAAAGGGGTACAGGAGGATTCGGACCGTTCAGATCAGATCCAAGGGCCAGGATCGGATCTCGTCCATTATGAACCTGCGAGCGCTCAGGGCCGTCCGATCTGGATCAATGGCCCAGATCCAATCCGTCGAAGGGGTATCCCCCTATCTAATCTGAACCGTTCAACGAGGATCGGACGACCAGGGTGTTTTCCCCCAATTCTCTGCCAGCGATGGCGGCGCCGCCCGAGGTCACGGTGGATCCTCGCCGGAGCCACGCGATTCGGCCGATCTGGGCCCCTACAACGTCATTCGAAGGCCCCTACGCACAATTCGGACGATGGCGAAACATACTAGGGCTCACCGTAGGTAGGGATGGCGACAAGGGAGTGATCCACGGCGTGATGCGACACCGCGGCGGAGCACTATCGTCGGTGAGCAATTCTAGGACTCGGCGGCACCCTACACTTTCGAAGCCGGTCGCTACGCAACGCGCGGACAAAGGTGCATTCCAGGGAGTGTCTCATACCGGTGCTATTGGCGCCCGAATCCAAGTCCACCCACGGCGGAGATCGAAGCTCCAGTGAGCGATTCGTCGGCCACAGCTCGGCAACACACCCGCGTAAACCACGAGCGCAATCCCCAAGGTGTAGCGGAGCTCCCGTACCCGATGACAACCCTTAAACGGCGGCGCAGGCACACGACCACGATGGTGGCGCAGTATCCCTCGCGGCGACGAAATCACGGCAGTTTCTATGGCGGACGGCTGGTCGGGGCGATGTATAGGGAAAAGCGGAGCCCATAGCTATCATTTATAGCCACAACAAGCTCGTAGGAGAGGCGGCCTTAACGGACTCCGAGAAGCGTGGCGCAGCCGGGATCTCCCGAGTCGCGCGGCGAAGGAAAGGGGAGGGTCTGACAAGGCTGGCCCACGCATCAGTGACCAAAGGCGAACGCGACGTGAACTTGTGTGTATGACCAGAGGGGCCCGCTGGTCATTAGGGCCCACACGGTGGTGACCCAAGGTGTGAGCGTGAGGCCTAGCTGGGCCGGCCAAGGGGAAATTCGGCCCAGATAGGTATAGGTGAACCCTTTTTCTTTTCTGATTTTATTTTCCTTTTCATTTGAATCTCCAATTTGAATTTGAATATTGTTTTGAATTTCACCTTCAAATATTAAACACAAATAATATGACTAATGCTTTTACTATCCGCCATAATATTATATATATATATTAATGTGTATTCTTTTATTTTTCTTCTCTCCTCTCTTCTCTTTTAATCTTTTTGTTATTTTTTTATTTAGATTTGTATATCCTAAATTTGAGTTTCCAATCCAAGATAAAGTTTAGGAGTTCAAATTTTTAATATATATTCAAAATCAATTATGAAGCATTAGATATTTATTTTAATTGATTTATTTGTTTGATACACGTTTGAAATATGTGATGCACTCATTTGTTCCTTTCTTTTTAGAAGAATAATATTTTGAATGCGGGATAAGAAGAAAAAAAATTACTTCAATATTTAGGTATTCATGTAAATGATGACTTATGATGCATTATTTGATAATATGCATAATCTTTTAGTTGAATAGAAAACTTTATATTACTTCTTTTCTAAAATATTTCTTGGTTTTCAAAATTCAGTTCTCAATTGTTAACACTCAAGGATAATTAGAGATATTTGAATTTAATATTTTATTTCTTCATGTATTTATTTCATAAAATTTTTTTATACAGATTTTGGGCCTTACATATGGTCCCCGACAAAACTCTTTACCAATACTAGGTTGCCGAGCGCATCCCCTCTGGTTGGAGCATATAAGTCAAACTCCTTAGACTTTCATGGGTATCTAGAGACCACCCAGATCTCATAAACTGTGACTAGCAGTTAACCCATATAAGTATGTTTCTCTAAAGATGTTCTGTAGGACAACATCTTTGCTTCACAAAGCCATTTGGAACATATTAAGGTGTAAGCACCAACCTACCTTACAGTAAGGAAAGATGTGCATCTGAAATGAATCTTATTAAGGGTCTTTCCTCTCAGTCTACCACTAGCTTGTTTCACCATTCTAATTCACGAGATCTCCGATCACATAGAACAGGTTACCACTATGATAAACTTTAGGTAGGTCTCAAGCCCATCTCACTCGATGCACTATCTATCACACTACGTGATAGCTCATTAGTAAATTGATCTGCCAGATTTTAGACGTATGGACATAGTCCAACGCTATTACTCCGGAGTTTCTCAATTTGCTAATAGATTTTAAATGCCTCTTTATGTGCCTTGTCGACTTCATATTATCCTTAGAACTGTTTATCTTGATTATCACAGTCTGATTATCACAGTTCATAGAAATAGCCGGCACATGTTTTTCAACCATCGTTAAATCCATAAGGAGTTCACGAAGCCACTCAACCTCAACTGAAGCGGTATCTAATGCTGTGAGTTCTGCTTCCATAGTCGACCTCATTAAGATGGTCTGCTTGCAAGACTTCCATGAAACAGTGCCACCTCTAAGTGAAAACACATAACCATTGTGGCATATATCTCATCAGCATTAGATATCCAATTTGCATCATAGTAACCCTCCAGTACTATTGGGTATCCGGTATAATGGATGCCTAAACTCATAGTACCTTTTAGATAGCGTAGAACTCTCTTAAGAGCTCGCGAATGATCATCTCCCGGATTTGAAACAAGCCGGCTAAGTTTGCTCACAGCAAACGAGATATCAGGCCTCGTTGCGCTAGCTAAGTACATGAGTGAACCAATTATTTGGGAATATCTCAATTGATCTCTAGCTATCCTTCAATTTTTCTTCAATAGCTTACTAGGATCATAAGGTGTTGGAGCAGGTTCACATTCGCTATAACCAATGTGACTCAAAACCTTTTCCACATAGTGGGATTGCACAAGTGTGACCCTATCGGTGTTTTGGGTCCGACCGCACACCCGGGGTTGCCCCTCAAGGTGTTTTTAGGAGTAGGACGGTGTCGACGACTGTAGCAGAATGGTTCGTGCCAGTTGCACGAGGGACAGTAGACAATGTTTACAGGTTCGGGCCGCTTAGAGATGCGTAACACCCTACGTCCTGGCGAGTATGCTTGGTGAATGAGGTTACAAGAGAGCTCTCTGAATTGAGAATGCAGAGAATTGAAGTGGATGGCTAAGTAATAGGGTCGATCATTCTGAAGGGGTGCCCCCTAGGCCTTATATACTCGACTGTGGGGCAATACACGTGGATATGATAACAATGCGTAGCTAAAGGATCAGCACTTGTTTGAGTTTATCTCCCTGTAGTTCCGCTGACCTATCCTCGCGTGGCTCCGTTGCATGGGGGCTTCAGCGCGGGAAAGTCGGATCTCTGTTGTGGTCGCTCGCTCGACGTTGTGGGCCGTCCAGGTTTTGCACCAATCCGGCCTCGTGTCAACCTGCTTTGCTGATTGTTCCTCCCCAGGCCCACGAAAGAATGGCCTTACGATTTATTGGGCCCTTGGGCCTTTCATGAGGTCTTTTACTCTTTTAGTGGACCCGGGGGATATCTGTCCCCCACAAGCCCCCGATCTTTGGGTTAATTTAGAGGTAATCAGCCCAAAGATCCCAGGTCCAGCTTGCAGGTGATTTGAAGAGAACGACTTCTTACTGTCTCCTCCTGCTTTGATCTCTCGTAAACTGAAGCTTTGTTTCGTGCTCGTGCCTTAGAGGTCGGCATTTCGTTTGTAGGACCCTGAACTTCATTGGGTGCACCGGAGGTGCACCCAATGGGTGTAGCCCCCGAGCTTCGAGTAGATTTTAGAAAATAATCTACTCGAAGGTCTTCATTAGAAATTATTTCCATTTTTACTCCTGTGTTTTGGTTGAGGGCCAGCCTTGTCTTTTAATCTTGTCCATGCCTTAGAAGTCGGCACTATCTTGGCTTGGAATGATGATCCATGGGGTGCACCGAAGGTGCACCCAATGGGTGTAGCCCCCGACCTTCAAGTGGATTTTTTGAGGATAATCCATTCGAAGGTCTTCCTTTTGTGTCTTTTTGCTGAAGATTATCCTTTCTGCTTGTAAAAATCGGCATGATGTCATCCGCATTATGCTTTGGAGGTCAGCATTATGTCATCAATATTATGCTTCAGAGGTCAGCATGTATTTTGTCTTTTGCAGCCGAGTTCGCAATCCATCCATATCTTGCTAGGTAGTGTAATTTATTTGCTCTGTGACTGATTGGACATTTGATGGACGTTCTCTGTCTAGTCTTCACGTCGCTTCTGTCGGCCATATTTTGTACTTCACTGGCTACATTTGGCTTTCCTCTGATCCTTACTGATATCTCATTTTTGTCTTGAGGTATTCACTGCATGCCCTGCCCAGATGTGACCGTTTGAAAAATATACTGATAATTCCCTGGGCGTCCCCCCCATGGGTGTGGGCAAGGGACGGCTTGGTACGCTGAGTGTTTTAGCCGGCTGCTTCTGAGTAGTAATGTGATGCGACGGCGGGTGTAATCATATCCTCCGCGCTGTTGACTGGAGTCCCAATGGGTGTTGTGTTGCATGAAACGGCGTCAGCCGCCTGACGTGTCTTCAGACGGGTTGAAGTGCTTATTGAATGCTTTGCGACTGTTCAGTGACCACGGTTGGAGGTGAGCGGTTGCCTTCTTTTCCTATAAATAGTGCCTTTGCCTGCCTGGTTTTTTCACATCTCTCGCTGTTCTCCACTGCCTGCTTTCTTTCTTCTACCTGCATTTCCACCATGGGCAAGAAACGCAAGCGCGAGCCAACTCCTCCGTCTGAGGATTTTGGTGACTCGGAGTATTCAGAGGAGGAGTTTCTCCTCTGAATCCGAGGGGTCTCCGGCTCCCATCCCTCTCAGACGACTCCCAGGGGCTCGCGGCGGAGGTCTGGACGTACATCCGGGCCGTCGAGCGCTCCGGGCTCGAGGGCTCGGATGAGTCGGAGTACTCCTCGGATGAGGAGGACTCGGACGGCGACGGAGAGGACAAGGACGGCGACGACGACGACGACGAAGGCGGTGGCGGCGGTGACGGTGACGGCAGCGGCAGGGGCGGTAGTAGCGGCAGCAAGGACGGTGACGGCGCGGCAGCAGGGGCAGCAGCAGGGGCGGCAGCGGCGGCGGCAGCAACAGGGCCAGTGGCTAGATGCCACTGGTCCTTAAATGTTAGTATAGTATAGTTAGAATAATGTAGTAGTATTTAGTAGTGTAGAGTAGTATAGTGTAGTAGTAGTAGTAGTAGTATAATGTAATGTAGCAGTAGTAGTAGTAGGGAAGTATCAACTCATAATGAGTTGATTTGTAAATATGATATCTTCCCTTTAATGAAGAAATGATGTTGGCTTCTCTGTGATGATTGCTCGTTGATATTCATAACTCAAAGTTCTCGAATCATTCCTCTTCCCGCCTTTTTCGTGAAGTTGATTCCTTTGGAATAGTAAGTGAATAACTCGGACATCATATCGATGCTTTTAGAAATAGCTGCCGAGCGACTTGTAGATGATGTCAGAGTTTTAGAGATAACTGCCGAGCGACTGAACGCGATGTCGGAGTTTAGAGTTAACTGCCGAGCGACTTGAAGACAATGTCGGCGTTTTTAGAGGTAACGCCGAGCGACTAAACACGACGTCGGAGTTTTTAGAGATAACTGCCGAGTAACTTGAAGACGACGTCGGTGTTTTAGAGGTAACGCCGAGCGACTGAACGCGATGTCGGAGCTGTAGAGTCAACTGCCGAGTACTTGAAGACAACGTCGGCGTTTTAGAGGTAACGCCGAGCGACTGAACACGATGTCGGAGTTTTAGAGATAACTGCCGAGTAACTTGAAGACAACGTCGGCGTTTTAGAGGTAACGCCGAGCGACTGAACACGATGTCGGAGTTTTAGAGATAACTGCCGAGTAACTTGAAGATAACGTCGGCGTTTTAGAGGTAACGCTGAGCGACTGAACACGATGTCGGAGTTTTAGAGATAACTGCCGAGTAACTTGAAGACGACGTCGGCGTTTAGAGGTAACGCCGAGCGACTGAACGCGATGTCGGAGCTTTAGAGTCAACTGCCGAGTAACTTGAAGACAACGTCGGCGTTTTAGAGGTAACGCCGAGCGACTTGAGGGCGACGTCAGCATTTTAGAGGTAATGCTGAGCGACTTAATACTATGTCGGAGTTTTAGAGTCAACTGCCGAGCAATAGCGGGCTACGTGGGCCACTTTGAGGTTAATAGCCGAGTGATGATGTGGCGCACTGGTGTTTTGGAGATAACTGCCGGGTGATGACGTGGCACGCTGGTGTTTTGGAAATAACTGCCGGGTGCTGACTGGGCGCTTTTTGAAACGGTATCTGGCTCGGGAATATCCAATAAGTGCTGCATTTTTAGCCGCCTCTGCTTTTTGTGCCCTAGTTCTTGCTTTCTTGCTTCCGAATCCTCTCTGCAATTCGCCTCCTACTCTGCTCGCCGGTAGAATCGAGATGGCGCCCAAGAGGAAAGCCTCGAGTTCGTCCGCCGTGGTGATTCCTCCAATCGACCCCAACAGCCAGTTGCCTTTCGCAGGTAACCACATGTCCGTCATCTCTGAGCCCGAACTTCTCCACCTCGTGTCCATCGGGGTTCTTCCTCCGAGGGAACTCTGCTCTTGGCGGATTTGCCATGGGGTTACTGTCCCAACTGAGGATACCCATGAGTCCGTGATTTATGCTCCTTCCTTCTCCGCGGTCTTGGCCTTCCCATTTCTCCCTTTTTCCGCGGCCTCCTTGATTTCTACCATCTTAACTTGACCCATCTGAATCCCAATTCTATCCTGCAAATCTCCATTTTTGTTCATTTATGCGAAGCCTTTCTTGGCGTGCTACCACATTTCGGGTTGTGGAAGTACTTGTATCACTGTCGCCCTGGGATGGCCGGGGGACAACATCAATTGGTTGGGGGTGCTAGCTTGGAGATGCGTCGCGGGAGGAAGACTGAGTATCTCGAAATCCCTCTCAAGACAGTATCAAGGGGTGGCGCTTGGAGTGGTTCATAGTTGACAATTATGGAAACTCTCCCCCTCGGTCGGGAAGACAGCCGGATGTTCGCACCCCAAGCTGGACCGAGTCTCCCACAGATCAGGAGGTAGCTGAGGCAGGTGCTTTGCTGGCTGAAGTTGGATTGCTGAAAGAGAGGGGTCTGACTGCTGAAGCTGTGGTTGTTGATTTTGTTTTCAAGAATATTCAGCCGTTGAAAGACATGGCATACCCGGCTTATCTGTATAGAGGCCTAGCCGACTCAACTCGGGTCACTAACAGAAGAATTCCCTCTACGGACTTGGTGAGGCCGACTTGAGATGATCCTTAGAGGCAAAGTGTCAAATGTTGGTGCCCCAGTGGCATTCTCAGCCTGGAACCTGCCTCCTCCCAAAGCCTTCACTCTTTTGTGTCGAATCCTCCTGTCACTGATGGCAGTTTGGGCCTTAGAGTGCGGCCCTCTGCTGAAGAAGTTAGTGCCTTGGTTGCCTCGCTCAGGGGGATTCCTGATGATGAACGGCAGGTCCATTTTGAGGTGTCCCTGAACCCTAATGATGCGGAGATAAGTGCTATGCTTGATTTGCTAGCTGAGGACTCTTCTGACGCTGCTCCTGCTGGGCATTGGTAGTGGCGCCCCTCCCAGAGGCTGATACAACTTTTAGATGCTCAGAAGCCTGCTAGTACTCGCCCGAGGCGCCCTTGCCGAGCCAATCAACCTGATCCTTCTGCTGATGAGCAGAAAAAGAAAAAGAGACGCCTCCGGCAAGTATCCAGTTTGGATCAGGACGTTGGTACCTCGGTTCCTGATGCTGAAGAAGTGCCTGCGACTGAATTTACTGACGCTGACCCCAATGGGTGTATCCAATCTGTTGCTGATCCCAATGTGAGTGCTCCATCTGTTGCTGATCCCAATGGGTGTGCTCCATCTGTCGCTGATCCCAATGGGGGTGCTGTCTGCGTTGCTAATGTGGACGACGAGGGGGAAGAAGATGAAGTTCCTTTGACTCGGAAAAAACAGTCGGCAGTTCATCGCTAGCGGTGAAAGTAGTGGAGTTCCTTCTCCTGCTTTGTCTGCTCTCATTGGTCTGCAAGAACTGTCCCTAGCCAATTTTGATCAGACTCTTGAGGATATGGTTCCAGAGGATTTGTTATCGGAGCCAGCAGATGATGGGTGTGATGGAGGTTTGTGCTGATGTGCTTGATGCTGGGTTGAGGTCATCCCGTGCCTCGTCGACCTTAGAGCGCGATCTCGAGGGTCGGGAGACTGACTTGGATCGTCCTGGTCCCATGGAAGTAACTGAGGGCCCATCAGCCTTAGAGGTGGCTACCGTAGAGAACTTGGACCCCAAGGATGGTGTTGACACGTGCCCAGCCCCCCGAGAGTGTTGTCGGGGATGACTTGGTTCGGGTGGGAAGTGCAAGCCACTGCCCAGCCCCCGAGGGTGCTGCCGGGGATGATCCGGCTCAAGTGGGCAGTGCAAACTATGACCCAGCCCCCGAGGATGTCCGAGCGGGGTCTCTCTCTTGTACTTCCATGGACGTTCATGCGGGATCGCCTCCACACTTCGGCTGTATCGTGGTAGCCCAAGCCTTGGACCAGGGAGTCGCTTTAGAAGGTAGCATCCCCGCTGACCGAGTGTTGGGCTCTGTTGATGGCACCGAGTTGATTCCTGCTGGTTCGTTGCAAGCTGCTTCGGGTGGTGGCCTTACGCCCGGTTATCAATTGATCTCTCCTGATTTGGGGATCCCTTCGTTCTTTTCCAACCTCCAGGTACTGTGATGTATTTCAGCTTGGCTTTTTACATTGCATGAACTGCTGTCATTACATTCATCTGCTCTCCTCATCAGGCTTTGGTGGATGGGATGGCTGGCCAGCTGAGGTTACAGGGTGCTTCTATCCCAGAAGTAGCTTCGTCACTTGCATGTTGGAATCCAGTGTCACTTCAACATCGTGTCTCTGAATTGGAGGCGACTAACGCTGGTTAGTGCCTTTTGCTTCCCTTTGTCTTCACTGTAGACTGCTTTAACGTCCTGACCCTTTTTTGTTTGATTGTCTCCTGCTAGGTATGACTCGGCAGATTTCCACTCTTGAGGAAAAACATTCCCGAGATCAGGCTGAACTGGCCCAGCGGTGCACTGACTTTGAGGAAAAGTACTCTCAAAGTCAGACTGAACTGGGTCAGGTCTCCGCTGCCTTAGATGACGCCAATGCACTGAGTTCTTCTCTTCATGCTCAGCTCAATTCTGAAAAGGTGATTTATGAAACTGTGCTTTGCCTTGTTGTGCTCCTATTACTTGCATGGTGTTTGAGGGAGTTGACTTTTGTTTGCAGGAAGAAAAACGTATCCTTGCTGCTTCTCGCGACAGTCTTGAAAGATTGTATCGTGATTCTAGCAACTCACTGACTATCCTGGAGAGGGAGTCATCGCTTCACCATGGAAGAGTTAGACAACCAACGCTGTAAGCTGCAGGAATCCATGGATGAAGTGACCCGGCTCAAGCAGTTGATATCAGCGAAGGACGCTACTATCAAAGAACTCCGAGCTTCCAGAAATCCATCGCCTAAGAGTTAGAAACTGCTCGGCTGGCTGCCAAGGTTGCCGAAGAAACTTCTATTACTCTCAGAGCCCAGCGCGATAGAGCCATGGACAAGGCTATTCGGGCGGGGCGGATCTTGATGAGGAGACCCGGCGTGGCTGTTCCCGAAGATATAAAGGCTGATGTGAATGCTGCCCCTGATTCCTCGAGTCGTCCTTCCTCATCGATTGCTCCTGAGAAAAATATCACGAAATAGGGAAACATTTTGCGTGCTTTGAACGCGCGGTTAGCATGGTTAGACATTTGTTAGAGGACGTCATTTCAGTACTTGGACGATATTGTTATCTTCATATTGTTTCAGAATTTATCAGTTCATAAATTTGTAGTAGTAAAATGATGTGCGATGGTTTTGAAATTTGTTTGCGGGATATAGAAGTCATCCTTATATGAGTAATTGTAATCACGTCAGATCGCCTTAAGTCGCTGCTGACTTAAATCGACTGCTTCTGTTAATAGGGCGTAGTGGTCACCCTGAATTGCGTAGACGCGAGCATGTTGCACCGGCTTAAGTCGCTGCCGACTTAAGCCGATTGCTCTGTTAGCAGGGCATAGTGGTCACCCCAGGCTAAGTAAGCGTGAGCATGTTGCACCGCCTTAAGTCGTTACCAACTTAAGCCGATTGCTCCGTTAGCAGGGCATAGTGGTCACCCTGGGTTAAGTAAGCGTGAGCATGTTGCACCGCCTTAAGTCGTTACCGACTTAAGCCGATTGCTCCATTAGCAGGGCATAGTGGTCACCCCGGGTTAAGTAAGCGTGAGCATGTCGCACCGCCTTAAGTCGTTACCGACTTAAGCCGATTGCTTAGTTAGCAGGGCATAGTGGTCACCCCAAGTTAAGTAAGCGTGAGCATGTTGCACCGCCCTAAGTCGTTACCGACTTAAGCCGATTGCTCCGTTAGCAGGGCATAGTGGTCACCCCAAGTAAGAATGCAAGTCAATCGTGAACAAACTGAGTATCTTTGAAGCCTTTCTTTATTGATGACATATTTCCATTTTACAGAGTACATCGTCGTCCTGATAGCTTTTGAAATACAGCTAGGGATAAAACTTCCTGAGGTGTTCTATGTTCCAGGAGTTCCCGACTTCTGTGCCATCCATCTGAGTGAGACGATATGATCCTGGCCGAGTGACTTCTGCTACCACGAAGGGTCCTTCCCATAAGGGCAATAACTTGTGTCGTCCCTCCCCCGTTAGAATTCGGCGGAGGACGAGATCTCCCACTGAGAAGGATCGTTGTCGCACGGCTTTGTCGTGATAGCGTCTCAGAGTCTGCTGGTACCGTGCTGATTGAATTACTGCGTTCAGCCGTTCTTCTTCGAGTACATCAATGTCCTCCGACCTAGTAGCTTCAGCTTCTGCTATGTTTTCAAAGATCAACCTTGGCGCCCCGAATTTGAGATCGGCGGGTAACACTGCCTCCGACCCATAGACCATGAAGAAAGGAGTGTTTCCATGTAGAGCTCGGCTAGGTTGGGTTCTTAGGCTCCAGACGACATAGGGCAATTCCCTTATCCATTTTCCTGCAAACTTTTCATTCTTATCGAAGACCTTTTCCTGAGTGCCTCCAGTATCATCCCGTTGGCTCGCTCAACTTGCCCGTTGGCTCTCGGGTGTGCTACAGAAGCATACTTGATCTGAATGCTTTTTTGCTCGCAGAAGTCGAAGAACTCTGAACTTGTGAAGTTGGATCCTAGGTCAGTTATGATGCTGTTTGGTATCCCGAATCTGAATATTATGTCTTGTATGAATTCCACGGCCTTAGCTGAGGTCAAAGAGGCAATGGGCTTGAACTCTATCCATTTAGTGAATTTGTCGATTGCTACCAATACATGAGTGTATCCTCCTTGAGCTTTCTTGAAAGGTCCAATCATATCCAGTCCCCAGCATGCGAAAGGCCAAGTTACTGGTATGGTCTGCAGTTGCTGTGCTGGTAGATGTTGTTGTTTTGACAAGTATTGGCAAGCTTCGCACCTCTGAACTAACTCAGCTGCATCACTCTTCGCTGTTGGCCAATAGAATCCTGACCTGAAGACCTTCCCAACTAGTGTTCTGGATGCTGCATGTACTCCACATTGCCCAGCATGGACCTCCTCCAGAAGTCGTTTCCCAGTAGATGGGAGAATGCACTTCATAAGGACGCATGATGCACCCCTTCTGTACAATGTCTCCCCAATGAGTGTGTAGTGGGCTGACTGTCTGGCGATGCGTTCGGCTGTATTTTGTCATCTGGTTCTTCTTCGTTCTTTATGTATCTGATGATCGGCCTTCTCCAATCGTCAGAGTCTGACTCGGGTTGATCCACGATATTACATTCTTCTACTTGATCTGTTGAGATGCTCGGTCGTGGTATTTCTTGCACGAAGACTCCGGGTGGGACCTGAGTCCGGCTGGATCCTAACTTGGACAATACATCAGCTGCCGTGTTTCGATCTCTCTCCACATGATGAAATTCTAGACCTTCAAACTTATCTTCTAGTTTTCGGACAGCAGTGCAGTATTTTCCCATTGAATCATTCGAACAGTCTCATTCTTTGTTTATTTGACTTATGACCACCAGAGAATCTCCGTATACCATTAATCTCTTGATGCCCAATGATATGGCGATGTTCAATCCATGGATCAGAGCTTCATACTCGGCTGCATTGTTGGAGGCTGGAAACAGCAACTGGAGGGCATATTTGAGGTGCTCGCCTCAGGTGCGGTGAAGAGAATTCCTGCTCCTGCTCCCTGCAGCTACAGCGAGCCATCGAAATACATTTGCCACACTTCTGCAGTCTCTGGGTTATCTGGTACTTGCTGTTCAGTCCACTCTGATACGAAATCAACCAGTGCTTGGGACTTAATGGCAGTACGAGGTCGAAATTCGATGTCATGAGACCCCAGTTCACAGGCCCACTTGGCTATTCGGCCAATGGCTTCCTTGTTGTGGAGAATATCCCCTATCGGAAAATTGGTGACTACTATGACTTTGTGGTCATCAAAGTAGTGACGCAGCTTGCGGGCAGTTAGAAGTACTGCATATAATAGCTTCTGCACTTGAGGATACTTTTTCTTCGAGGGTCCCAGAACTTCTCTGATGAAATAAACGGGGTGTTGCACAGGGTAGGCATGTCCTTCTTCCGCTCGCTCGACTACCAACACGGTGCTTACCACGTGAGTCGTGCAAGAGATATATAGCAACAGATCTTCAGTCGGTTGAGTTGACTTAGCTCGTCGTGGTGGCTTCAGTACTGGTGGTGTTGTCAAGAATTTCTTCAGTGCGTCTAGAGCTTCCTGTGCCTCTAAAGTCCACTGAAACTTATCCACCTTCTTGAGTAGCTTGTAAAATGGTAAACCTTTTTCCCCCAGCCTGGATATAAATCTGCTCAGAGCTGCCATACATCCAGTAAGTCGCTGAACCATCTTTTGTGATCGAGGTGCTTCCATCTTCATGATAGCTTCAATCTTATCCGGATTAGCCTCAATTCCCCGGTGGCTGACAATAAACCCGAGTAACTTTCCTGCTGGTACCCCGAAAACACATTTTTCGGGATTAAGCTTCCATCTATACCGCCTCAGACTGTTGAAAACCAGTTGTGAGTCTTCGATGAAGTATTCCGAGTTCTCTGTTTTGATTACCACATCATCTACGTAGGCCTCCACACGCTTGCCTCAGTGATTGGCTAAGCATGTTTGTAAGTCGCTCCAGCGTTTTTGAGGCTGAACGGCATGGAGGTATAACAGAAAGCACCAAACGGAGTAATGAACGCTGTTTTTTCTTCATCTTCCTTTGCCAAACTAATCTGGTGGTATCCGGAATAGCAATCTAGGAAAGACAGCACAGAACATCCAGCGGTGGAGTCCACCACCTGATCTATCCTCGGGAGCCCGAAGGGATCCTTCGGACAGTGTTTGTTGAGATCAGTGTAGTCGACGCACATGTGCCAATCCACTTTATTCTTTTTGAGTACAAGAACAGGTTAGCTAACCACTCGGGGTGTAATACTTCTCTAATAAATCCAGCCGTGACCAAGCGAGCTAACTCGGCGCGAATGGCCTCTCTCTTGTCAGGCGTGAAACGTCGTAGTTTTTGATGGATCGGCCTCGCCTGGGGATAGACTTTCAGTTTATGCTCGGCCAGTTCTCTTGGGACTCCCGGCATATCCGCAGGTTGCCACGCGAATACATATCTCGGTTATCTTGCAGAAACTGGACGAGCGCGCTTTCCTATTTGTCGTTCAGGCTGGAGCTGATGACGGCAGTCTTGCGTTCATCAGCGAACCCCAGGTTGATCCTTTTAGTTTCTTCAGTCGGCCGCATAGAGGTCGCGGCCTGAGCTTCGTTTGCCAGTACTGCAAGGTCTTCCTCAGGCTTAGAGTTCGCCTGTGTTGAAGAAATCGTTGACGGCTTGGTGGTGAGGGCTGCTTGGATGGCCACTCGGAAACATTCTGTGGCGCCTTGGAGGTCAGCACGCACAGTTATGATTCCTTGCGGTCCCGGCATCTTCAATATCATATACGTGTAATGCGGAATGGCCATGAATTTTACCAGTCCCGGCCTCCCGATGATGGCGTTGTACCCGCAGTCGAAGTTTGCCACTTCAAACCTCAGGAACTCGGTTCTGTAGTTTTCCGGAGTCCCGAAGGTGACGGGCATGTAGATGTGGCCCAGCGGGTATTCTCCCTCAGTTGGCACGATGCCAAAGAAGGGAGTGTCTGACTCGTGGAGTTCTTTGAGGTGAACTCCCAAGCCTCGGAGTGTCCGGGGGAAGGTGACATTGATGCTGCTCCCCCCGTCCACTAACACCTTCTTCACCCTGCTCTCTCGGATCACCGGATCGACGAGGAGCGGGTATTTGCCCGGATGGTCGAAGTTGAGCCATTGATCCGCCCGAGTGAAGGTGATCAGGTGCTCCGACCACCGGTATGGGGCGGGAGGGCCGGTGGTCGCCACCAATATCTGGCGATCGTTGAGCTTTTGTTGTCCTCTGTTCTCCTGCGATCCATGTCTGCCGAAGATGACATTGACCTCCCTGTCAATGCGTGGGAAGGCTCCTCCTCCTCCCTCCTCCTGCTGCTGGGGTTGTCGTGGTTCTTCTGGTCCTCCCCGCGGCGGAGGAGGAGGTAAAGGTTGGAAGGGTCGCCGTGCCCAACGGAATGCTTGAAATCCCGGCAGTTCCGAAGAGTGTGGCGCATGTCCTTATGGTATGGACACTGGGCGTCGAGGATGTCGTCCAGCGTGCGCTCGCCTCCGCGAGGTCCTCCTCGGGCGCGAGAGGCAGGTGGTCCGGCGGCGTGTACCTCTTCGCGCGGTCTCTTCTCCCAGCGTTTGTCAGGTTGCTGGTTCGCGTCGCGTCGTGGTGCTGCGGGTGCGGGCTTTGCTCCTCCGATGAGGTCCTGGGCTCGCTCGTCGGCGGTGATGTAGAGGTCGGCTTCCCAGAACAGCTCCTCGGAGGTAGTTGGTGCCTTCTGTAATATGGCTCGGATGAAGGCCGAGTCGTTGGATCCTCTGTAGAAGTCCTCGATCACGGCCGCTTCCGTGACCTCAGGGATACGATTTCTCATGGTCTGGAACCTTTTGAGGTACGATCGGAGAGTTTCATCCCCCCGGCGCTTGATGGATTTGAGGTCCCATGGTTGCGCCGGTTTGTCGGAGAGGGACTGAAAATTGGCAGTGAAACGTCGACTGAAGTCGCCCCATTCGTCGATGCAGTGTCGGGGTAGATGTCGCAGCCATTGCAGCGCGTCTTGCCCAAGGACAATGGGTAAGTACGCGGTCATCACGTCTTCGGACGCCCTGGCAGCTCGAGCAGTGGTGGTGTAGACGGCCAGCCAGCCTCCTGGGTCCTGCTTAGGTTCATATTTATCGACATTGGATACCTTGAAGTTAGGGGGCCATTGAATGGCCCTAAGGCATGGAGTAAGGGCAGACACTCCACATGTGTCCTCCTGTCGTCGGGGATGATGTCTGTCCCGGGGAGGGGAGTAGTTGTTGTGGTTCCTCGACCGTCCCCGGGCAGTTCCGCCAGTCGAGGCCGTCGTTGATTCGGCTCTAGTGGCTTGACTCCGAGTGGGGATGCCATGATCCCTGTCGTATTCCTCCCGGTGGCATATCTCGTTCTCATGCCGTCGTTCGCGCGAAGCGTTGATAGAACTCCGCGCGTCTCGGTGACTGTTGATGGCGTGTCGCAAGTCGTTCGGCGGGTGAGCGAGAGGTAGAAGATGGTTGGCTGCCTGGGTGAGTAGGCGTCGATAGCCCTCGGCGTCTGGAGTCCGAGGGAGTCCGTCAGCTATCCGAGCTAGCACTCCTCCGACTTCACTCAGCGTGTTCATGGCTCGGGCGAAGTCGGGGTTCAGGTTACGGCCGAATAGTGGATTTTATCGGCGCTGCCTCGCGTCTTGCTCGGCTTGTTCCTGAGCTCGTCGACGATCACGTCGTCGGGAGTTCCTTCGTTCTCTGAAGACACGTTCCTCCGGCGTTTCTTCCATCTCCGAGACCTCGTCTCGCGAGACAGGCTGCTCCGGATCCTGTTCTCCGGCTTGGTGATGTCTCCGGACGTTTCGGCGCCGATTTCTTCGTCGACGGGATTCCCGCTGAGGTGGTTCCTCCCCAGGCGCGGTCGGCTCGTCGTCAGAGACGGGAGGTGACTCCACTCTTCCGATGAAGAGAACGTCGGGGTAGAATGGCGTGGCAGTCGTGGCGGTCTTCTTTTGGAGAGCTGAGGGTAACGCTTCCCCGGTATTTTCGGAGTTTGTTGAAGGAGGCTTCCTTCCCGGCGGATCTGCAACGCGGTGTAGAATTCCCTTTTCGTCGGCTATGGATGAGATCGTTCCAAAGCAGAACATGGATTCGGATGGAAGGTGATCCTGCTGTTGATGGTGACGGCCATTGAGCTAGCTTAGATCGTTGACACCCCCCTACCTGGCGTGCCAGCTGTCGGTGTTTTGGGTCCGACCGCACACCCGGGGTTGCCCCTCAAGGTGTTTTTAGGAGTAGGACGGTGTCGACGATTGTAGCAGAATGGTTCGTGCCAGTTGCACGAGGGACAGTTGACAATGTTTATAGGTTCGAGCCGCTTAGAGATGCGTAACACCCTACGTCCTGGCGAGTATGCTTGGTGAATGAGGTTACAAGAGAGCTCTCTGAATTGAGAATGCAGAGAATTGAAGTGGATGGCTAAGTAATAGGGTCGATCGTTCTGAAGGGGTGCCCCCTAGGCCTTATATACTCGACCGTGGGGCAATACACGTGGATATGATAACAATGCGTAGCTAAAGGATCGGCACTTGTTTGAGTTTATCTCCCTGTAGTTCCGCCGACCTATCCTCGCGTGGCTCCGTTGCATGGGGGCTTCAGCGCGGGAAAGTCGGATCTCTGTTGTGGTCGCTCGCTCGACGTTGTGGGCCGTCCAGGTTTGCACCAATCCGGCCTCGTGTCAACCTGCTTTGCTGATTGTTCCTCCCCAGGCCCACGAAAGAATGGCCTTACAATTTATTGGGCCCTTGGGCCTTTCGTGAGGTCTTTTACTCTTTTAGTGGACCCAGGGGATATCTGTCCCCCACAGACCCCACCATTGCCTTCTTTCAGTAGCATGATGTTAAGAATAACATCAGCTTCTCCCAAATCTTTCATTTCAAAATTATTGGACAGAAAGTCTTTTGTCTCTTTAGTCACATCAAGACTCGTTCCTAATATTAGAATGTCATCAACATACAGGCATAAAATTACTCCCTCGCCCCCACCATACCGATAATATACACATTTATCTGCTTCGTTCACAATAAAGTCGACAGATGTCAAAGTTCTATCAAACTTTTCATGCCATTGCTTAGGTGCTTGTTTTAGGCCATATAAAGATTTCAATAACTTACACACCATGCCTTCTTGATCGTTTGCTACAAACCCAGCTGGCTGCTCCATATAGATTTCCTCATCTAGCTCTCCGTTAAGGAACGTTGTCTTAACATCCATTTGATGGACGAGAAGACCATGAGAGACAGCCAGAGAAAGTAGCACACGAATTGTGGTCAATCGGGCGACAGGTGAATAAGTATCAAATAAATCCTCACCTTCTTTCTGTGAATAGCCTTTAATTACAAGCCTCGCCTTGTACCTTTCAATAGTACCATCAGGCCTAAGTTTTTTCTTGAACACCCATTTACTCCCAATGGGCTTACACTCATAAGGACGCTCAATGACCTCCCAAGTTTCATTAGACATAATATAATCCATCTCACTCCTTATTGCTTCCTTCCAAAAGTCAGCATCAGGAGAGGAATATGCATCTTCAACAGTATTTGGAGTGTCATCCACAAGATATACAATGTAATCATCACCAAAGGACTTTGCAACCCTTGGTCTCTTACTCTTTCGAGTTGATACATTGTCATCTTCCACAGGATTATGTATATGGGATTCCTTAGTGTGTTCTATCGGAATAAAATGCTCATGGGGTATCGTTGGTTCATCACTATACGTATTATGTGTAGCTTTCATGGGAAATTTGTCCTCAAAGAACGTAGCATCTCTGGACTCCATAATAGTACCTACCAACATGTCCGGTACTACAGAGTTTATAATTAAGAACCTATATCCAATGCTATGAAAAGCATACCCAAGGAAAACACAATCAACAGTTTTCGGTCCTAATATGCGCTTCTTGTTAATTGGCACATTCACTTTAGACAAACAACCCCAGGTGCGCAAATAGGAGATATTTAATTTCCTCCTTTTCCATTCCTCGAATGGTGTGATTTCTTTGTTCTTTGTGAGAACTTTATTCAGGACATGATAAGCTGTCAAGATTGCCTCATCCCATCATTCCTTAGATAGTCCCGAAGTCTCTAACATGTCGTTAACCAAATCAGTTAGAGTATGGTTCTTTCTCTTAGCAACCCCATTGGATTGTGGTGAGTATGGCGGTGTCCTCTCATGAATAATACCATGTTCCACACAAAAATCAGAAAAAATCACCTGAAAATATTCTCCACCACGATCAGACCTTAACCGTTTAATTTTTCTCTCGAGTTGATTTTCCACTTCAGCTTTGTAGGTCTTAAAATAATGCAAAGCTTCGTCTTTTGACTTTAAGAGATATACATAACAAAATCTATAGAATCATCGACAAAAGTAATAAAATATCGTTTGCCTCCCTTAGTCAATATTTTGTTCATCTCACATAAATCGGAATGTATTAAGTCTAGTAGTGCCAAGTTCCTCGCCTTTGTAGCCTTATGAGGCTTGCGAAGTTGTTTAGATTGCACGCACACCTAGCACTTAGAACCTTTGACTAAATCAAATTTCAGGATTAAATTTAAATTTTCTAACCGCGACACACAACCAAAATTGATGTGACAAAGTCATCAATGCCAAATATACGACTCGTTTGAAATCACATTGTTCACAGACTTATTACAAACATCATGCAAAGATAAGCAGAACAAGCCTTCACTGTCATAGCCTTTTCCAACAAATGTCCCATACTTTGACAGTATACATTTATTGGATTCAAACACAAGTTTATAGCCATCTCGACATAGCAAGGAGCAGCTAACAAGATTCTTTTTGATGGAGGGGACATGTTGCACATTCTTCAATAGCACCATCTTTCCCGAAGAAAAGTTCAGAATGACTGTACCACACCAAGAACACGCGCATGTCATCCATTCCCCATCAGCAAGGCTCCAGCCCCTTTGCACTCATAATAAGAAAATAAAGAAATATCAGCACACACATGAATGTTAGCACCAGTGTCAGCCCGCCAATCAAGGGACTGACACACTGAAAGAACAGTATGTAAAAGTTTACCATACCCCGAAGTTCCTTCTGCGGTCTCGCTAACAACCATGTTTGTTGTTTTCTTCTCTTGAGCTGGTTTTTTCTCTTGCTTAAATTTGCGGTCTGGACACGTGCTTGCCCAGTGATCAGTACTCCCGCAAACAAAGCAACCAACTCCTTTGTTCTTCTTTTTAAACGAGGCTGTCTGCTTGGGCTTTGTGGCATTCTGTTGCTTGTTCTTCTTTTTATTATTATGTGACGCATTGGAGTTCTTCCTCTGTACCATATTGGCACTAGAAGTCTCAAATCCTTTTCCATGAGTGTCTTTTGCTCTTGCCCTCTCCTCAACATCAAGAGAACCAATAAGCTTAGCCATGCTAAACTCTTGTCTCTTATATTTTAGAGTGGTAGCAAAATCTATCCAAGAAGGTGGCAGCTTAGCGATAGTACCGCCAGCCATGAACTTGTCAGGCAAGACACATGGAAACCGTTCGAGTTCCTTAGCCAGTGCTTGTATTTCATGAGCCTGTTCAACTACAGGATGGTTCTCAACCATCTTATAGTCAAACAGCTGCTACATGATGTACAACTCGCTACCAGCATCAGAAACACCAAACTTCTCATCTAATGCATCCCATAACTCTTTTGCAGATGTGCACGTTAGATAAGAATCAACATACTTGTTGGCAAGAGCGCCAATCACGACGCCTCGAAACAGGTTATCGGCAACGTCAAATATTCTCTCCTCCTCAGGAGTGAACTGTTCGGGTTTCCCCTGTGCAGCGTGATAGCAGTTCATTGCGGTTAACCACCGTATCATCTTATTACGCCACCTCTTATAAAATGTCCCATCAAAAGGTTCACTTGGTTTTAACGCAGCAGTAAAACCACTAACAGAAAAATGCCTAATATCAGGTTTTTGGATTGTTGGAGAAATAAGCATTTTTAGTTTTAATTTAATCTAGAAAATCATAGTGATGTATGTGACGACATGTATGTGCATGTGTGTATCACTACTCACATAAGCAGTAAATAATAGTAAAACATATGCTTTCTTGGAGTGAGGTTAGATGGTGCCTCATTTTATCACTCCACATACAATAATCTTCACCATCAAAATATGGTGGTTTGCCTAGAGGTACCGAAAGTAAAGGAGCGTGTTTTAGAATACGAGGATAACGTAGAGGCATCTTACTATACTTCTTGCGCTCTTGGCGCTTTGAAGTTGTAGACTCAGCACCAGATGTGGAAGGTGATGAAGAGTCGGTCTCGTAGTAGGCCACCTTCTTCAATTTATTTTTCTTCTTCTCACCCTTCCTATGTGACTTGATGGAGGAAGCGGATTCCTCCTTGTGCTTGTCGCCGGTCTCCTTCAATGGAGTTCGTTCCTCATTCTTCCTTCCTGTGCCTTCGGGCTTTTCACCGGTGACCATCTCCCTCTTGGCGTGTTCTCCCGACATTACTTCGAGTTGTTAGACTCTAATGAAGCACCAGGCTCTTATACCAATTGAAAGTCGCCTAGAGGGGGTGAATAGGTGAAACCTGAAAATTATAAACTTTGAACACGCACTATGCCCGGGGTTAATGTTAGAAATAATTTAGAGTGCGGAAGATAGTTCTCCTTGCTATGAGTTGCTCAATCAATGCGGATAACCTTGGGAGCAAACTCAAATCAATATGAGCAAGGGAACTTTTAGAGAGGAAAGGGAACAAATCGAGTGGAGATCAACACAAATGAACACGATGATTTGTTTACCGAGGTTTGGTTCCAAAGAACCTAGTCCCCGTTGAGGAGGCCACAAAGGCCGGGTCTATTCCAACCCTTTCCCTCTCTCAATCGGTCACACAGACCGGTTGAGTGCTTCTCCTTAATCACTTGGGTCACTAAGACCCTACAAGGATCACCACACACTTAGGTGTCTCTTGCTAGCTTTACAAAGCACTTAGAAGAATTATAATGGGGAAGAGAAAGCAATCCAAGCAACGAGAGTAACAAAAGAAACACAAAACACCCTCTCTCAAGTCACTAAGCAATTGAGTTAATTTTGAGGCTTAGAGAGGATTTGATCTTTTGAATGTGTCTTGGAGGGAATGTTTTTGCTCTTGTATTGAATGTGGAGTTCAGAAAACTTGGATGGCTTGAATGATGGTGGTTGGGAGTATTTATAGCCCCAACCACTATTCCAGCCATTGTTGTCGATGGGCACACCGTACACTCCGGTGGTGCACTGGACATGACACCGTTCACTGTCCGATGCCTGCCACGTCAGCAGACCGTTGGGGTTTGGAGCGGTTGACCATTGAAGTCCTTTGTCCTCTTGCAGCACCGGACAGTCTGGTGAGTTCTGACTTTGCAGTTCTGACTTTTGACTTGCGCACTGTTCATTGATCATCTGACATCGCAGTCGACCATTGGGCGTAGTTGGCCGTTGCTCCGTTGGCTCACCGGACATGTCCGGTGCACACCGGATAGTCCGGTGAATTATAGCGGAGCGACTCTGGGAAAAACCCAAGAGCGGCCAGTTCGTGTGGGTGTTCGGCCTAGGCACCAGATAGTGTCCGGTGCGCCACTTACAGCACCTCTACTTGTCTTTTTCTCCAAACTTTGTAGAGTCCCTAACTCATTTTCTTTGTTGGTTTGTGTTGAACTTTGTGCACCTGAGGTAAATGACAACTAGGCAAACTAGTTAGTCCATGTGGTTTGTGATGGATGTCAACCACCAAAATCGATTATAGGAAATGTTTTAAGCCCATTTCCCTTTCAATGAGCCTCAAGGATCCTGTGATGATAGGTCAAGCGAGGGGGTAATTATCCCTCTTGCGAATGCTTTATGGCCAGAACTCTTGAGGGCCACCTTGAGGTCATCCTCAAGGGTGACGAATCCCCTCCGACCGAACCCTTGCCATAGAAGGACTAAATGAGGTAGCAACAGATAGAGCTCGAAGATGCTCCTTGGTGGATCGAGTAAGAGCATGTGGTGCTCGAACGCAAGTTCGGACAGTGCTAGGACGAAGGGCAAGCCTGAGCCATTGCCTGGGATGTCAACTAGTGGATTGAAGAGGACGCTCAAACTCCACCACCCCTTCCCTCATGCGAGCCAGAATGAACCGCCACCATGGCCCTGCTCCAAGGACTCCCCTAACTGACCACACATAAGGAGCAGAGGGTCCGTGAAGAGGTCCACGTGCTTCTCGAACACGTCGTGGTCTAGCAGGTGGAAAACTCCGCACGACATTGTGAACCTAGAATTAGCCAGCGTACGACTATGTGGGACATGGTGTAGGCATGTCTTCGTGACCGCCTCAAGCACTAGTAGCAGGACGGTCTGGGTCCTAGTGCAAGGATGCCTCGAACCTAAACATGACATCTGATACACCCTAGATGCACCTAGGAGACAGAGGGTATGGGGCCTCCCATGGCTACCACCCATGGCGTGGCGGTCGCTTTGATGGCAACAAGGACCGAATCCCAAGCCTCGACCTACCAGGGACTAGGGTATTCACCTCCTGCATCTGAGATGCAACATTCTCGCCACATTTCTAATCCTTAGTGAAAATACCAAAATAAGTTAGGGAAATGAATCCCAGCCTTTAGCTAGGGAACTATCGGCTCGCCAGTCGAGCTAATGGTGCAAACGATGATTTATTCATCATCTACAACCTGCCATTGTTTTTGGCCGACTTGACATATCATGGCTCGAGCACCTATCTTCTAACGGGATTCATAGCTAGTTGAATCTTAGTGAGGTATTCGTGGGAATTTCCATGCCACCTGTGCGTGCCTGAGAACCTCTGGAATTTCAAGAACTGCCGATAGAAAATAGGAGAAACTCTACGTGGTTACATCCGATGATTCTTTCGGCAGTGCAACGAGTTGCCCAACATCGGTGATGCCGACATCATTGGGGCATTCCCTTCTGGGACCACCAGCAAGTCCCCAGTTCACAAGCTTGGGCGCAAGCGTATGAGGACTACCAAAGAACTTCTTGACAATGCCATGAACCATGCCTCGGGTAAAGAGGCCGTTGGGCGATCTTTGATCCTTGCAAGGGAAAAGGTAAAGGCAAATAGAATGAGGTTCAACTTGTTGTTGCTACCGACCAACTAGCGAGGGGACTCTAGACTTCCTTGAGAAGAAACTAGAGCAGCCCTGCACAAATCATGCCTTTCCAATCAAGCACAAGCAAGAATAGGTGAAACCTGAAATTTATAGCTAGAGTAGTTGAAAGTGGTCTAGAGGTAGGTGAATAGGTGAAACCTGATATTTATAACTTTAAATACAAACTTCAACTCCGACTAGGCGTTAGAATGAGAATAAGAATAATCAGAGTAAGGGAGCGAGAGTTCTTCTTTCATAAGTTGCTCAATTGATTGTGGAATTACTTTTGGAGCAACTTAGTTGATATGTAGTCAAGCACAAGCAAGAAAACTAGAGAGAGGAAGTAAGTAACAAATCACAATAGAGGATCAAACATAAAGAACACATGCGATTTGTTTCCCGAGGTTTGGTTTTGAAGAACCTACTCCCCGTTGAGGAGTCCACTAAGGATGGGTCTCTTCGAACCCTTTCACTCTCTCAAACGGTCACTTAGACCACTTGAGTGTTCTTCTCAATCTTAAGAGACACTTAGTGCAAACAAGGATCACCACACACTTCGATGTCTCTTACTAGCTTTACAAGTGTGGGAATGGGGGTGTGAGAAATAATGAAATTCAACACAAGAGCATAATAAATTGCAACAACTCAAGAACACAAGTCACTAAGTCTCTCTAACTCAAATCGATCAATTGCGACACTTGTGTGGCTTTGAATGCATGGGAGGTGTTCCAATGAATGTATGGATGCTTGGTGTAGCTCTTGTGTCTTCAATGTGCTGGTTGGGGTGTATTTATAGACCCAACTATCCAAATAGCCACTAGAGTAGTTGAGCAAAAACTGCTCTGTTGGCTGGCACACCGGACCTCAAACAGTATCGGTTCGGTGCCCCACCGGACCCCTGTCAGACTCCTGTAGCAAGTAGCCGTTCTGATGGGTGGTTGGCACAGTAACTGGTCGGTGGCACACCGGACCCTACCACGTTGGATTTGGTCGTTGAGACCTAAAACTAGCCAATGAACCAAGACGATCCGGTGCGCCACCGGACTGGTCCAGATAGTCAGTCGTCTGAAGTCCAATTTACATCCTCTCTGTGTAAGAGGTATGGTGTGCCACCAGACCAGTCCAGATTGGTAGCCACTAGCTAAACAAGTTTAGTGTTCTCTATGTAAGTGGTTCGATGCACCACCGGACAGGTCCAGTGTTCCAGACAGCAGACCAATTTTTGCTAACTTGTCCATTTCTTCTCCATTTTTATTTGGCTACACTTGAAGGTGTTCTTATAACTTAGACATATATAGAGACTATCCAACCAATCTAAGTCACAAAACTTGGACATTTTAATTTCTCTAACATATATTTCTATTTTGGCTCAAATTGGCTCCAGAAGAGTGATTTGTTGAAACTGAGCTATCTAACCACTTTAGATGTATCAAATAGGTTCCAAGGAGCATTTAGAACTTATCCAAAGTATAGAACTATTGGTAGTTCATCTATTTGAAGTTTTACCCCTTTTAGGCTAGATTTGAGCTATTTCTTACTTAAAAACTCTGAGGTTGATCTTATTAACCTGTGAATCAAAGACTTGGCAAACTAGTTAATCCATATGGTTGTGATGGTCATCAAGCACCAACATTAATATAGGAAATGGTTTGAGGCCATTTCCCTTTCAATCTCCCCCTTTTTGGTGATTGATGTAAACACAACCAAAGCAAATAAAAATTTTAGAATTAAAACTAGTTTGCAAATTAACATATGTTCATAAGATGGTAAGTGAAAATAGTTCTAAGTAAATATGAGTTGTTTTTATATGATTAATGTTCTAAACCTTTTTGCACCACTTAGCATTTGATTTTGCAAAGTTTTGAAATCATTTGAAGTCTAGCCTACTTTGTAAGTATCTTGAGTTTTTGAAAAGTTCTCCTCCTTTTTCAATTGCTTTGACCAAAATAATTTCTTCCCTTAATTTTTTTTCCTCCCTTGAGTAAAAGAGTTTTCTTTCCCCTTTGGCAAACGATTTGTCTCCTCTTAGCTATCAAGAGGGTTTTCAAGGAAATTCAAAATTTTGAAAACAAGTGGTGGTGCGGTCATTATTTGCATTCTTGAGGCTAGAAATAGTAGCATGACATGAAGGTAAATCACACACAAGTCTTTCATTCTTCTCTACTTCTAAAGCAAGAGATTTTTAATTTCTACAACTTTATCATGTTCCTCAGAAAGCAAATCCTCTTGCTTTTCTAGCAACCTATCCTTTTCATTAAGGGCATCGATTAATTCATTAATTTTGTCTACTTTAGATCTATCAAGGCCCTTAAAAAGATTGCTATAATCTACATCATCTTTAGATTCCTCATCATTGGAAGTGTACTTAGGAGTGTCACATGTCCGTACCTTCTTTTCCTTAGCCATAAGGCATGTGTGCGTTTGGGAAGAGAGAAGACTTGTTAAAGGCAGAGGCGACAAGTCCTTCATCATCAGTCAGGTGAAGAGCAATCCGAGTCTCATTCCTTGCCAATGTGCGCCTCACACTTCTTCTTTCTATAGAACTTCTTCTCCTTTTTTCCTTTCTTGTCTTGGTCCTGGTCATTCTCATTATTGAGACATTGAGCAATAAAATGACTGAACTTACCACATTTGAAGCATGAGCGCTTTCCCCTTGATTTGTTGTTGTTGGGGTAATCCATGAGCGCTTTCCCCTTGATTTGTTGTTGTTGGGGGTAATCTTTGTGTCCCTTCAAGGTGGTCTTGAAGCGCTTGATCATAAGCGCCATCTCTTCCTCATTAAGGTCAGCTGCCTCAAATTGTGCCACCTTGTCGGGAAGCGCCTCCAAAAGTGCAATGGGTTGCAACTCGTAGTGAGGAAGAGGTATGTTGGCGATGTCGTCGACGTACCTTACTTCCTCTAGCATCATGCGCCCGCTCACAACTTACCAAGAATTTCTTCGGGCGACATTTTGGTATACCTGGGGTTTTCACATATAAGATTTACAAGATGAGGATCAATAACAGTAAATGGCCTTAGCATGAGGCGCACGTTGTCATGATCCATCCATCTTGTACTTCTAAGGCTTTGGATCTTGTTCACCGGGGTCTTGAGCATGTTATACGTGTTAGTTGGCTCCTCACCCCTCTTTATGGAAAACCTCCCCAGTTCACCTTCCACCAACTCCATCTTGGTGATCATTGTGGCATTGTTTCCCTCATGAAAGATTTTGAGGGTGTCCCATATCTCATTGGCATTGTCCAAGCCACTGACTTTGTTATATTCATCCTTGCATAGAGATGCTAAAAGTACAGTAGTAGCCTAGGCATTTTTGTGAATTTGCTCATGAATATAAATTGCATTATCACTACTATCAAAATGCATCCCATTTTCTACTACTTCCCAAATGCTAGGATGAAGAGAAAATAGATGACTGTGCATTTTATGACGCCAAAAAGAATAATCTTTCCCATTAAAGTGAGGGGGCTTGCTAAGAGGAATAGATAATAAATGAGCATTGGAGTTGTACTGAATACATGAATAATTAAAAGAGTAGTTTTGTTTAACCGTGTTTTTGAAAGAAGAGTCACCGTCGTCCATCTTTGGTGAAGATGAAGAACCATCTCTGTCATAGTACACTATCTTCTTGATGCGCTTCTTCTTCCCATCCTTCTTGGTCTTGCTGGACCTAGAGTCGATGGACTCTCCTTCCTTGTCGCTGAGGAGGATCTCTTCTCATCGGCCACCTTCCCCTTGCCTTTTGGATCCATCTCTTCAAGCGGTTAGTCCCTTATGAAGAGAATGACTCTGATACCAATTGAGAGCACCTAGAGGGGGTGAATAGGTGATCCTGCAAAAACTTTAACTAAAAACAATAAACTTGGTCTATAAATGGGGTTAATGAAACTAAAACCAAGTTCAATCAAGAATAGAAGGAGGATCTCTTCACTTAATTGGTCTCACAATATGTGTATTGAAACTAAAATCGCAATGAAAGAAATGTAGACAGAGACACAGTGATTTATCTCGTGGTTCGGTCGTGGCCTACCTCCACGTTGTGGCATCCCAATGGACGAGGGTTGCATTCAATCCCTCCCAAGTGATCTAGAGATCAAACTTGAGTACCACATCTATCTTCCTTATAATATAATCTTGTTTCTGAGGAATCTCTACAAGTTGGAGTCTCTCACACATTACATAGTATGATCAAAATCAAGAACAAGAGTAAGGGAGGGATTAGCAACACACACAAGAGCACAAATGAAGCAGGAACACGCACACAAGTGAAGAAAAAAGTGCACGAATGAAAACCAATAGAGTCTCAACTCAAAGGTATGCTCAGATCTCTCTTGAACGAACTAGGCGTGATCGGAGTCTCGTGTTATATGCTCTAGTGTTTTTCTCAGTGTGTTGCATAGTTCTTGTGCTCCATGGCACCTAGGGGATTCCTTTTATAGCCCTAAGGCCCAAAGCCGTTGGATCTTCATTTGGGAAGGAACCAGCCTTCCCTGTCTGCTTGCACCGGATTGTCAATCAGCGATCTATTTCCTTGTAACACCCGGTTTTAAGGAACAAAGCCGGGTGCATCTCATACATGCGCCAAGAAGACAACATATATAATAACAGAGTGTATAGAGATAAATGTCATAAAACATCAGAGTATTTATTACATAGCGGAAGACTTATTACAAAATAGAGTAATAAAGATAAAACGAACTAAGGATCGTCGGCGCCAATGTCGACTGGGAAACGCCACCTAGATCAAGTCAAACTCCTCGCCTTGAGGCTCCTCCTGAAACACCTGATCATCTCCTGTGGGGGGGGGTGTGAGACAGCAAGGGTGAGCTCACACATGATCATAGCTCAACAAGTTGTGGGGAACCAGTGGACATAAACTCACAAAGGTGTGAGTTCATGTGATGTGTAAGGCTTAATCAAAGACAGGGGTTAAAGCTGAGCATTGCTTTTAAGTAGTTGGTCAAAATTTTATTAGCAGTTACTAAGTGTAAGTAAATACCAAACCTTAAGTAAAGTGATAGAACAAAATTAATAACAAACCCATGCAATGCAAATGACAAAATTGAATTTAAGTTCCATAATTTAAACATCAGAGAGTCCTGAGCCGCTCATGACCGTGAGCTCGGCTAGTATACCAGTTTTACACTCTGCAGAGGTTGTACCCTTTACCCACAAGTCATGTTACCCATCTGCCAAGGGGTCGCGACTCCCCGTATACCTCTACCTAGGAAGCACGGCAGGGCAACACTACGAGGCCTTTACAAAGTTCCACTAGCTTCCGAAAACCCGCTACAGTTTATGGGAAGATCCAGTAAAGGGTTCCTGGCTGATAGCCATCGCAGCAAAATCAACCAGGGACCTCCCCGCACTGACCTCTCCCCTACTGCCCTTGCCCCTTTCGGGTAAGGTAGTCTTCCACTAGCTTTCCTAATTAGTCAGCCAAGGGCGTCCCATTCCACCCTTGTGGTGGCACGTGGTTCTCAAGTTAAGCTCTATGTTCCAATTAACATTAATGATCTCAACATGAACAAAAACAGAATAACAACAAGAATTGGAACATAGAGGTAATAAATGATTATCCCAAAACCATGTAAAGCATTAGCAAACTACCCAAGTGATTCAGGGGTAAACAAGGTAATGAGATAAACAATCTAGGGTGACCTATTGGGTCCCATCAAAATTAACCTATGCATGGAAAAGTGATATTTAAGAACATTATTGGGTAAAAAGTGGTCAAGGGCACAACTTGCCTTCAATGAGCTCCTGCTCAGCTACTTCAACCTGCTGCTCACCAGTATCCCCAGCAACGGGCTCTTCTACTCGCCACCATACAAACAAGCACAGTGTATATAGAGAAATTAACATTACACCAAACATATAAATAAAATACACATTAATAATCTACATATTAAAATAGAATCCTAGGAACAGGAATCATAATTTTCTGTGTTATAGATTTTAAGTTATGCATTTTCAAAGGTTTTATGTGCTTTGAATAGGATTAAGTGTGGAATTAAATTTCTTACTGTTTTCATGACATAACAGAGGCTCTAGGTGATAGAGAATAAAATTATAAAATTTTAGGAACTGGAATGGATTAATTTGGAGTTCATGTGTATTTTCTATGAATTATCAAAGTTCTAGCAATTATTTTGTATTAAAAAGTAATTTCTATAATTAAATAACTGAATTTAAAGAACTATGGACTAGGCCTCAATTTCTGTAAATGCCAGGGGCCTCGGGACAAGAAACCCGAGACACAGTCAACAGTTACAATGGACCGCGGGTTGTTTTCTATAAACTACAGGGTTTCTTATGCAAAAGGCTTCAGCCGAAGGGGTATCTTGTGATCACGGCCGTTCGATTTCCAACCGAGGGCCCAGATTAGATCCATGCGATTTACACAACCACGCACAATCCAGCCCGTCGGATCGAAGATCCACGGTCCCAGTGATACGATTCCCCTCGACCACACTGCACCGCACGATCGAAAATCAAGGATCCTGATTTTATAACATGAAAGGGTATTCTTCATTTTAATCCTGGCCATCGAATCCCGAATCAACGGCCATCGCACCTTTCTTCCTCCCCAACACACAGACCATGCGTGGCGGCGCCGCCCAGTTAATCCTACGGATGTGAGCACGGCGGCGAACTACGGATCCGCGATTTGGCGAGCTATTCCAACACAGTGATGAGCAATCGGTAGTGGAGATTACGACGAACACAATGGGGGTAATCTTACCGGTGGTTGATCGGTGCAGAGAGCCGACGACGGGGTTTGGCGGCAGTAGCGGCCTCCGTCGAGCAATTATGGAGGTCCAGGGGCCCTTCTCGTACAGCGATGTGATGAGCGGCTCCAGTGGTGTCAGGCGAAACTCCCTGCACTCCAATTCGGCTACAGGTGGCGCGGTGGTCTGGGAACAAGCATGGCGGCTACTTTCTTTCGCAATGGCGCACGGTGGCAATGGGGAAAGGGAGAGGAAAGGAGGGGGTCGGTCCGCAGATTTAGAAGGTGAGGATCACGACGCTCAGAGTTCGGTCAGGTCATGGGCCAGCGCAGATTGTGGCATGCGCGGTTGCGGCGGCTTAGCTCTGAACTCGGCGGAGTTAGGCGACGACGCGCGGGTTCCGCATGCCAGAGATCGCGCACGGGGTGGTCAACAGTCTTCGCGACGCGCCCGGGGTCTTTGTACCCAGGTTGAGGGGGCAAATCTCGACCTGATCCTCCTATCAACGCGGTGGCTGTTACAACTACGCGCGCGATTCATCGGCGAGTAAAGCGGCGGCGACTTTGGAGACCCGTTTCTCGCCAGCGGCAATCAGGGGAAGATGACCCTGGCAACACGGGTCCACATGTCTGTGACTGGTGCGCACGCGCGAAGTCTTCCTGACCAGTAGGCCCACGTTGTCAGCGGAGCCAGCAGCGCAGCCATGCTCCCGCCTGGGCTGCGCGGAGGGGTAATGCAAAACTGGGCCAAAAGGGGTAGCCACGGCCCAGGCAGGCGCTTTTCCTTTTCCTTTTATGTTTTCCTTTTCCTTTTAGTTTTCAAATTCCATTTTAAATCCAGATTTAAATTCAAATCTTGTGCCAGTTTATCCTCAATTTATATTGTGAAATAAAAAGTACCAACCTTAGAAGTATAATCACATATATGTTGTTTATATTTTTATACCCTTTATTCCTTTTCTCCATATTTCTAAAGTTCCCTTTAACTCTTAAATTCTCATCTAGGTATTAATATATTCTCTTTATTTTATATATTTATATTTTTTCTTTTGTATAGTCACAAAATACACTCCACAAACACAATATCCAGCATGATGCATAATTTTTAATGGCATATATTCTTTTTATTAATTATTTGCTTTTGAATATGTTGTTCACATGGGATGATGCACAAAGACCAAATTCACATAAAGAGAAATTGTTTTCTCCATTGGTATTCTTTCTAGCAATTACAAAGTGGGTGTTACAAATCCTACCCCCCTTAAAAATAATCTCGTCCTCGAGATTTAAGAAGAACTAGAGAAAAGGTGGGGAAAATCTATACGAAGCTCTTCTTCTCTTTTCCAAGTTGCTTCATCATCATCGTGGTGACTCCATTGGGCTTTGCACATCTTTATAACCTTATTCCTTGTAACTCGAGTTAAAGTATCCAAAATCTTGACCGGGTACTCCGTGTAAGTCAAATCTCCTTGAACACTGAGCTCTTCCATTAGTAACTGTTCCTCAGGGACACGGAGACACTTCTTAAGTTGAGACACGTGGAACACATTATGCACATCTGATAGACTAGCAGGTAACTCAAGTTGGTAGGCCATCTCTCCAACTCTCCTAAAGATCAAGAATGGTCCAATGTAGCGAGGGGACAATTTGCCCTTAACTTTGAATCTCCTCTTTCCACGAAGTGGTGACACCCTGAGGTACACATGATTTCTTTCCTCAACCTCAATTGGTCTTCCTCTATTATCATCATATCTCTTTGGTCTGGTCTGAACTATCCTCAAGTTCTCTCGAATTATACAAACTTGTTCTTCTGCCTCTTGAATAAGTTTGGGTCCAAAGAATTGTCTTCCTCTAGTCTGGTCCAAAATAGAGGAGTCCTGCATTTCCTGTCATATAGAGTCTCGAACTGTGACATCTTCAGATTGGCCTGGTAACTATTATTATATGAGGACTTAGCATAAGGTAGACTCTTGTTCCAACTACTACCATGCTGAAGGGCACAAGCTCTCAACATGTCCTCCAACACTTGGTTAGTCCTTTTAGTCTGTCCATCAGTCTGAGGTAGGTCGAACTATGATTCAACTTCGTATCCATATTCTCATGAAAACTTTTCCAAAATCTGGGGGTAAACTGTGATCCTCTATCCAAAATGATCTTCTTCAGTACACCAGGTAGGGACACAATCCAAGCCATATATACTCTACCAATTGAGATCCCTTATGAGTAGTCTTGAGCAAGATGAAATGAGCCACTTTGGTAGGTCTATCCACAATAACTCATATAGAACCATATCCTTTCGAGGCGCGAGGCAATCCAGTAATGAAATCCATACCAATCCCTTCTCATTTCCACTCGGGTATCCTTAATGGGTATAATAGTCCAGCTGGCCTCCCGTGTTCAGCCTTAACTCTTTGACACACATCGCACATAGCCACATGTGCAACCACATCTCTCTTCAATCCATATCACAAGTATGTCCGCTTCAAATCCTGATACATCTTGGTACTCCCAAGATGAACAGAATAATCCAAGTCATGGGCTTTCTTCAATATAGTCTCACGAAGGCTTTCAATCTCCGGAACACATCTCTTGTCCTTGAAGCATATGTTGCCTTGCTCATCTTCCGTGAATTCCGGAACTCGATCTTAAGTAATCAGATCCTTAATCTCTTGTATCTTAGCATCACCAATTTGTCCTTTGCGGATCTCTTGCTCCAAAGTAGGTTCCACATCAATAGTAACTCCTTCAGTATGAGCAACTATCCCCAGGTTAAGTCTCTTGAAATCCTCAACAATCTCATCGGGTAGCTGGGCAACAACAGCTGAATGAACACGCTCCTTGCGACTCAAGGCATCTGTAACCAAATTTGCCTTGCCCGGGTGATAGTGAATTTCCAAATCGTAATCCTTAATAAGCTCCAACCAATGGCGTTGCCTAAGGTTGAGATCCTTCTGAGTGAATATATACTTCAAACTCTTATGATCCGTATATACTTGGCACTTCTCGTCCCATTTGACTTATCTTTCCTTCACCAAAAGCGAGGTCATAAGCTTAGCAATCTTAGAAAATCCTTCAATAAATCTCTGATAATATCCTACAAGTCCTAAGAAACTCCGAATCTCTGTAACTGTAGTGGGTATGCTTCACACCACTATCTCCTTGACTTTAGCAGGATCTACTAATATCCCTTCATTAGAAATGATATGTCCAAGTAATGGCACTTCGCCAATCCAAAACTCGCATTTACCGTACTTGGCGTAGAGTTGATTTTCTTAAGGTTTCTGTAGCACCAACCTTAGATGTTCTTCATGGTCACTATCATTCTTAGAATAGATAAGAACATCGTCGATGAACCCCACGACGAATCTGTCCAAATACTCCAAAATCATCTTATGCATCAAATCCATAAAATAAGCTGGTGCATTAATTAATCCAAACGACATAACGATGATCTCATATAATCCATATCGAGTCGAGAAAGCCGTCTTAGGAATATCTGATGGTCCAATCTTCATCTGATGGTATCCCGATCGGAGGTCGATCCTCGAGAGTACCCTGGCTCCTCTCATCCGATTAAATAAATCCTTAATGCGGGGTAACAGAAACTTGCTCTTCACAGTGGCATAATTAAGGGACCTTTAATCCACGCACACCCCTTGCAATCCATCTTTCTTCTTTACGAACAAAACTGGTGCTCTCCAAGGTGAAGACTCGGACGAATGTACTCAGCCTCTTGCAACTCCGTTCACTGATTCTTCAGTCCCTTTAGGTGTAATTACTCTCATGGGTTTCCTCATATTGTCCAACACATATACCCAAACCAAAATCTCAGCATGACGCATAATTTTATTAGCAAATCATGGGGTCAAATAGACCTTTTTATTCCTCCTAAAATGGTATCATACCGAATACTAACTAAAGGAACATGTAGACCCTACAAATAGTAGTAATTTACATATATGTTTATGTAGCTTGGTGGAGCCGGTGGTGGTGGAGATGGTGGTTGCTCTTGTTGTTGTCTCTCCAACCGTGATTGCCTTATTTCTTGCTGTATCTCCAGACGGGCCTGACGTATTTCTTCGCGTTCTTGTCTTATCTGGCTTTGCATTTCGGTCATCATGTCTGTCAATTGCTGTATTACCAGCCTTTGGGTTGCGATCACTTGCTCGGTTTCAACAGGTGGGGGATTCGGAGGATTCATTTCTGTTTGCTGTTGCGTGATAATCTTTCCTTTCCTGGTATTGACCATCTGAGTTAGATACATAAGGTAAGAAAGAGCAGTAGACAAGGCAGTAATTACAATCATGTTATTTTGGGGGATTTATTAGCTAAGCAGATTAATATTTCACCTACTATAGCTAATACAATACCTTATGTTGGTACATGCTAAGATGTCCATCTATTCAATCAATCAAAGAAGCAAATCAGGCATTGATCATCAGAACAATCAACCAACATTTTTTTTTAATAGAGAAAATAGTTTTAATTTGGTCTTAGGCCTCCTATCTCTTAAAAATGTCGTAGGGGTAGGGATTCCAAGGTTTGAAATCCATCTTGTCTTAGAGTAGAAAAGGTAAGAATGATCAGAGTAGAACAGTAGAAGGTGAGACAGGATTAAGATAAAGTGTAGAAAGAATCAGAGTAAGGTGAGTGTAGAATGAATCAGAATGAGATAAGTAGGTAAGGGTTTGTCCAGTCTATCTAGGTTTCGTCCTACAGTCAACATTTCCTCTGATACCACTTCTGTAACACCCGGTTTTAAGGAACAAAGCCGGGTGCATCTCATACATGCGCCAAGAAGACAACATATATAATAACAGAGTGTATAGAGATAAATGTCATAAAACATCAGAGTATTTATTACATAGCGGAAGACTTATTACAAAATAGAGTAATAAAGATAAAACGAACTAAGGATCGTCGGCGCCAATGTCGACTGGGAAACGCCACCTAGATCAAGTCAAACTCCTCGCCTTGAGGCTCCTCCTGAAACACCTGATCATCTCCTGTGGGGGGGGGTGTGAGACAGCAAGGGTGAGCTCACACATGATCATAGCTCAACAAGTTGTGGGGAACCAGTGGACATAAACTCACAAAGGTGTGAGTTCATGTGATGTGTAAGGCTTAATCAAAGACAGGGGTTAAAGCTGAGCATTGCTTTTAAGTAGTTGGTCAAAATTTTATTAGCAGTTACTAAGTGTAAGTAAATACCAAACCTTAAGTAAAGTGATAGAACAAAATTAATAACAAACCCATGCAATGCAAATGACAAAATTGAATTTAAGTTCCATAATTTAAACATCAGAGAGTCCTGAGCCGCTCATGACCGTGAGCTCGGCTAGTATACCAGTTTTACACTCTGCAGAGGTTGTACCCTTTACCCACAAGTCATGTTACCCATCTGCCAAGGGGTCGCGACTCCCCGTATACCTCTACCTAGGAAGCACGGCAGGGCAACACTACGAGGCCTTTACAAAGTTCCACTAGCTTCCGAAAACCCGCTACAGTTTATGGGAAGATCCAGTAAAGGGTTCCTGGCTGATAGCCATCGCAGCAAAATCAACCAGGGACCTCCCCGCACTGACCTCTCCCCTACTGCCCTTGCCCCTTTCGGGTAAGGTAGTCTTCCACTAGCTTTCCTAATTAGTCAGCCAAGGGCGTCCCATTCCACCCTTGTGGTGGCACGTGGTTCTCAAGTTAAGCTCTATGTTCCAATTAACATTAATGATCTCAACATGAACAAAAACAGAATAACAACAAGAATTGGAACATAGAGGTAATAAATGATTATCCCAAAACCATGTAAAGCATTAGCAAACTACCCAAGTGATTCAGGGGTAAACAAGGTAATGAGATAAACAATCTAGGGTGACCTATTGGGTCCCATCAAAATTAACCTATGCATGGAAAAGTGATATTTAAGAACATTATTGGGTAAAAAGTGGTCAAGGGCACAACTTGCCTTCAATGAGCTCCTGCTCAGCTACTTCAACCTGCTGCTCACCAGTATCCCCAGCAACGGGCTCTTCTACTCGCCACCATACAAACAAGCACAGTGTATATAGAGAAATTAACATTACACCAAACATATAAATAAAATACACATTAATAATCTACATATTAAAATAGAATCCTAGGAACAGGAATCATAATTTTCTGTGTTATAGATTTTAAGTTATGCATTTTCAAAGGTTTTATGTGCTTTGAATAGGATTAAGTGTGGAATTAAATTTCTTACTGTTTTCATGACATAACAGAGGCTCTAGGTGATAGAGAATAAAATTATAAAATTTTAGGAACTGGAATGGATTAATTTGGAGTTCATGTGTATTTTCTATGAATTATCAAAGTTCTAGCAATTATTTTGTATTAAAAAGTAATTTCTATAATTAAATAACTGAATTTAAAGAACTATGGACTAGGCCTCAATTTCTGTAAATGCCAGGGGCCTCGGGACAAGAAACCCGAGACACAGTCAACAGTTACAATGGACCGCGGGTTGTTTTCTATAAACTACAGGGTTTCTTATGCAAAAGGCTTCAGCCGAAGGGGTATCTTGTGATCACGGCCGTTCGATTTCCAACCGAGGGCCCAGATTAGATCCATGCGATTTACACAACCACGCACAATCCAGCCCGTCGGATCGAAGATCCACGGTCCCAGTGATACGATTCCCCTCGACCACACTGCACCGCACGATCGAAAATCAAGGATCCTGATTTTATAACATGAAAGGGTATTCTTCATTTTAATCCTGGCCATCGAATCCCGAATCAACGGCCATCGCACCTTTCTTCCTCCCCAACACACAGACCATGCGTGGCGGCGCCGCCCAGTTAATCCTACGGATGTGAGCACGGCGGCGAACTACGGATCCGCGATTTGGCGAGCTATTCCAACACAGTGATGAGCAATCGGTAGTGGAGATTACGACGAACACAATGGGGGTAATCTTACCGGTGGTTGATCGGTGCAGAGAGCCGACGACGGGGTTTGGCGGCAGTAGCGGCCTCCGTCGAGCAATTATGGAGGTCCAGGGGCCCTTCTCGTACAGCGATGTGATGAGCGGCTCCAGTGGTGTCAGGCGAAACTCCCTGCACTCCAATTCGGCTACAGGTGGCGCGGTGGTCTGGGAACAAGCATGGCGGCTACTTTCTTTCGCAATGGCGCACGGTGGCAATGGGGAAAGGGAGAGGAAAGGAGGGGGTCGGTCCGCAGATTTAGAAGGTGAGGATCACGACGCTCAGAGTTCGGTCAGGTCATGGGCCAGCGCAGATTGTGGCATGCGCGGTTGCGGCGGCTTAGCTCTGAACTCGGCGGAGTTAGGCGACGACGCGCGGGTTCCGCATGCCAGAGATCGCGCACGGGGGTGGTCAACAGTCTTCGCGACGCGCCCGGGGTCTTTGTACCCAGGTTGAGGGGGCAAATCTCGACCTGATCCTCCTATCAACGCGGTGGCTGTTACAACTACGCGCGCGATTCATCGGCGAGTAAAGCGGCGGCGACTTTGGAGACCCGTTTCTCGCCAGCGGCAATCAGGGGAAGATGACCCTGGCAACACGGGTCCACATGTCTGTGACTGGTGCGCACGCGCGAAGTCTTCCTGACCAGTAGGCCCACGTTGTCAGCGGAGCCAGCAGCGCAGCCATGCTCCCGCCTGGGCTGCGCGGAGGGGTAATGCAAAACTGGGCCAAAAGGGGTAGCCACGGCCCAGGCAGGCGCTTTTCCTTTTCCTTTTATGTTTTCCTTTTCCTTTTAGTTTTCAAATTCCATTTTAAATCCAGATTTAAATTCAAATCTTGTGCCAGTTTATCCTCAATTTATATTGTGAAATAAAAAGTACCAACCTTAGAAGTATAATCACATATATGTTGTTTATATTTTTATACCCTTTATTCCTTTTCTCCATATTTCTAAAGTTCCCTTTAACTCTTAAATTCTCATCTAGGTATTAATATATTCTCTTTATTTTATATATTTATATTTTTTTCTTTTGTATAGTCACAAAATACACTCCACAAACACAATATCCAGCATGATGCATAATTTTTAATGGCATATATTCTTTTTATTAATTATTTGCTTTTGAATATGTTGTTCACATGGGATGATGCACAAAGACCAAATTCACATAAAGAGAAATTGTTTTCTCCATTGGTATTCTTTCTAGCAATTACAAAGTGGGTGTTACATTCCTTCATCGGCCGAGACGACTGTTGTGCGCCTTCGATCTCATGGCACACTAGACATGATACGCCCAAGGCCACAACATGTCCAAGGCTACAATGCGCTCGAGGTAGCAATGTGCCTGAGGTAGCATCACGCTAGAGGCCATAGCTTGCTCAAGGCCACAACTCGTCTGAGGCAGTTAGGACCCGCTCGAGGCAGTCACAACTCGCCCGAGGTAGCCATGACCCGATTCGCCCGAGGCCAAACTCAGTGGGATACATAGTCCTAGCACGCCAGAGCCCATCCTCGAACATGAGATAGTCACATTTCACCCAAGCGCAATCATGACTCGCCCGAGTGCAGGCCTCGCCCGAACGCATCTCCGATTTGCCCGAGCGCTGTTCTGACTCACTCGAGCGCGTCTCGGGGTGACTGTCCTGTGAGGCTGAGACTGGTCCAAGTTTGGCCATACTAAGCCAACCTTCTTCACTACATTTTTGCTTGACTTGAGAGAAGTTCCCTAACACTTAGATGAACATTGTTAGCACCTAAAACAAATGACTAAGTGCTAGAGACGTACCTTTGCTTCAATTTGCTTTTTAAACACCTGTACTCATGCTCATAAGAGTAGTGTTAGTTATTAGTAATGTGTTGAGCATTAAATCTCCAAAACAACTAGAAAATGACCCAAGGGCACATTTACCTTTTAGTTAGTACACCTAAATATGATATCATCAACATAGATTTGGCATATAAATAAGTCATTTTCAATGGTTTTAGTAAAGAGTGTAGGATCTGCTTTTCCAACTTTGAAGGCATTAGAAATTAGAAAATCTCTCAAGCATTCATACAATGCCCTCGACGCTTGCTTAAGCCTGTAGAGCGCCTTTGAGAGCTTATAGATATGAGAGGGATACTTATCATCTTTAAAGCAGGAGGTTGCTCAACATACACATCTTCCTTGATAGGACCATTGAGGAAGGCACTTTTCACATCCATTTGAAACAACTTGAAATCATGGTAAGTAACATAGGCTAATAATATGCAAATCAAGTCAAGCCTAGCTATGGATGCAAAGGTCTCATCAAAATTCAAACCTTCGACTTATGAGTACCCCTTGGCCATAACTCGGGCTTTGTTTCTTGTCATCACACCATGTTCATTCTGCTTGTTGCGGAACACCCATTTGGTCCCTACAACATTTTGGTTAGGACATGGAACTAAGTGCCAAACCTCATTTCTCTTAAAATTGTTGAGCTTCTCTTGCATTGCCATCACCTAGTCCGAATCCTTTAGTGCATCTTCAACCCTAAAAGGCTCAAAAGAATACACAAAGGAGTAGTTCTCATAGAAATTAGCAATTCTAGAGAGAGTAGTTGCCCCTTTTGGATATCACCGAGAATCATGTCGATGGGGTGATCTCTTTGAATTGCTTGGTGGACTCTTGGATGTGGCGCCTTTGTTGCTTGAATCTCCTAGTCATCCTCCTTTTCTTGATCTTTTTCTTCATCTCCCACTTGATGTATGCCATATTCTTGAGCTTGCTCTTGATCTTGAACTTGTTCCTCATCTTCTTGAGCTTGCTCACTATCCTAAGTTGGAGGGGATGCTCTTGTGGAGGACGATGGTTTATCTTGTGCTTGTGTAGGCACATCGGGCACTTGTGGGCACACATTTCTAATGGACATGTTCATTAGCGTAGTGCATGGGGCTTCGTCATCATCTTGCTCATCAAGATCAACTTGCTCTACCTAAGAGCCATTAGTCTCATCAAACACAACGTCACAAGAAACCTCAACTAATCTAGTGGATTTGTTGAAAACTCTATATGCCCTTATGTTTGAGTCATAACCAAGTAAGAAGCATTCTACTGCTTTAGGAGCAAATTTTGAATTTCTGCCTCTCTTAAAAAGAATAAAGCATTTACTCTCAAAGACTATAAAGTATGAAACATTGGGAATTTTACTGGTGAGGAGTTTGTAGGAGGTTTTTGAGGATTCAGTGTAGATATAACCGGTTGATGGCGTAGCAAGCCATGATTGCTTTCGCCCAAAACTGATATGATGTCTTGTAATCCTCAAGCATAGTTCTCATCATATCCATGAGAGTTCTATTTTTCTCTCTATAACACCATGTTGTGGTGTATAGGGAGAGGAGAACCCATGCTTAATTCCCTGCTCATCAATAAAATCTTTAATTTGTGTCGAACTCCTTTTGAGCTCTTCTCAAGAATCTCTTTAATGTCCCTTAGGTCTCAATTTTTTTCCTACAAAAAGAACACCCAAGTGAAGCGAGAATAATCATCCACAATAACTACACAATACTTACTCCTGGTGTCTATGTAACCTTGACTAGCTCAATACTACTATGTATAGGACGTTAAGTGTGTATTCTTAAAATATAAAGCATGCTCTACCTTATTTGCACTTCACATTCTAGTTTCATCTTATCGGTCAATTTTGGTTATCCTGTGTTACTTTACTTCTCGTTTCCCTATGGATTTTTTATACCCTAGAATGCTTTTGGGTGAAAGGCTACAACGTGAATATTTACGCTGGCAGATTATCTCTAATTGGTATAAGAAATGCCAACAAACCTTTTTGGAGCCATTGCTGGGGAAGCTATAGCTAAACTGAGGAAGCCCCAAAGTCACGAGGATGTGATGCAACCATAGATGTAGCTTGAGATCTAGCAGCAGCTGAGCGATTTAGGGTTTCATGGATTGGTTGGGAAGACAAGTCAGTAATGGAATCAGAGCACTAGAAAGTGATGGGCTAGTGGAATATTAAAGGTCATAGAGTGGGCATATTTATAAGTCATAGCGGAAGGCAAGTGCCATGGGCTTGGGAGCTAGAAGCTGGAGCTATGTGAATTTGCAGAATCTGGAGTGTCAATCTAGAGTTTTGGTCGTCCTGAATAGTAAAAGGTTGAGTCTTAGGACTCGGGGGCTATGTATCAAAGCAGAGGACCCGGTTGTCATCAGGAACAACTCAAAGTATCATATACAGGGCTTAGAAGACAATATTCAATATTGGAGTCCAATATGCCCGAGTTAATACCTCTACCAAATCAATCTCGAGGGCTATTGTTAAGGATATATACCAGGGGTATCTGAGAACACTTCAATGAACAAGAACCTAATTGATGGGTCTAAGATCTCGGCTACGCTATCCAGGGGCTCGACTCACATGTCAAAGAGATACATGATTCATCTAGGAAAGATGAAGGTGCAGAAACTTATTAGACTGGTAGATAAGGAGATATCGATATAATATAGTAGAGTCTGGATAATAAGGGAAACCAACTAGTAATGGTAGAACTAAGAGTCCTAGTTAGATTTGGTTAGTATGATATGTATCCTATTACGTATCCTTATCTGGTACAAGACTAGATAACCCTCTTGTAACCTCCCCTCCTTGTACTATAAAAAGGGACGAAGCACACCAAGAGGCAGATCATTATATCATAAGCAATAGCCACTAGCATACATGGCATAGGGTATTATCTCGTATCAAGAGCCTAACCTGTCTAATCTTCACATCTCTTCTGCATTTATCTCTAGTTCTCGACCTCACAATCTACCCCAAAAGTTCACTACCAAATAATCCTCGATAATGACCAACTACACTTCCATGATGAGAAGGTTGTTTTTACCTTCCTATAGCTAGATCTTGTCTCCTCTTGGTCCTCTTCTCAAACTGATCATCGTCAAAGCTCATCTATACATGAAGAGATAGAATGCATAGTTGGCTACAGAAAGAGGTGAATAGAAGTATATATTGGTATGAATTGAATAGAATGAGGGAGTCTTTAATTAAATATAGTGCACTGAGTGAGGCGCTATCGCATGGTTATGTGGCACTACTGCGTCAGTTTACCAAATCAACTAGATAGTCTTCCATCCTATCCAATTCAACCAACACAAATGCTTCTACTTGTCTATATGAACACTAATACAAAAATCTACCAAGATTTGAGCTAACATGACATATATGTAGAAGGTTAGGGTTTTCACCTTGTTGAGGGAATGTTGACTAGAGGGAAGAAAACGACTCGGTCACAACCTTAAACACACTCTAGGGACAAATGAATTTAGTCAACGAGTGACATGCAATTGCCGGGATGCAGCGCTATAGTAAGGTCAACGATGCAGGCGAGTGCAAGAGAGAGAGAGCCATCACAGAGAAATAATAGATGAGGAGAGAGATGCTGGATCCGGAGATGGACTTACTATGGGCTCTTAGGGGTAGATGGAAAAGGTGGGCCAACACAACTACTATGTTGACCAAATTGTTGTTGTAGTTCAAGATGTGGCGCTGTCGTGTGCTTGTGCGGTACTGTGGCGATGTGACACCAATTAGAGATATGTGGTGCTGTTGTATCCCACCAAATTACCAGGTTATGCTACACACTATGTAGTTATAGTTTAGGACATGGACAAGTGCTCTTGTCATATATGTCCAGCAACAAATCAATGAGCAATATAATGACCATATCATGCAAGCATCTTTTGATAAAACATTTTGAAGCACAATAATATAGTGTTTTGAAACCTTTTGAGATATATACTAGATGATTAACCAAGGCGCGCACCATTTTAAACTATGTTACAAGAGTCAAGTATATTTTAGTTCACAACAAAAAGTGCAAACCATTGACTCATCGAGAGGCTTGGTAAAGATATAGTCTAGTTTCTTTGGTGCTCACATGTCAAATTTTGATATCTTTTTTGGTTTTATGGTCTTATTGGATGTCAACTTGTTTGGTTCTTGAGTGGTTTACAAGTTCGTTCACAAGTTTTGTGGCACTTGCATTACAATATAAAAGTGGGATTTCAGTAAAGAGACATTTAAAATCATGAAGGGATGTCTCATCCAAATTAGCTAAGCATAAAAAGATAGACAAATTTTCTTTATAAAATTCCATGACACAAAAAGAAGACACAGTAGAAATCATAAAAGATCGGTGCTTTATTGAAGTAGAGTAGAGTAGGAAGAGTAGAGAAATACGGAGAAAATTTTCGGATCAAAGCAATTCGCGGTCGCGGGTCTAGTACTGTAGTTCTCCACTCTCCGCAACGTGGGAGTTCAAACTCCCCCGCGCGCGCTCGGACCTGCGTCTACAAGCTTCTCGATCCGTCCCTGGCGCCGATGGAGCGGTTCGACTCCAAGTTCCACGAGAAGTACACTGTTCTCAAGGTAGCGCGGGCACGCCCGCTTCTTCCTTATACCATTTCTATGGCGCCCGCGGTGCGCGGTGGTTTGACACCGCAATTATTGTTTTCCGGTTAATCTATTGCCGCACCGCAGAAGAGGAAGCTGCTAGACGAGGGGCTAGAGCGGAAGCGAGAGGCGGAGCTCAAGGAGCTTTACGATGGTACAAGTCCTGGCCGAACCTATCTCCGTGCTGGACTCGATTTGGGCGGAACTATGGGAATGGGAGGGAGGGTTTTGGGCGAAGCGCTTGTTCTTTTTCCCTGCTTTGATTTTTCCCTTTTGTTTTGATGATTCAGCCATGAAAGATTGGGTCAGCGAACTCAAGAAAGACAATGCGGAGCTCAACGATAAGCTGTAAGATGAGAATTGTTATGCTTCTGCGCGGGTTAGGGTTTTGTTGTTTGGGGTGGAATTCATTCCTATATCGTTGCTTATATCCATTCTCTTTTGTTTTGTTGGTGGCTAATTTGATGATTCAGAATGGAAAAGCAGGATGAGCTCGAGAAGGCCCGTCAGGAATTCCTTGAAGATATTCTTAGTAAGATTATCTATCCAACCTTCCTTTCTGTCTAGTCATGAGAAGTGGACACGAATTGGGTTACTCCTTTTGAACTGACCCCCGTTAATTATAGGTTAATTACATGATATATTTATGCATATGACCACCATAAACAAAGGACAACGAATCACTAGCTCTTGGAAATGTTAACGAGTAATGGCTACAAGATCCCTGTTAAATGGCATGCTACAATCATTTAGTAGTCTGGTTCTATAAAATAGTGAATTTTTTCGGTAAAAACACAATTTTATCAGAGATTTCAGGGAAAACTAGTTTTAGATTGCTAGACTGTTAATCTGGGTTTACATAACTAACATGTTGTTTGGACTATATGTAGGAAACTAAACTGAGGTTTGCTAATCTCTCCCTTACCCGTTATTTCATCCTTGCATAATTGTTCCCTCTACTCTTCATTGCACAACACGTGAAATCATGAATTGATCATCTTCCTGCTTCCTTTCCATAGCTCAAATACACGGGTGCCTCTTTATTTCTAATCCCAAGCAATGGATAGGGTATCCAGCACTAAAGATCCAGCAGAGCACAAATGGCCATAGCACTCTGGCTAAGCAATAATCAGTGTCATCATGCATGATGCCTGCTGAACTTTCTCTCCATCTCAGTCATCTGTTCCAGCATCTTGCTGAGCATCCATGTGGACAGCAACAACCTGAGCATCTTCCCTCCCTGGCCATTGCATATCACTCCCACACAGCATCATCTCCCTCTCATCAATGCGTGTGATACCATACCACCAAGCTTTTGCTGTCCTGGTTGTTGCTCTCATTGTCGTGCTCTTCGTCATCACCTTCTGGAAAAGCTTTTAGCATGGTTTTTTTTTTGTGCTGGGGGCAAGCTCTAGCCCACGTGACTTTTCGACTGAAGCTGTTGTACTGAAGTTGCCAGGTTGTTGAGAATGATGACACCTGAAACACATTTTGAGAAAACACCTATTGATCAATTTCAATAAACCGGAAAACCAGATTTTTGATAAACTAGTTTTGCTTATCCTCAAGTTAGTTGCATAACTCAAATGAAATTTTCAGGGAAACAGACAAACATGTTTATTGGGATTCACTTTTTCACAAAACTAGAGGTCCAAACAACCCCTTAATGTCTTTTAACATCATTACAGAACAATTGTACAAGGAAATATTTCAATAACTATGCCCATGTTTTCCTCTATGGACAAATACTTCAAACATGGGATACAGGCTAAAATGTGAACTTGAGCGAGTATATACTAGTTGGAGTACAGTCTAAAATTGCCACACAGATTTGTGTTTCAAAAAGTTCAGGTAAGAGTGGACAACCTTATTTCTTTGTGGACACCAAAGGACATCTAAGTTTGATGAGTGTCAACTTTACTGCTTTGCTGTACTGGATTGCTCGTCATAGCTTATTAGCATATCTGCATATGCTAAATCAAGAATATCTTATTCTGTGTACATTTGCCAAGACCGAACTGTTTTGTATTGTTTGCAATATGGTCAAACAACTGGTCAATTTTGCATTCTTAATTTTTTTGAGTAATAGTTGGGAGGCCATTGAAATGTTACCTCCACTTTATGCTCATCTGTGTCTCTCTGCTATGGTCCGATTATGTTTCGACATTATTACTGAACAGCTCTATATTACCAAGAATTTAACACTATTCTTCCATCCTATTAAGTCCTGATGTGGTAATTTAATTCATACCCCCTCTATTCCAAATTCTAAGGCGTTTTGGCATTTCTAGATACATATGTTTTGCTATGCACTTAGATAAAAATAATGTATCTACAAAAGACAAAACATTTTATAATTTAGAACGGAGGGAGTAGTTTGTATTGGAATAGTAAACCCTAACCCTAATAGGGGTTGGGTGATGTATTAATAGGCTGAGTAAACTGGGCCAGGCCCATTACAGAAGGGTGAGATGGTCATTACACGGGGAAGACCCCAAACCCTAAACGGGTATTCTAGCATCCCCTCGCAGTCACAACTCTATCCTGTACAGATGTTGAGACTGGATCGAAAGTCTAAAAATACACTCGACGGTAACCCCTTGGTGAAGATGTCGGTGAACTGCAGCGTGGTGGGGACGCTGAGAACCCGAACGTCACCGGCAGTGACACGCTCGCGAACGAAGTGCAGGTCGATCTCCACATGCTTTGTGCGCTGATGCTGCACGGGGTTGGTGGAGAGGTAGACCGCGCTGACGTTGTCGCAGTAGACGAGGGTGGCGCGCTGGAGGGGACTGTGGAGCTCGTGGAGGAGCTGGCGCAGCCAGGAGGCCTCTGCCACGTTGTTGGCCACGGCACGGTACTCGACTTCAGCGCTGGAGCGAGAGACGACGGGCTGACGCTTGGCGGCCCAAGAGACGAGGTTGGCGCCCAGGAACACGGCGTAACCGGAGGTGGACCGGCGCGTGTCGGGACAGCCAGCCCAGTCAGCGTCGGTGTAGACCACGAGCTCCCACGTCGGGGATGGTCGGAGAAGGAGGCCGTAGTCGAGGGAGCCGCGGAGGTAGCGCAGAATCCACTTGAGCGCGGTGAGATGGGGCTCCCGCGGAGTGTGCATATGCAGGCACACCTGCTGGACGGCGTATGCGATGTCGGGCCTGGAGAAGGTGAGGTACTGGAGCGCGCCGGTCAGGCTCCGGTAAGACGTCGCGTCGGCGACCGGAGGCCCGTCGTCCTTAGAGAGCTTCACCTGAGTGTCGACAGGCGTGGAGCAGGGCTTGCAGTCAGACATACCGGCCCGCTCCAGGATGTCGATGGCGTACTAGCGCTGGTGGAGGAAGAGACCCTGAGGCCGGCTCTCGGCGGTGATGCCGAGGAAGTGGTGTAGGGGCCCCAGGTCCTTCATCGCGAACTCCTGCTGAAGGGCGACGATCGTGCGGTGTAGAAGGTCGGCGGTGGATGTCGTGAGCACAATGTTGTCGACGTAGAGAAGGAGGTAACGGTGTCGTCGCCGCGCTGGTAGATGAACAGGGACGTGTCCGACTTGGCCTCAACGAAGCCGATGGAGGCCAGGTAGGAGGCGAAGTAACTGTACCAGGCCCGTGGCGCCTGCTTGAGGCTGTACAGGGACCGGTTCAGCCGACAGACCAGATCCGGACGGTCAGCGTCGACGAAGCCGGTGGGCTGGCTGCAGTAGACAGTCTCCGTCAGAGTGCCATGGAGGAAGGAATTCTTGACATCGAGCTGATGGATCGCCCAATCGCGGGAGAGGGCGAGGGAGAGGACGGCGCGAACAGTGGCGAACTTGACGACGAGGCTGAAGGTCTTGTCGTAGTCCACTCCGGGCGCTGTGTGAAGCCCCGAAGGACCCAACGGGCCTTGTAGCGGTCGAGGGAGCCATCCGAGGTCAGCTTGTGGCGAAATAGCCACTTGCCGGTGACCACGTTGGTGCCTGGTGGACACGGCACCAGGTCCCAGGTGTGGTTGGCCAAGAGGGCCGCGCACTCCTCCTCCATAGCACGACGCCAATGTGGGTCGGCGAGGGCAGTGCGAACGGAGGAGGGCACCGGGGAAGCGTCGGGTGGAGTGCTGGACGTATCAGCTGCCAGGATCAGCCGGTCGACGGGGCGAAGAACGCCAGCGGCGCGCCGAGTCACCATCGGGTGGACGTGTTCGGGGTCGCGGTGGATGGCGACCGGGTGGTATACGGACGGCTCGGAGTGGACCGCCGGAACGTCGAGAGCGGCGGGTGTGGCCGGCTCGCGGCGGTGATAGACGACGGCGGGGTCGACGAAGTGGGTCGCGCTCGTCGACGGGCCCGAGTCGGGGGGCGCCGAGGTAGTGGCGTGGCCGCGGCGGTGGTAGACGAGCGTGGGGTTGGCAAAGCGAGCCGGGGTCGACGGGGCCGCGCGTGGCGCAGGCGGGGTCGACGGGGCCGCGCGTGGCGCAGGCGGGGTCGACGGGGCCACGCGTGGCGCAGGCAGGATCGACGGAGCCACGCATGGCGCAGGCATGATCGACGTGGCCGCGCGTGGCGTGGGCGGGGTCGACGGGGCCGCGCGTGGCGTGGAAATGGGCGCGAGCTGTGGCGTCGTGGCTGCACGAGGAGCAGGTAACAGCGCAAGACGGGGCACCGGGGTGGGGGGGAACCGGGTCGGAATCGAGGAGGGAGTCAAGATCGGTTGGTGGGGTGGAGCCTGCAAGGGGAAACACATCTTCGTCGAAGACGACGTGACGAGAGATGATGATGCGGTGGGAGGTGAGGTCCAGGCACCGATACCCCTTGTGGTCAGAGGAGTAGCCGAGGAAGAGACAGCGAGTGGAGCGAGGAGAAAGCTTGTTAGGGGCGGTAGCGAAAATGTTAGGATAGCAGGCACAACCGAACACGGGCAGGTGGTCGTAGGAAGGGGCTGTGCCGTACAGGGCGAAGTGAGGTGTACGGTGGCTCACCGCCTTCGAGGGAAGACGGTTGAGGAGATGCGTGGCGGTATGAAGGGCCTCTGCCCAGTAGGTGGCAGGGAGAGACGCCTGAAAGAGAAGGCAGCGGATCATGTTGGTGGTGGTGCGAATCATGCGCTCGGCCCGGCCGTTCTGAGCAGAGGTGTAGGGACACGAGAGACGCAACTGGACGCCGTGAGTGAGGAAGAAAGAGCAGGAGGCGTTGTTGTCGAACTCGCGACCATTGTCGCACTGCAGGGCACGGACCGGGCGCCGGAACTGGGTGGATACCCAGGCGAAGAAGTGAGTGAGGGTGGTAAATGTGTCGGACTTCAGCCGAAGGGGGAAAGTCCAAAGGAAATGGGAGTAGTCATCCAGAATGACCAGGTAGTATTTGTAGCCGGAGAGGCTAAGGACAGGTGATGTCCAGAGATCACAGTGGACAGGATCAAAGGCCTGAACAGCCCTGGACGTGGAAGTGGAAAAAGGAAGACGGGAGTGACGGTCGAGCTGACAAGCATGACAGAGGCGCTCAGAAGAGCCCCGAGTATATGATATGTCGGAGTGGCCGGAAAGCTGGGACATGACGTCAGGTCCAGGGTGCCCGAGACGACGGTGCCAAATGGCGGAGGAGGTGGTGGCAGTGGCAAGAGCATGTGATGTGGTGGTAGTAGTAAGTACAGGAGATGAGGCTACTCTGGTGTGGGGAGTGGAGGGCAAGTGAAGAGAATAGAGGGGACCAGAGCTGTCACAGCGAGCGAGCACAACATGTGTGGGAAGGTGGCGTATGGTGAGGCCCCAGGGGTCGAACTCCATAGAGCACTGGTTGTCACTAGTGAAGCGACGAATCGAGAGGAGGGGATGAGTCAGTCCGGGAGCAACAAGGACGTCGTTAAGGCAGAATGGTCCTGGAAGAACCGATGTACCTACTGAGGTGACCGGGAGGGTGGAACCGTTGCCGACGACGATGGAGGTAGGATGTGAGGGGTGGGGTGGATGGGAGTGGAGTAACGAATTAGTGGTGGGGGTAGTGTGGAAGGAGGCCCCGAAGTCAACCACCCAATCGGTGGTGGTTCGGGGAGGTGGAAGTGGCGAAGGTACGGTGTGAGCGGAGAGGGCCAAAGAAGGTGCCCCGACAGAGGCACTAGGAAGGGAGGGAGATGACATGGGTTCAACCGCTAGGGAGGCGATCGCAGCACGTGGGAAGACAAGCGGTCCAGGCACGTGATGGCCCGCCTGAGGGTGGACCTCGACGCAGTCCTGAAGAATAGGGTTCCAGACTGGATCGAAGGACACGAACATGCCCCGGATGAGCTGGCCGTCGTGGAGGAGGACACGCACAGTCACGAGAGCGACGGGCGAGGTAAAGCTCATGGCGACCGGTGCAGGAGGGTCGGAGCACTGCTGGGGCCGAGGCGCGGTCAGCCGGTGCAGGGAGGCGCGGACTGGATAGCCGGGCGCGGAACAGTAGGGGCGGCTGGGTGCTCGGCGTCGGGCGTCCTCGGCACGGGACAATAGGGGCGCTGCTCCTCCGGGCGAGTGCTCCTGGACGGCGCGGGGACGACGGACGCGAGCAGGAAGGGCGCGTCGGGTCCTGCGGGTGTCGAGCTCGATCCTCGGCGCGGTGTCGGTGTCGAACGCGCAGGGGCAGGGCGCGGTTCTGCTGGCACCTGGGTGCGACGGTCGGGGTGCGCGGTCGTCGGGGACGCGCGGGCGTCGCGGCGCAGCAGGGCCTAGGCGCTCGGGTCCGGCCTGGGCGAGATGGCGGCTCGACGTCGGCTTCCTGGCGCGCGTGGGCACGGGCAGCGCGCGGAAGAGCGCTGGTGCGGCGGCAGCGCAGGGCGCTGGAGCGCGCGGATGTCGGGGCGGGGTCGTGTGGGGCCTGGCCGAGTGCGCGGGGTCGGCTGGCGGCGCGGCAGCAGGGGCGCACGGCTCCGCGGGCAAGCAGAGAAGAGAGGGAAGAAGAGAGAAGACAGAGGCGGCGGCTAGGACGCGACCTGCAGGGGCGGCGGCGCCTGAGTTGGTCGGAGGTGGAGGGGAAGGGGCGGCGACCAGCAGGGGAGGAGCTGGCGGCTGGGAGCAGAGACCGAATTTTGCTCTGATAACATATTGGAATAGTAAACCCTAACCCTAACAGGGGTTGGGTGATGTATTAATAGGCTGAGTAAACTGGGCCAGGCCCATTACAGAGGGGTGAGATGGTCATTACACGGGGAAGACCCCAAACCCTAAACGGGTATTCTAACAGTTTGCATCACCTGGTTAACAGATTGGGATATGACAACATAATGCATCATGATTTGTGAGATGGACTTGGAGTGGTCTTTTGGCATCAACTTTACTTTTAAGTTTCTCCCAACATTTTCCCTTATCTTCTTTATTTATTTGGTACCAACTAAGTTGGTTTAGGTGGCACAATATTTACTTATTTCCATTTTTTGTTTCATGCAGCAAGGGACACTGAAATTCTGAGGCTGAAGCAACTCTTAGATGAGAAAGCTGAAAAAAACAATTCTACAGCTTCTGGGTTTCATTGCTTAACACCTGAAGCTATCCTAGAAAATTCAACTTCAATGTCACCTAAAATAAAAACACCACTTTCCCACGGCAAGGAGATGAGGGTACAGTTGTGTGAAAATGCTCCTCACAGTAGCCCCGCAAAGGAATCTCAAGAGGTCAGCTTAGAAACCTGAGTAGTTCCTTTTCATGTACGAGTATTTGAGTCAGCTTTGTTTACTAATCCATCTTGTGGCTTAATTTTATCTGATACCGCAGCTAGTTTGTTCTAGAAGACGTACATGCATCAGAGGTTAGTGAAAATTTAATTTATTAATAATCTGCCACTACTTTCTTGTATGACTTGAAATTAATTTTGTTGATTCAGGGAATGGAACAAATGAAATTCGGAGTGCTCATATGCTTCGTTTGCTTCTTCAATCTTTAGTTCGCATGAAGGTCTCAGTAAATGATGAATCAGAGATATTTTCGGTTTCAGTCTCTCATGAAGCTAGTGGTACTTGCTCATGCTGAATCCCATGTTCTTGTTTTACTACAGCTCAGTATTAGCATATCTGTTGTTATGCTTTATATTTGTGGTGCTTTGTGCATTTTGTATGCTACATTTCTCGGTTACATGTTAACAAACTAGCACATTTCGTATGGTTTCATTCCATTCCAGGATGTATTCACTCTCTAGTCATATAATATAAACGAATTGATTCTGATCCTACAGAGTTTAAACTACTGCAGGTTACAGCTTCACCCTCACTTGGTTAGAAAAATCTGATGAATGGTCATATAAGCTCTCGTCGTTGGGCACGCTGGGAAGGATAGCCGCTGATTGGATGAGGCAAGACATAAGATTCAGCACGAAAATGTGCCGTATGTTCGTTGAGCGGATATCAAGCATCATAACAAAAGGATGACGGCAGCTATATCAGTGTGCCTAAGATGGCCACCAGACCGTACAAAACACTGTTGCAATAGAGTGGAGTTTAAAATAGACGATCAGTTTGTAAATGGGACATCCTCCCGTAAAAATTATCCGATTATGGCGTAGTCCTGTGTTCTCGAGCGTTCGCTGAGGCGTTTGGCTGTTTTCCAAAATGTTTTCTTAGCGTACGGTTCTCATAGTAATTTACTTATTCCGTCTACAATATAAGATTAAATTATTTTAAACTAAAAAAATTATATATTAGTAGTTCAAATTATGGTAAATTTAATAACTTTACTTTAGGGACAAAATATTATTATGATAATCAAAATTGATAAAACAAACCTAAAACAACTAATTCATGCGGACGGAGAGAGTATTTGAAAGCCATCATCATTATTACCCATCCGAGCAAACAATGCGTTAGAATTATTAGAACATCTAGGGGACTACCGCAGCTATTGCGTCAATGCTAGCTGAAGTGCTGAACATTCATACGATAGCCCTTGTCCAGTCCATATTCATAATTTCATACCAATATTGCAGTTAGGAAGAAGAAAAGGGACGAAAACGATTCACGGAAAATGAATAACTTTAAATTATTTTAAACTAAAAAAAAATTATATATTAGTAGTTCAAATTATGGTAAATTTAATAACTTTACATTAGGGACAAAATATTATTATGATAATCAAAATTGATAAAACAAACCTAAAACAACTAATTCATGCGGACGGATGCGGACGGAGGGAGTAATTTGAAAGCCATCATCATTATTACCCATCCGAGCAACAATGCGTTAGAATTATTAGAACATCTAGGGGACTACCGCAGCTAGTATTGCGTCAATGCAGTTGCTGAACATCCATACGATAGCCCTTGTCCAGTCCATATTCATAATTTCATACCAATATTGCAGTTAGGAAGAAGAAAACGATTCATGGAAAAATGAATATCTGAACATTTCAGAACTCAAAGAACAATTACAGAATCGCCAGGCCCCAGGCTCTAGGCGACACAAATATTCCTTCCTGGTACAGCACCATCCAAATATTATCTCTTATCGATCAATCCAAACGAAATCAGTCCTTGAAGAACCCACATCTGCACCGGGCGCTGTCATCCTCCTCTACGCGGCGGGCTTGTACATTTTCTCCACCATCTTCCTAAACTCTGAACAACGAAGAACAAGAGGAGACGACAAAGCGAATTCAGAACAGATCGATCGATCGCGCGACTGTTGATGAGACGCAAAGCGAGATATCGAATCGCGTACCTTCTTGGTTCGCCCAGAGCGCTGCCGCCTGAGTGTTGAGCGGCGAGTCGTTGTTCGGCTCTGCATAATCCGTCCGTCAGAACCGAGGGGGAACACACGCAGCAGCAAACGAGATCGATGGATCGACCAAACAAAGGACAGGGGATCTGTTACCTCCAAGCAGGCTCTGGATGGAGAGGAGGATGGTGCGCACGTCGTAGGCGGAGGACCACTTGTCCTGGAGGATGTCCAGGCAGATGTTGCCGTGCACGTCGACGTTGGGGTGGAAGCAGGGGGTATCGAACCGCACCTTGGGCGGCTTGTACGGGTACTCGGCGGTGAAGGCCAACGCGAGGCGGTAGGAGGTGCCCTCGTAGGCCGTCCCGGCGGAGCCGTCGATGGTGCCCACCCAGTGGAGCATGTTGTCCCCCTCGGGAAACGCCGACACGCCCGGGTCGCCGCCCATCATCAGCGCCATCAGCTCCGACTGCAGCCGCCGCACCACCGACTGGCCCTCCGCGCCCTTCCCGCCCCCCGCCAACGCCGGCTTCGGCCCCGGCGCCGCCGCGGATGCGGCGGGGACGTTACCGGTTTGCGACTCCTGGTTCTCTCCCCGGGTCATGGCTGACGATCGAGTGGATGTTCCCTCCCGTTTCTATCTCCTTTCTCCTCGATGGCTATCGAGGAGTATTTGAGTGGGAGGATAGAGAGCGGTGGGAGTGGAGGCGGCGGTGGGGCGCAGGATTTAAAGGCGAGCGACAATTGGTTGGGGATGGAAATGCGAGTCTCTTCTTCCCTCTCCAGTGACCGTTGGGGGCGGCGCGGCACGGTCGACAGCTTTCAGCCGCGTCCGCCGCCGCCCTGAGTCCAACGGCTAGTTGAGTTTCAGGGGAAGACAGCCTGTGCACGCGTCCGCACTCCCATGTAGTCGTAGACTCGTCACTCGTAGTACACGGTAGCGGCCTAGCGGGCGAGGTACAGGCGTATAGGCAGGACGGAGAAAATTGATTATTTAGGACTCCTTCTCATACGAAACGGTCTCACGTTTCCTTTGTTCCGCACAAATAACGTAGATTTGATTCTATCCTTGATTACTTAGGATAGATAGAAGATTTTAAGCTTTTTAATTAATTTAATCCTTTTTCATTTCTCTAAGATGTTACAAAGGACCAAACTATCTCTAGCAACTATAGGTTCTTTCTTGCTGTTGCTACTCGATCCCAGCCACCTCTCCTTTATCATATTATTTGGCATCCCATAAATACTAGAGTTCATTCTTATTTTGTTTACAGTACATTGGTTGGTTTTGATCAACTGACTAATATTGAATTGCTTCTCTCCGGTGGTGAAAAGGTGTCAACAGACCTTGAGCCTAAACATCTTTTGCTTCTCGACAACCAAGCTAATCTGTACGTAGCTAGTTTCAAGTCTCAAAAAATGTGATGAGTGACATGCTAGTCTGTCTTGGCTTCGACTATTCAGATCTGTTGCAAGACATCAGAGATTGGATGCTGTCACATGGAATTTGCTTCATCAGTTAGAAGCTATCTGAAGCCCCTGAAGCCGAATCTGTTCATTCTTTTTCCGTGGATCAACTACCTTCTTTTGGTCTTGCTTCGAGTCAAAACAACAGGTCCTGCAGGCCACTATTCTAATCAGATATCTCATCTAATGTACACTTCAAGGTGGAGGGCAGAAACGAATGTGGTGTGGCGGACAAGGATCAGACTCACACGATTAATGACACACAGACATGATGGTCATCTTAGATGGCAAGCATTTTAGAAAACGGATTAGAAAACAAGAAATAAACTATGATGTCGTATTAATCAAGATGTCAATGATATAAGTACTAATTTTGCAAAGCCAACATCTGAAGTCATAAATATGTGAAACCTAATATTATCGGTCCTAAAAAATCAATTTTCTTGGCAGGACGGATGGCTAGCTGACGTGTGTTAGCAACTCTCAAAAGCTCGCAAGAATAGAGAGTGGTTCGGGTGGTTCAGGTATTCCTTTCATCCTCTCCAAGTTTAGAACAAAAAGGCAGGTACAATATATTCCTTCTTGCTACTTATAGCTAATTCTGGTATTAACCGTAACCCTCTTTGCTTAGTGCATAACTACTATGATTAACACTTGGTGGGCCCTATTACATCCAGTCCTTACCGACATATTTAGGATTGGGCTTCGGTACCCTTTGCCTTCTCCTCAGCATGACACCGGTTCCTTCTTCAGTCTTCTTCAGCTTCTTCAGTGTTGGCTTCTTCACCGTAGCAGATCTAGCAACGCTGACATCTCCCCCTGCTATAGATCTAGCTTGTCCCCAAGCTGGTGCATATGGAAAGCTTTGCTTCACAGTTGCCTCATCCTCCCAGGTAGCTAGATCTGTAGGCCAGTCAGACCACTGAATCAACAATTGTGGAACAACCTTACCACCCCGCCAGGATAGTTTGGAGTCAAGCATGGCTTCAGAAACCTATAGACCCTGAGAAAGATTGGGTAAAGAAGGACCGACATTCATTTGAGAACCTACCATTGATTTTAGTTGTGAGACATGGAAAACACGGTGAATTCCACTGCTTGATGGGAGAGCCAACTCATAAGCCATCAGATTGACCTGACGGATGATCTCAAATGGGCAAAAGAATTTAAAAGCTAGCTTCTGAAAGGGAAATGAGCTTAACCATTTCCTATAATCGATTTTGGTGTTTGATGTCCATCACAAACCATATGGATTAACTGGTTTGCCTAGTTATCATTTATCTCATGTGCATAAAGTTCAACATAAACCAACAAAGAAAGTGAGTTGGGAACTCTACAAAGTTTGGAGCAAAAACAGAAATTGGTGCAGCCAGTGGCGCACCGGACACTGTCCGGTGCCCAGGCTGAAGCACCTCGCGAACTGGCCGCTCTCAGGTTTTCTCAGAATCAATCCGCTATAATTCACCGGACTATTCGGTGAGCCACCGGACTGTTCGATGCGCCAACGGAGCAACGGTCATTTCGCCCAACGGTCGACTGCGCTGACTGAGGAACAATGAACAGTGTAGAAGTCAGAAGTCAGTCTGCAAAGTCAGAACGCACCGGACTGTCCGGTGCCACAAGAGGACAAAGGGCTTCAACGGTCAACAGCTCCAAACCCCCAACGGTCCACATATTTTGATGGTGAGGATTATTGTATGTGGAGTGATAAAATGAGGCACCATCTAACCTCACTCCACGAAAGCATATGTGGTATTATTGAGTTTGGAACTCAGGCACCACAGGTGGGCGACGAGGACTATGACTCCGATGAGGCCGCGCAAATAAGACACTTCAATTCCCAAGACACCTCTATACTCCTCGCTTCCTTGTGTCGAGAGAAGTATAATAAGGTGCAAGGGTTGAAGAGTGCCAAAGAAATTTGGGACGTCCTCAAAACAGCGCATGAAGGGGACGAGGTGACCAAAATCACCGAGTGTGAAACGATTGAGGGAGAACTCGGTCGATTCATCCTCAACAAAGAAGAGGAGCCACAAGCAATGTATAACCGGCTCAAGACAATGGTCAACCAAGTCTGCAAACCTTGGGAGCACCAAGTGGGATGACCATGAAATGGTCAAGGTTATTCTTAGATCTCTTGTTTTTCGTAATCCCACTCAAGTGCAACTAATCCATGGAGATCCTAGATATAAACAGATGTCTCCTGAGGAAGTTATTAGCAAGTTTGTGAGCTTTGAACTTATGATCAAAGATTCCAAACATATTGTCAACTTGGAGCAAGTCGCCACCTCACACCCGAGGTGCAACCCGTTGCATTCAAAGCAACGGAAGAAAAGGAAGAGTCTACACCAAGTAGACTTCCAATCGACACCGCCAAGCTCGACAACGAAGGGATGGCCCTTATCATCAGGAGCTTTCGACAAATCCTCAAGCAAAGAAAGGGGAAGGACTACAAACCCCGCTCCAAGAGGGTGTGTTATAGGTGTGGTAAGTCCGGTCTCTTTATTGCAAAATGTTCGTATACAAGTGATAGTGACAGGGACGACGACAAGAAAGGGAAGAACAAGATGAAAAAGAAAAGATACTACAACAAGAAGAAGGGTGGCGAGGCGCACATGGGTGGGAATGGGACTCTGAAGAGAGCTCCACCGACTCCTCCTCCAACGAGGACACCACCAACATCGCCGTCAACAAAGGCCTTCTCTTCCCCAACGTCGGCCACAAATGTCTCATGGCTAAGGACGGCAATAAGAAGAAGGTACATTGTAGAGATACCACCAAATACACTACTTCTGATGATGAGGGTAGCTCTAATGATGATAATGATGATTTAATTTCTCTTTTTGCAAACCTTACCAAGGATAAAAAGAAATATATTAATGAATTGATAGAAACCATTGGCGAGAAGGGTGATATCTTGGAATGCCAAGAGGACTTGCTCGTTAAAGAAAATAAAAAATTTGTTAAGCTAAAAATGCTTATGCTCTAGAAGTAGAAAAATGTGAAAACTTATCTAAAGAGCTTGATGTTTGCAATGATTCAATTTCTTGTCTTAGAACTGAGAATGTCAATTTAATTGCTAAGATTGAAGAATTGAATGCTAGCAAACCCTCTACATCCACTATTGAGCATGTTACTATTTGCACTAGATGTAAAGATGTTAACAATGATGGTATGAATGATCACCTCGCCATGATTAAAGAACAAAATGATCACATAGCTAAATTAAATGCTAAAATTGTCGAGCATGAGCTTGAGAATGAAAATTTTAAGTTTGCTCGTAGTATGCTCTATAATGGGAGATGCACTAGCATTAAGAATGACATTGACTTCCAATAAGGGAGCCAAAGCAACATCAAACTTAATGCCCCCAAGAACAGACTATCTAATTTTGTTAAGGGTAATGCTCCCATGGTTCAGGATAGAGAGGGTTGCATTTTATATCCTAAGAACTATCCTGAGCACAAAATTAGGAAAATTCATGCTAGAAAATCTCATATTGTTTCTCATCATGCTTATATGTATAGTAATGAGGCTTCTAGCTCTAGGCATTTAACTCATATCAAAATGCCTAAAAGAAGATTGTTGATGCATTAAATGAACATAGCATTTCATTTAAAACTTTTGATGCATAATTTGTGCTCACTAACAAATCAGACAAGGTAGTTGCCAAATATGTTGGGGCAAACACAAGAGTCCAAAGACTTGTGTTTGGGTACCCAAGGTGCTTGTTTCTAATGTGAAAGGACCCAAGACCGTTTGGGTACCTAAGAATAAGGCCTAAATTTGTTTTGTAGGTTTATGCATCTGGCGGGACAAGTTGGATAATCGATAGCGGGTGCACAAACCACATGATAGGGGAGAAAAGAATGTTCTCCTCATATAAGAAAAATGATGATTCCCAAAGAGCGATTACATTCGGGGACAGAAATCAAGGTCTGGTCGAAGGTCTGGGTAAAATTGCTATATCTCATGACCATTCCATTTCCAATGTTTTTCTTGTAGATTCTTTGGATTACAACTTGCTTTCTGTTTCTCAATTATGCAAAATGGGTTAAAACTGTCTATTTACTGATGCTGGTGTTACTGTCTTTAGAAGAAGTGATGATTCAATATCATTTAAGGGAGTGTTAGATGATCAGTTATACTTAGTTGATTTTAATGATAACAATGCTAAACTAGACACCTGCTTAATTGCTAAGACTAATATGGGCTGGCTCTGGCATCGCCAACTTGCTCATGTTGGGATGAAGAATCTTCACAAGCTTCTAAAGGGAGAGCACATTTTAGGACTAACAAATGTTCATTTTAAGAAAGACAGGATTTGTAGCGCATGTCAAGCAAGAAAGCAGGTTGAAGCTCATCAATCACACAAGAACATCATGACGACCGACAGGTCGCTTGAGCTACTCCACATGGATCTATTCGGCCCGATTGCTTACATAGTCATCGGTGGGAGTAAGTATTGTCTTGTTATTGTAGATGATTATTCTCGCTTCACTTGGGTATTCTTTTTGCAGGAAAAATCTCAAACCCAAGAGACCTTAAAGAGATTTTTAAGATGGGCTCAAAATGAGTTCGGATTAAGAATCAAGAAGATTAGGAGCGATAATGGAACAGAGTTCAAGAACTCTCAAATTGAAGGATTTCTTGAGGAGGAGGGCATCAAGCATGAGTTATCTTCTCCCTACACACCTCAACAAAACGGTGTTGTGGACAGAAAGAATAGAACTCTTTTGGATATGGCAAGAACCATGCTTGATGAGTATAAGACACTAGATCGATTTTGGGCAGAGGCGATTAACACCGCTTGTTACTCCATCAACCGACTCTACCTTCACTGAATCCTCAAGAAAACATCATATGAACTCCTCACCAGTAAAAGCCCAATGTTTCTTATTTTACAGTTTTTGGGAGCAAATGCTTTATTCTTATTAAGATAGGTAGAAATTCTAAATTTGCTCCTAAAGCAGTAGAAGGATTTTTACTTGGTTATGACTCAAACACAAGGGCATATAGAGTCTTCAACAAGTCCACTGGATTAGTTGAAGTTTCTTATGACATTGTGTTTGATGATACTAATGGCTCCCAAGTGGAGCAAGTTGATCTTGATGAACTAGATGATGAAGAGGCTCCATGCGTCGTGCTATGAACATGTCCATTGGGGATGTGTGTCCAAAGGAATCCGAAGAGCCTTCACAAGCACAAGATCAACCATCATATTCTATACAAGCATCTCCACCAACTCAAGATGATGAAATGGCTCAAGAGGACGAGGATCAAGATCAAGACGATGAGCCACCTCAAGAGGAGGACGTTGATCAAGGGGGAGATGAAGATGATCAAGACAAGGAAGATGATCAAGAAATTCAAGATCAAAGACCACTGCACCCAAGAGTCCACCAAGCAATTCAATGAGATCACCCCATCAACTCCATTCTTGGTGACATTCACAAGGGGTAACCACTAGATCTCGTGTTGCTCATTTTTGTGAATATTACTCTTCTGTGTCTTCTATTGAGCCATACAGGATAGAGGATGCACTTAGAGATCTGGACTGGGTGGTGGCAATGCAAGAGGAGCTCAACAACTTCACGAGGAATGAGGTATAGCATTTAGTTCCACGTCCTAACCAAAATGTTGTAGGTACCAAGTGGGTATTCCACAACAAACAAGATGAGCATGGTGTGGTGACTAGGAACAAAGCCCGACTTGTTGCAAAAGGATATTCACAAGTCGAAGGTTTGGATTTCGATGAAACTTATGCACCGGTAGCTAGGCTTGAGTCAATTCGTATATTACTTGCCTATGCTACTTACCATGGCTTTAAGTTGTATCAAATGGACGTGAAGAGTGCCTTCCTTAATGGCCCAATCAAGGAAAAGGTGTATGTTGAGCAACCTCCCAGCTTTGAAGATAGTGAGTATCCTACACATGTTTATAAGCTCTCAAAGGCGCTTTATGGGCTCAAGCAAGCCCCAAGAGCATGGTATGAAATGCCCAAGAGACTTTCTTATCACTAATGGCTTCAAAGTTGGTAAAGCTGACCCTACCCTCTTCACTAAAACAATTGCTAAAGACTTGTTTATATGCCAAATTTATGTTGATGATATTATATTTGGGTCTACTAACAAGTCATCATGTGAAGAGTTTAGTAGGATCATGATACAGAAATTCGAGATGTCTATGATGGGGCAGTTGAAGTATTTACTTGGATTTCAAATCAAGCAACTCCAAGAGGACACCTTCATCTGTCAAACTAAGTACATTCAAGATATACTCAAGAAGTTTGGAATGAAGAATGCCAAACCCATCAAGACTCCCATGGGAACAAATGGACATCTCGACCTCAACACGGGAGGTAAATCCGTAGATCAAAAGGTATATCGGTCGATGATAGGTTCTTTACTCTATTTATGTGCTTCATGACCGGATATTATGCTTTCTGTATGCGTGTGTGCAAGGTTCTAGGCAAATCCTAAGGAAGTTTACCTTAGGGTCATGAAAAGAATCATGAGATATTTAGTTACACTCCTAAGTTTGGGCTATATTACCCCAAGGGATCTACCTTTGATCTAATTGGGTATTCCAATGCCGATTATGCCAGATGTAAAATTGATAGGAAGAGCACATCAGGTACTTGTCAGTTTCTGGGGAGACCCCTGGTGTCTTGGGCTTCAAAGAAACAAAACTCAATAGCTCTATCCACCGCCGAAGCCGAGTATATTGCTGCAGGACACTGTTGTGCACAATTACTCTGGATGAGGCAAACCCTTAGGGACTATGGCTACAAGTTGAGCAAAGTCACGCTCCTATGTGATAATGAGAGTGCAATCCGCATGGCCGATAATCCCGTTGAACACAAACGCACTAAGCGCATAGACATCCGGTATCACTTTTTGAGAGATCACCAACAAAAGGGGATATTGAAATTGCTTATGTTAGCACACACAACCAATTAGCCGATATCTTCACCAAGCCCCTAGATGAAAAGACTTTTAGCAAGCTTAGGAATGAACTCAATATCCTAGATTCTCGAAATTTTGATTGAAATTTTGCACACATTTCTCATTTATATACCTTTGATCATATCTCTTTCATTTGGTACAAATGTATATTTCTTTTTCTTCTTGTGCCAAAGCTAAGACTAATGTGCTTCCAAGTGTATTTATATCCTTAGTCTTAGATTGAAAGGGAAATGGAGAACTCAGCAAAGGCAAGGCTTCCACTACGACTCTGTCGGTATAATTTATCCTTTGCCCTTCTCATAAACTTTCATTCATATCCTTTTTACAAAGGGAGACAAAATAATAGGCCTCTAAGGTTTCTTCGTTTTTGGCGCTTAATGCAAAAGGGGGAGAAATTAATAGGCCCAAAGCAAAAGGACCGCACTACCACCCTGTTTTCAAAAACTGTTTCAAAAAGGGGGAGAAATTATTCAAATTACAAAAACCCTCTTCACTAGTACAAAGGAGCTCTATAGTGACAGTTGTAAACCTATTTTCACTGGCGGTTTTTAGAACCGTCGATACTAGGGGCCAGTAAAAATCATCATTTTTACAGGCGGGTAACTGAACGTAATAAATCCGCTAGTAAAAATTATTTTTAGAAACATTAAACGGGTTTTTAAAACAGCAAAAAATTTATTGAAGTCGCAAGTTGCGGCATTTTTCACACTACGTGGTTGTTAGTAATCGAACCGTCAACCTCACGCTCGCGTGTATCCTCCACTACCACTCCATCTATGACATGCTTTGTGTCTAGTTTGTAGTTTTATTGTCCACATATTACAACCATTTGAGTGTAAATTGCTTGTTTGAAACCGTAAACGAATTCAAATAAAAAAGTTGTCAACTACAAAGTCGAATAACTTTTGAAGTTCTACAACTTTTATTTTGACACTTTTTTCATCCGAGGTAGTTTGCAAAATTTGAATTTTAAATTTGGCATACTTAGATTCAATTTTTGAGAACCGAAATGTGTTCAAATAAAAAAGTTGTCAACTACAAAGTTTCATAACTTTTAGAGATCTACAACTTTTATGTTGGTGGTTTTGTCATATGAGGTCGTTTGAAAAACTCGAAAAATTAAGGATAAAAATGATTTCTAGTGGCGGTTCCTTAAGAAAACCGCAACTAGAAATCGATTTCTACAGTCGATTCCTTAAGAAAACCATCACTAGAAATCATGGATTTTTATAGGCGGTTTTCTTAAGAAACCGCCTGTAGAAATACAATTTCTAGTGGCGGTTTTCTTAAGGAACCGCCATTAAAAATAGCACAGTCGATTGATAACCAAATCCGTCTGTAAAAATATATCGTCCCGCAGGCTTTGAGCCTTTTTCTACTAGTGCTTGACAGCTAAGGGGAGAACTTCTTTAGGGGGAGCTTTTATTTAGCCAAATGAAAAGCATTTGAAACAGGGGAGGATTTCAAAATCTTGCAAATGCTTTTAGAAATTATATTCTTATACCATTGGCTATTTGTAATAGAATTTGAAAAGACTTTTCCAAAAAGATTTGCAAAAACAAGCTAAGTGGTGCAAATATGGTCTAAAATGTCAAATTAGAAGAAAGCAACCATGTATACTTAGAAATACTTTTAATTGGTTTAATTCAAAGTAACTTATGCACATCTGTCAAATTGCAAACTAGTTACATCTCTACACATTACATTTGCTTTGGTTTGTGTTGGCATCAATCACCAAAAAGGGGAGATTGAAAGGGAAATGAGCTTAACCATTTCCTATAATCAATTTTGGTGTTTGACGTCCATCACAAACCATATGGACTAACTGGTTTGCCTAGTTATCATTTATCTCAGATGCATGAAGTTCAACATAAACCAACAAAGAAAGTGAGTTGCGAACTCTACAAAGTTTGGAGCAAAAACAGAAATTGGTGCAGCCAGCGACGCACCAGACACTGTCCGGTGCCTAGGCCAAAGCACCTCGCGAACTGGCCTCTCTCGGGTTTTCTCAGAATCAATCCGCTATAATTCATCGGACTGTCCGGTGAGCCATCGATCGGCTATAATTCACCGGACTGTCCGGTGAGCCACCGGACTATCCAGTGCGCCAACAGAGCAATGGTCAACTTCGCCCAATGGTCGACTGCGCTGACTAAGGAACAGTGAATAGTGCAGAAGTCAGCCTGCAAAGTCAGAACGCACCAGACTGCCCGGTGCCACAAGAGGACAAAGGACTTCAACGGTCAACAGCTCCAAACCCCAATGGTTGGTTGACGTGGCATGCACCGGACAGTGAATAGTGCAGTGTCAGGTGCGCCCATCGACAGCAAAGTCAGCCAACGACTAGGAAGTGGTTGGAGGCTATAAATACCCCCAACCACCTCCATTCAAGCCATCCAAGCTTCTCACACTTCTCATTCAATACAAGAGCAAAGAATACACTCCAAAGACACAATCAAAGCAATCAATCCTCTCCAAGCTCCAAAATCAAATCAAGTGCTTAGTGACTTGAGAGACGGTATTTTGTGTTTCTTTTGTTGCTCTTGTTGCTTGGATTGCTTTCTTCTTCTCACTCTAATTCTTTCTAAGTGTTTTGTAAAGCTAGCAAGAGACATCTAGTTGTGTGGTGATCCTTACGGGGTCTTAGTGACCCGTGTGATTAAGAAGAAGCACTCGACCGGTCTAAGTGACCGATTGAGAGAAGGAAAGGGTTGGAATAGACCCGGCCTTTGTGGCCTCCTCAACGGGGACTAGGTTCTTTGGAACCGAACCTCGAGAAACAAATCATCGTGTTCACTTGTGTTGATCTTCACTTGATTTGTTTCTTCCCTCTCCTCTCTCTCTAAAGTTCTCTTGCTCACATCGTTTTGAGTTTGCTCCAAAAGTTATCCACATTAATTGAGCAACTTATAGCATGAGAAAGTATCCTCCGCACTCCGAATTATTTCTAACACTAACCCCAGGTATAGTGCATGTTGAAAGTTTATAATTTTCAGGTTTCGCCTATTCACCCTTCTTCTAGGTGACTTTCAGCTTCGCATTAGGACGGGTAGCCACTGAGGATTGACAGTATGGCTGTAGTTTCAAAAATACTTGCTGACCCACAGTAAAGGTTCTCTCAGTATGACCCTTGTCGTCCTGTTTTTTCATCCGGTCCCAAGCATGTTGTAGGTGTAACTTAACTTGCTGTAACATGAGTTGTCTCTCCTGCATGAAGCTTTGAAGATCTGGTATGGTACAATAGTCAGTAGTGTTCAGGCCAAAATGTGAAGGTGCATGGCCATAAAGGACCAAGAATGGAGATGTGCCCAGAGCGGAATGGTAACATGTGTTATACCAATATTCTACCAATGGTAACCATAAAACCCACTTCTTAGGATAAGAGTGTACGAAACATCTCAGGTATGTTTCTAGACACTGCTTTACCCTCTCGGTCTGACCATCCGACTGAGGATGATAGGCACTGCTCATGCAAAGCTTGGTTCCTGCCAAGTGGAATAGTTCCTGGCGTCCTGCCACAACTTACTCGTGAACACTTGGTCTCTATTGGAAATCAGTGCTGCTAGTAGACCATGCAGTTTATACACCTCAGACATGTACAACTTAGCTACTGATAGTGATGTGAAAGGATGGGCCATGGGTATAAAAGTGTGCATACTTGGAGAACTTGTCAACCACCACCAAGATACAGTTGTGTTTACCAGAGACAAGTAGCCCTGAAATAAATTCCAAACTCACAGTATGCCAACAGTGTTTAGGTACTAGTAATGGTAATAACAACCCTAGATATTTCACTCGATCTGGCTTAGCTTGTTGACAGACCAAACATGACTGTACGAACTCCAGAATATGCTTCTTCATACCAGGCTAGATGAACATGGCTTTGATCCTTCAGTAGGTTACTGGAAACCCGGAATGCCCCCCAAAGCACCGTCGTGCATTGCTGCCATCACAGTCTTCTATAGGTTAGTATTGGATTCAAGCCATATACGACCCTTAAACCTGATGACACCTTGTGGGGGATAGATATCCCCCGGGTCCACTAAAAGAGTAAAGGACCTCACGAAAGGCCCAAGGGCCCAATAAATCGTAAGGTCATTCTTTCGTAGGCCTGGGGAAAGACAACCAGCAACGCAGAGCGACATGAGGCCGGGTTGGTGCAAACCCGGACGGCCCATAGCGTCGAGCCATTGGCCGCAACAGAGATCCGACTTTCCCGCGTCGGGGCCTCCATGCAACGAGGCCACGTGAGGATAAGTCAGCGAGGGTTACGTAAAGGATAATCTCGAGAGGTTCACTATCTTTTAGCCACTTGTTGTTATCTTATCATGTGTACTGCCCCACGGTCGAGTATATAAGGCCTAGGGGGCACCCCTTCAGAACGACCGAACCATTACTTAGCCACCCACATCAACTCTCGGTATTCTCGATCCAGAGAGCTCTCTTGTAACCATATCCACCAAGCATACTCATCAGGACGTAGGGTGTTACGCAACACTAAGCGGCCCGAACCTGTAAATCTTGTCCACTGTCCCTCGTGCGATCGGCACGAACCATTCTGCTACAGTTGTCGACACCTTCCTACTCCTAAAACACCTTGAGGGGCAACCCCGGGTGTGCGGTCGGACCCTAAACACCGACAGCTGGCGCGCCAGGTAGGGGGTGTGTCGACAATCCAAGCTAGCTCAATGGCCATCTCTTTCTATAGCAAGATCGCCCTACGCCCCGGATCTATGTTCTGCTTCGGGACAATCTCATTCGTAGCGGACGAAGAAGGAACTCTGCACCGTATCGCGGATCCGCCGGAAAAGGAGTCTTCCTCAACAAACTCCGACAATACCGGAGAGGTGCGACCTCCGACCCCCCGGAAGAAGATCACCACGACGGCAGCACCGTTCTACCCCGACGTCCTCTTCGTCGGAAGGGCGGAATCGCCCACCATCTCCGACGACGAGCCGACTGTACCCGGGGAGGAACCGCCTCAGCGAGAGTCCCGTCGACGAAGGAACCGGCGCAGGAATGTTCGACGACATCACGCAACCAGAGAGCGGAATCCGGAACAACCTGTCTCACGAGACGAGGTCTCGGAGGTAGGAGAAACCCCGGAAGAACGCGTCTTCAGAGAGCGAAGGAACTCCCGACGACGTGATCGCCGACGAGCTCAGGAACAGGCTGAGCATGATGCAAGGCAACGTCGAGAGAATCCACTCTTCGGGCGCAATCTGAACCCCGACTTCGCCCGAGCCATGAACACGCCGAGCGAAGTCGGAGGGGTGCTGGCTCGGATAGCGGAAGGACTTCCTCGGACTCCTGACGCCGACGGCTACCGACGACTGTTCACCCAGGCGGCCAACCATCTTCTGCCGCTTGCTCACCCGCCGAACGATCTACGACACGCCATCAACAGTCGCCGGGACGCGCGGAGCTCCATCAACGCTTCGCGGGAACGGCGGCATGAGAACGAAATTCGTCGTCGAGAGGAGTACGACAGGGATCATGGCGCCCCGACTCAGAGCCAAGCTACCAGGACTGAGTCGGCAACGGCTTCAACTGGCGGAACCTCCCGGGGACGGTCGAGGAATCACAACCACAACTCCCCTCCCCGGGACAGACATCGACCCCGGCGACAGGAGGACACGTGCGGAGTATCCGCCCTTACTCCGCGCCTCAGGGCCATCCAATGGCCTCCCAACTTCAAGGTATCCAATGTTGACAAGTATGAACCTAAGCAGGATCCATGGGGTTGGCTAGCCGTCTACACCACCGCTGCTCGAGCTGCCGGAGCATCCGAAGACGTGATGACCGCGTACTTGCCCATTGTCCTTGGACAAGACGCGCTGCAATGGCTACGACATCTACCCCGACACTGCATCGACGCCTGGGGAGACTTCAGTCGGCGTTTCACCGCCAACTTCCAGTCCCTCTCCGACAAGCCGGCGCAGCCGTGGGACCTTAAATCTATCAAGCGCCGGGGGGACGAAACTCTCCGATCGTACCTCAAGAGGTTTCAAACCATGAGGAATCGAATCCCCGATGTCACGGAAGCGGCCGTGATCGAGGACTTCTACCGAGGATCTAATGATTCGGTTTTCGTCCGAGCCATACTACAAAGGGCGCCGACCACCTCGGAGGAGCTGTTCCGGGAAGCCGACCTCTACATCACCGCCGACGAGCGAGCCCAGGATCTCATCGGAGGAGCGAAACCCGCACCGGCAGCACCACGACGCGACACGAACCAGCAACCCGACAAGCGGTGGGAGAAGAGGCCACGCGAAGAAGTGCACGCCGCCGGCGGACCACCTGCTTCTCGCGCTCGAGGAGGACCTCGTGGAGGCGAGCGTACGCTGGACGACATCCTCGTCGCCCAGTGCCCGTACCACAAGGACATGCGCCACACTCTTCGTAATTGCCGAGACTTCAAGCACTCCGTCGGACACGGCCGACCCTTCCAACCTCTACCTCCTCCTCCGCCGAGGGGAGGACCAGATGAACCGCGACAACCCCATCGGCAGGAGGAGGGAGGAGGAGGAGGAGCTTTCCCGCGCGTTGACAGGGAGGTCAACGTCATCTTCGGCGGACACGGATCGCAGGAGAGCAGAAGACAGCAAAAGCTCAATGATCGCCAGATACTGGTGGCGACCATCGGCCCTCCCGCCCCATACCGATGGTCGGAACACCCGATCACCTTCACTCGGGCGGATCAATGGCTCAACTTCGACCACCCGGGCAAGTACCCGCTTCTCGTCGATCCGGTGATCCGAGAGAGCCGGGTGAAAAAGGTGTTAGTGGACGGGGGGAGCAGCATCAACATCACCTTCCCCCGGACACTCCAGAGCTTGGGAGTTCATCTCAAAGAGCTCCACGAGTCGGACACTCCTTTCTTCGGCATCGTGCCGACGGAAGGGGAATACCCGCTGGGCCACATCTACATGCCGGTCACCTTTGGAACTCCGGAGAACTACAGAACCGAGTTCCTGAGGTTTGAAGTGGCGAACTTCGACTGCGGGTACAACGCCATCATCGGGAGGCCAGGATTGGCCAAGTTCATGGCCATTCCGCATTATACATACATGATACTGAAGATGCCAGGGCCACAAGGGATCATAACTGTGCGCGCCGACCTTCAAGGCGCCGCAGAATGTTTCCGAGTGGCTATTCAAGCAGCCCTCACCGCCAAGCCATCGACAGCTCCCTCCGCAATGGCGAACTCTAAGCCTGAGGAGGACCTCGCAATACCAGCAAATGAAGCTCAGACCGCGACCTCTATGCGGCCGACTGAAGAAACCAAAAGAATCAACCTGGGGTTCGCTGATGAGCGCAAGACGGCCATCATCAGCTCCAGTTTGGATGACAAATAGGAAAGCGCGCTCGTCCGGTTTCTGCAAGATAACCGAGATGTATTCGCATGGCAACCTGCGGATATGCCGGGAGTCCCGAGAGAACTGGCCGAGCACAAACTGAAGGTTTTTCCCCAGGCGAGGCCGATTCGGCAGAAATTACGTCGTTTCACGCCTGATAAGAGGGAAGCCATTCGCGCCGAGCTAGCTCGCTTGGTCGCGGCTGGATTCATTAGAGAAGTATTACATCCTGAGTGGTTAGCCAATCCCGTTCTTGTACTCAAAAAGAATAAAGTGGACTGGCGCATGTGTGTTGATTATACCGATCTCAACAAACACTGTCCGAAGGATCCCTTCGGGCTCCCGAGGATAGATCAGGTGGTGGACTCCACCGCTGGGTGTTCTATGCTGTCTTTCTTGGATTGCTATTCCGGGTATCATCAGATCAGTCTGGCAAAGGAAGATGAAGAAAAAACGGCATTCATTACTCCGTTCGGCGCTTTCTGTTATACCTCCATGCCGTTTGGCCTCAAAAACGCTGGAGCGACTTACCAGAGAGCTATTCAAACATGCTTAGCCGATCACTGGGGCAAGCGTGTGGAGGCTTATGTGGATGACGTGGTGATCAAAACACAGGACTCAAAAGACTTCATCGAAGATTTGCAACTGGTTTTCAACAGCCTGAGGCGGTATAGATGGAAGCTTAATCCCGAGAAATGTGTTTTTGGGGTACCAGCCGGAAAGTTGCTCGGATTTATTGTCAGCCACCGGGGAATTGAGGCTAATCCAGATAAAATTGAGGCTATCATGAAAATGGAAGCACCTCGATCGCAGAAGAAGGTTCAGCGACTTACTGGATGCATGGCAGCTTTAAGCAGATTTATATCCAGACTGGGAGAAAAAGGTTTGCCGTTTTACAAGTTACTCAAGAAGGTGGATAAATTCCAGTGGACTTCAGAAGCACAAGAAGCTCTGGATGCTCTGAAAAAATTCTTGACAACACCACCAGTGCTGAAACCACCTCGACGAGCTACATCAACTCAACCAGCTGAAGATTTGCTATTGTATATCTCTTGCACGACTCACGTGGTAAGCACCGCGTTGGTAGTCGAGCGAGTAGAAGAAGGGCATGCCTACCCAGTACAACATCCTGTCTACTTCATCAGTGAGGTCCTCGGCCCCTCAAAGAAAAAGTATCCTCAAGTTCAGAAACTATTGTATGCAGTACTTCTAACTGCCCGCAAGCTGCGTCACTACTTTGACGACCACAAAGTCATAGTAGTCACAAGTTTTCCAATAGGGGATATTCTTCACAACAAGGAAGCCATCGGTCGAATAGCCAAGTGGGCCTGTGAGCTGGGATCTCATGACATCGAGTTTCGGCCTCGCACTGCAATCAAAACCCAAGCACTGGTTGATTTCGTATCAGAGTGGACTGAACAACAAGTACCAGACAACCCGGAGACTGCAGAAGTATGGCGAATGTATTTTGATGGCTCACTCAAGCTGCAGGGAGCAGGAGCGGGGATTCTTTTCACTGCACCAGGAGGCGAACACCTCAAGTACGCCCTCCAGCTGCTATTCCCGGCCTCCAACAATGCAGCCGAGTATGAAGCTTTGATCCATGGATTGAACATTGCCATATCACTGGGCGTCAAAAGATTAATGGTATATGGGGATTCTCTGGTAGTCATCAGCCAGATAAATAAGGAGTGGGATTGCTCAAACGATTCGATGGGAAGATACTGCACTGCCGTCCGAAAACTGGAGGATAAGTTCGAGGGTCTGGAATTTCATCATGTGGAGAGAGATCGGAATGCAGCAGCCGATGTACTGTCCAAGCTAGGATCCAGTCGAGCTCAGGTTCCACCCGGGGTTTTTGTGCAAGAAATTCTGCAGCCAAGTATCTCATTGGGTCAAATGGAAGAATGCAACATCATAGATCAACCCGAGTCAGATCCCGATGACTGGAGAAAGCCAATCATTAAGTACATAAGGAATGAAGAAGAACCAGATGATAAGAACTCGGCAGAGCGCATTGCAAGACAATCAGCTCACTATACACTTATTGGGGAAACATTATACAGAAGGGGTGCATCAGGTGTCTTCATGAAGTGCATTCTCCCATCCACTGGAAAGCAACTCTTAGAAGAGGTCCACGCTGGACAATGTGGGATACATGCAGCCTCCAGAACACTAGTTGGGAAGGTCTTCAGGTCAGGATTCTATTGGCCAACAGCAAAGAATGATGCAGCCGAGTTAGTTCAGAGGTGCGGACCCTGCCAATACTTGTCAAAGCAACAACACCTGCCAGCACAGCAGCTGCAGACCATACCAGTGACCTGGCCTTTCGCATGCTGGGGGCTGGATATGATTGGACCTTTCAAGAAAGCTCAAGGGGGATATACCCATGTGTTGGTAGCAATTGACAAGTTCACTAAATGGATAGAATTCAAGCCCATTGCCTCCTTAACTTCTGCTAAGGCCGTGGAATTCATACAAGACATAATATTCAGATTCGGGATACCAAATAGCATCATAACTGATTTAGGATCCAATTTCACGAGTTCAGAATTCTTTGACTTCTGCGAGCAAAAAAGCATTCAGATCAAGTATGCATCTGTAGCCCATCCAAGAGCCAACGGGCAAGTTGAGCGAGCCAACGGGATGATATTGGATGCACTCAGGAAAAAGATTTTCGATAAGAACGAAAAATTTGCAGGAAAGTGGATAAGGGAATTACCCTATGTTGTTTGGAGCCTAAGAACCCAACCTAGCCGAGCTTTGCATGGAAACACTCCTTTCTTCATGGTCTATGGGTCGGAGGCAGTGCTGCCTGCTGATCTCAAGTTTGGGGCGCCAAGGCTGATTTTTGAAAGCATAGCAGAAGCTGAGACCACCAGGCTGGAGGACATAGACGTACTCGAAGAAGAACGGTTAAGCGCAGTAATCCAGTCAGCAAGATACCAGCAGACTCTAAGGCGCTATCACGACAAGGCCGTGCGGCAACGATCCTTTTCAGTAGGGGAGCTCGTCCTTCGCCGAATTCTAACGGGAGAAGGACGACACAAGTTATCACCCTTATGGGAAGGACCCTTCATAGTAGCAGAAGTCACTCGGCCTGGATCATATCGCCTCACTCAGATGGATGGCACGGAAGTCGGGAACTCTTGGAACATAGAACACCTGAGAAAGTTTTATCCTTAGCCGTACCTCAAAACTGCTGGGATAACAATGATGTACTCTGTAAAGTGGAAATATGTCATCAATAAAGAAAAGGTTTCAAGGATACTCAATTTATTTACGATTGACTTGCATTCTTACTTAACTCGGGGTGACCACTATGCCCTGATAACGGAGCAATCGACTTAAGTCGGCAACGACTTAAGGCGGTGCGACATGCTCACGCTTACTTAACTCGGGGTGACCACTATGCCCTGCTAACGGAGCAATCGACTTAAGTCAGCAACGACTTAAGGCGGTGCGACATGCTCACGCTTACTTAACTCGGGGTGACCACTATGCCCTGCTAACGGAGCAATCGACTTAAGTCGGCAACGACTTAAGGCGGTGCGACATGCTCACGCTTACTTAACTCGGGGTGACCACTATGCCCTGCTGACGGAGCAATCGACTTAAGTCGGCAACGACTTAAGGCGGTGCGACATGCTCACGCTTACTTAACTCGGGGTGACCACTATGCCCTGCTAATGGAGCAATCGACTTGAGTCGGCAACGACTCAAGGCGGTGTGACATGCTCACGCTTTACTTAACCCAAGGCGACCACTATGCCCAGCTAACGAAGCAATTAACTCCAGTTGGCGTCTACTTAAGACCAATATAACATGCTCTCGCCTATTTAATTCAGGGGATGATTTCCATATCCCACAGACAAAATTCATAGTCATCATGCAAACTCATTAACTAAAAACTTCTGATACAATAAGTGAGTAATTATGTTGTTCAAATAAACTGGTGTCCTCTAACAAATGTTCAATCATGCAAGCTGCGCGCTCGGAGCACGCGAAATGTTTTCTCTATTTTGCAATGTCTTTTCCAGGAGCAGTCGACGAAGAAGGACGACTCGAGGAGTCAGGGGCAGCGTTCACGTCAGCCCTTATATCTTCAGGAACGACTACGCCAGGCCTCCTCATCAGAATTCGTCCCGCTCGAATGGCCTTATCCATGGCCCTATCGCGTTGGGCTCTCAGAGTATTGGAAGTCTCTTCAGCAACCTTGACAGCCAACTGGGCAGCCTCTAGCTCCTGGGTAACGGATTTCTTGGAAGCACGCAGATTCTTGATGACAACGTCTTTAGCCGATATCAACTCCCGAAGGCGAATCACATCATCCAAGGATTCCTGCAGCTTATAGCGAAGATTGTTCAACTCCTCCATGGAAAAGCGATGACTCCTCTCCAGAATAGTCAGCGAGTTACTAGAATCTCGATACAACCTATCAAGATTGTCACGAGAAGCAGCAAGGATGCGTTTTTCTTCCTGCAAGCACAAATCAGTTCCTTCAGAAAACCAGGCAGACAATAGGAGTATAGCAAGTCAAAAGCGCAGTTTCGTATTTCACCTTTTCAGAGTCTAGCTGAGCATGCAAGGAAGAACTCAACGCGTTGGCATCATCTAAAGCGGCAGAGACTTGACTCAGCTCAATTTGACCTTGAGAGTACTTTTCCTCAAGATCAGTGCATCACCGAGACAGTTCAGCCCGATCTTGAGAATGTTTCTCCTCAAGTATTGTAATCTGTCGAGTCATTCCTAGCGAAGGATAACCAAACAAAGCGAGGTCAGAAGGTCAAACAGTCCACAACAAGCACGAAGAAAAGAAAAAGGGGCACTAACCAGCGTTAGTCGCCTCCAACTCGGATACACGGCGATGAAGAGACACCGGATTCCAACACGAAAAGGATGAAGCTACTTCCGGGATAGGAGCGCCATGCAATTTTAGCTGGCTGGTCATCCCATCCATCAAAACCTGATGAGAAGAGCAGATGAGCATAATGGCAAGAGTTCATGTAAAAGTCAAGCTAAGAAACAGCACAGTACCTGGAGGTTGGAGAAGAACGAAGGGATCCCCAAGTCAGGAGAAATCAGATGATAACCCGGCGCAAGGTCATCACCCGAAGCAGCATGCAATGGAACAGTGGGAATCAGTTCATCTCCTTCAACAGAGCCGGATACTCGATCAACGGGGACGCTGCCCTCCAAAGCGACGCCCCGGTCTGAAGTTTGGGCCACCACCATGCAGCCAGAGTGTGGAGGTGACCCAGTGTGAACGTCCATGGAAGCGCCGGAAGGAGACCCTGTTTGGGCACCCTCGGGGACTGGGCCATAGTTGGCACTGCCCACTTGAGCCGGGTTATCCCCGGCAACACCCTCGGGGGCTGGGCAGTAGCTTGCACTCTTCGCCCGGGCTAAGTCGTCCCCGACGACATCCTCGGGGGCTGGACATGTATCAACACCATCCCTGGGGTCCAAACTTTCAGCAATAACCATCTCTAAGGTTGATGGGCCCTCGGCTACTTCCATGGAATCAGGACAATCCAGGTTAACATCCCGTCCCTCAAGATCGCGCTCTAAGGTCGATGAGGCACGGGATGACCTCAACCCAGCGTCCGGCACGGCATCACAAGTTTCTGTCACATCATCATCCACTGGCCCTGATAGCAAGTCCTCTGGGACCATATCCTCCAGAGTTTGATCAAAGTCGGCCAGGGATATGTTTTGCAGACCAACAAGAGCAGACAAAGCCGGAGAAGGAACCCCACTACTTTCCCCACTGGCGAGGAATTGCCGACTGTTTTTCCGAGTCAGAGGGACTTCATTCTCTTCCTCTTCGTCGTCTTCGTCAGCAACACTGGCAACACACCCATTGTGTTCAGCAACAGTCACACCACACCCATTGGGATCAGCATCAGCAAATTCAGGCGCAGGAACCTCCTCATCAGCAGGAACCGAGGGACCAGCACCCTGATCCAAACTAGATACTCGCCGAATACGTCTCTTCTTCTTTTTCTGCTCATCAACAGAAAGATCAGTCTGATTGGTTCGGCGGGGATGCCTCGAGCGAGCACGGACAGGTCTCTGAACATCCAAGGTTATACCGACCTCTGGGAGAGATGCCACTGCCAATGTCTCAGCAGGAATAGCGTCAGAAGAATCTTCAGCCAACATGTCAAGCACGGCATTTATTTCAGCATCAGTAGGATCCAAAGGCACCTCGAAATGGATTTGTCGTTCATCATCAGGGATTTTCCCAAGTGAGGCAACCAAAGCACTAACCTCCTCGTCAGAAGGCCGCGTTCTAAGGCCCAAACTGCCATCAGTCGCAGGTGGGTTTGACACGAAGCGAGTGAAGGCCTTGGCAGGAGGCAGATTCCAGGCTGAATACGCCACCGGAGCACCAACATTGGATACTTTGCCTCTGAGAATCATCTCCAGTCGGCTCACCAAATCTGCAGAAGGGATTCTTCTATCGGTAACTCGAGTTGGATCGGCTAGCCCTTGATACAGATAAGCCGGGTGGACCCTGTCTTTCAGTGGCTGGATGTTTTTGAAAACGAAGTCAGCAACTATAGCTTCAGCAGTTAAACCCCTCTCTTTCAATAGCCCAACTTCAGCTAGCAGCACACTGGCTTCAGCCACCTCCTCGTCCGTAGGAGACTCGGTCCAGCTCGGAGTGCGAACATCTGGCTGTCTTCCTGACCGGGGGGGGGAGAGAATTTCCATAGTTATCAACTATAAACCATTCCAGGCGCCATCCCTTAATGCTGTCTTTAAGGGGGATCTCAAGATACTCGGTTTTCCGTCCCCGGCGCATCTCCAAGCTGGCACCTCCAACCAATTGATGCTGTCCCCCGACCATCCCAGGGCGACAATGATACAGGTGTTTCCACAAGCCAAAATGCGGCAGCACGCCAAGAAAAGCCTCACATAAGTGGACGAAGATAGAAATTTGCAGAATTGAATTAGGGTTCAGATGGGTTAGGTTGATGTGGTAGAAATCAAGAAGACCACGGAAAAAGGGAGAAATAGGAAGGCCAAGGCCGCGGAGAAGAAAGGGAGCGTAAACCACGGACTCGTGGGTGTCCTCCGTCGGGACCGTAGTCCCGTGGCAAATCTGCCAAGAACAGAGTTCTCGTGGAGGAAGAACCCCGATGGACACGAGGTGGAGGAGTTCGGTTTCAGAGATGATGGACATGTGATTACCTGCGAAAGGCAACTGGCTGTTGGGATCAATTGGAGGAATCACCACAGCGGAAGAACTCGCGATTTTCCTCTTAGGAGCCATCTCGATTTCACCAGCGAGCAAATTGGAGGCAAGCGCAGAGAGGATTTGGAAGCAGGAATGCAAAAACTAGGGCGCGGAAAGCAAAGGCGGCTAAAAGTGCAACTCTTATGGGATATTCTCGGACCAGATACCGTTTCAAAAAGTGCCCAGTCATCACTCGGCAGTTATTTCCGAAATCCTAGCATGCCACGTGGTCACTTGGCAGTTACTTCCCAAAAAAACTGGTGGGCCATCTCCTTACTCGGGTGTTAATCCTCAAAATAACTCGGCGTTGCCTCTAAAATGCCGACGTCACTATTCAGTCACTCGGCGTTGCCTCTAAAACGCTAATCTCGAGTTCAATCGTTCGGTGTTGCTTCTAAAATGCCAACGTTGATCTTCAATCACTCGGCGTTGCCTCTAAAGCGCTGACCTTGAGTTTAGTAGCTCGGCATTGCCTCTAAAATGCCGAAGTCACTACTTAGTCACTCGGCGTTGCCTCTAAAGCGCTGACCTCGAGTTCAACCGTTCGGTATTACTTCTAAAATGCCAACGTTGATCTTCAATCACTCGGCGTTGCCTCTAAAACGCTGACCTCGAGTTCAACCGCTCGGCATTACTTCTAAAATGCCGACGTCGACCCTCAATCACTCGGCATTACTTCTAAAATGCTGACAACGACCTTTAATCACTCGGCGTACCTCTAAAACGCTGATCTTGAATTCAATAACTCGGCGTTGCCTCTAAAGCGCTGATCTCGAGCTTAGTCACTCGGCGTTGCCTCTAAAATGCCGGCGTCGCTACTCAGTCACTCGGCGTGGCCTCTAATACGTTGATCTCGAGTTCAACCGTTCGGCATTACTTCTAAAATGCCAACGTTGACCTTCAATCGCCCAGCATTACTTCTAAAAACATTGATACAGACTGCAATATTGCTCGAAAGCGTCAGCATAATGATCAAGCTGTTCGTCTATGGCCTCAAAAGACTCAGATTCATAGTCAAACGAAACGATTCATCAAAAGGAAACCAAACTCGTTCTTCATTCAAGGGAAGTGGCAATATTTACAAATCAACTCATTATGAGTTGATACTTCCCTATTTCTACTACTATACTACACTCTACTGCTACTACTACTACTACGCTACATTATACTACTTTACATTACTAATACTACTACATTATCTAACTATACTACTTCTAATCTATACTAATATTTAAAAGGACCAGTGGCATCTAGCCACTGGCCCTGCCCCTGCCGCCGCCGCCGCTCTTGGTGCCGCCTCCGCCGCCGCCGCTCTTGGTGCCGCCTCCGTCGCCGCCGCCGCTCTTGGTGTAACACCCCTGGTGTTACTCTAACTAAAACTTGAGCATGACATCATGAGCACGGGCATTGCATATGTTTGACACACCTAGAGTGCATTCACTAGGCAAAAATTTCAAACAAGTTGTATTGTTTTACTGTTTTACAAATAGGACCTTGGTTTAAGGACTTAACCCTAACTAATGGTTAATGGGGTAAAACTTAACTCAAGTTGAGGAAAACCTTAGGGTTTGTGAGAAGAGCCATAAAACAACCTCAAACACTAAGTGGAATCACAATTATACCCCTGGGATATTAAAAACCCTAGTTAGAACCCTGGAAAACCCAAAGTCCAAACCCTAGGGACCTATGTGCAAAATTGATGCACAATTGGACTAAAGTGTAAAAACTAGTATGTTTCAAACCATAAAGTCATTTGGTCCACATTTGAGGAGATTTACAAGCAAAACCCTTGATTTTGGACCAAAGTGCAAAATGGACCTCATTGGAGTTTGCACTAAGTCTGAAAAGTTAGTGCATTAGCTCAACTTTGGAGCTTTGTATCTTTCTGGATATAGAGTTTTTGCCCTAGGTCACCACATCAAAGTTGAAGACCAATAATAGGAGAACAACTTTGCTAAAGGGTGCAAGCATAGTTGTTATGAAAAATTTGGAGAAAAACCCCATCAAGGTTTGGCTGTCAGGCTGTCTGTTCTGAAATTCAGTTCAGCAGTGAACTGACACCAACTTCAAGCTAGATTTTGAGCATGATTCTGTACTCAAATGTGTTCAAGTCCTATAGTCGAGTTGTAGTTGGTATGTGGCACTACAACTTTGATGCAGAGCCGTGGATGAGTTGCTAAGGAAAATTCAGAGAAAATGTGACTTGAACTTGCTCTGTCAGTCGCTCTGAATGGGGTGTTCACCATGGTACAGTGCTCTGTTGAAGATCAGACCGCCAGCGCCCAAAAGATCTCGCCGCCGGTGGCCGTCGCCGTTGATTGCCGGTCATTGCGATTCGTGCGCCGTGGCCATCGGATAAGTCCCGCCCGGTAAAAATCCTCGCCACCGGTGAGCTGGCGCCCACTCCGACGACGTTCTCCCCCCCTGGCTCACCGCCCGCAGTAAAGCGCTCGCCGTCGACCGCCGCCTCTCGACCGGGTGCCATGTGTCCAAGCCTTTCAATAGCGTCGCCAAGACTTCCTCTAACCGTCCCATCACCGCCGGAGAGCTTGCCACGACCGTTGCCACGGTTTCACCACGGCACCTTCGTTCTTATCTCCGCCCGCCAACACTTCATGATCAAATCAAGAGCCACCGCTCTCGGAGCCTACAAATTGAGCCCCCTCTCGTCTGCTCCAGGTTTTTGGCTAGCTATTGCACCCACTCCCGCACCCAATCGCTCACTGTCTCACCGGAATTTCGCATTGCCACCAAAACTGTTTTCCGCCGCCGTGTTGTGAGTTCGCCGTGGTTAGCCCTCTACAGGTCCGTTCATGCCCTCTGCGCCTTCGTTTTAGCATGCTCATACCCCCGTGATGCTTACCAAAGCCTTGAATCGAACTAGATCGCCCTGGGTCGCCGGGAACACGCTCATGCCGCCGTGGCGCTTACGGCCATCGTGGCCGGAGCTCTATGAGCCACCACCGGTGCAATTAGGTTAGGGGAAATGCTCCTTAGGGGTTGAATTTCGTGTATGCCGCTCGGAGAGTCCAGCCGCAGCCCCAATCGGCCGGACTGCTGCTCGCCGGAGCGCGGCCGAGCTTGAACACCGTCGTGGACCTCGCGTTGCAAATTGACCAGAACCCAGGGGTCTTTTTGTGATCAGTCAGCGACACACAGGAACAGTGAAGAAACTCGTTTTTATTTAGCCAAAAGCTCGGGGTCTCTTCTGCAAAGCCGCCAGGGCGCGCGGGCGCGGGCGCGCGCGCGAAACCGCCTGGGCTTGGGCCACTGAACCTGGAATCGGCCCAGTACTGTTGCTCTTTTTCCCTTTTCTTTTTCAGCAGAACTTTAGAAATGTGTAGAAAAATATAGAAAAATGCTAAAATTATGAGACCAATTTTCCTAGGTTTGTTATTTTCCATAGAATTTATTAAAAATAGTTTCATGATTTTTAGATCAAGTAGGGAATTTTAGGATATTTAAAACAGCCTAAATCAATGGTTCTGGATTTTTAGAAATTAAATAATAAGTCCAAAATTCCCCAAACTTTTTATGTGAACTTTTCACATTATTTAGAAGCCATGGGTAGAGTTTGGTTTGATTTGGACCTTGTTTGATCACTAAACCCAAAACCACCCCCCCCTGCTCCATGAACTCCTTTACCGACTCCGGAAACCCTAGGTTCCCGGAACTCCGTGAAGGAAAGTTGTACTCAAGACATAAATAATAAGTTTATGTTACCTTTGCATTCTCATGAGCATTCCATGACATCCATCCTTATGTATGTATATGGTTATATTAGAGCAAGAAGAAGAAGAAGAAGTTCTTGAAGAAGGGATACCACCCACCTCCGATCCCCAGGCCGACAACTGCTTCTATTTTGATATCTGTGGATCCGAGCCAGACCCATCTGATAACAAAGGCAAGCCCCGGTGCATTTGCCACCTTCCTTGATGTTTTTAAAATCTTTCTCACTTGCTTGCTGCATTAGGTGATAGGAGTTGATTGATTAAACAATTTCTGCATTACCTCCCTTGATCTTGATTACCCTCCTTGAAATCCTGTTTTTACAAAAAGGTTTTACTTTGCTTAGTATTGCTTTAGAAAAACAAAAGGATTTGTTTACAAAAGATGTTTGGCAAAGTGGGAGGGATGTTTTCAAAATTAAAACTTGATGGTGAATCCGTCAAAGGCCTTGATGGATTCAACATCGGAAAAGATGTACCTCTGCCAGGTACCAAACTTTGGGTTTGAAATGATTAAGCTGAGACCGGGCGGGTGACTTGCACGAGAAGAGAGTCTCGGTGTAGTGTCTCCGTCTGAGTCGATTAAGGACCTTGTCGATGTAGGCCTGCTGACCGAGGACCCTTTAACTGGTCACATGCCTCGTCATGGGTAAGCCTTGCCTCGGGTAGACTAAGGCCGGAATAAGATAACACGAAATGGAAGTGGAGCGGTGGCGAGAGTAGCGTGTACCCTCCGTGGCAAGAGGCTGGACGGTGGTGTATCTGTGCTCTCGGTTTGCGTGAACCTGATCCGGTCTTAAGAACCCCGGTGGCGGGTTGACATATGCAAGGGTTAAGTGCTACATATGTCGTGTGATTGGAGATCCTCAGCTGAGTATAATCGATTCGGATCGCCGTACCTCCGCGGTTATGGAGACTTGGCCACTGACTTACACGTAGCATTCCACTAAAGATGATGGGTTTTTGGTTAAGAAATTGGCTAGTGCAGGACCAGTGATTGAACTAGGGTAGAAAGAACTCTAGTGCAGGTAATTTTACCTAACTTGACAATTAAAATTGGATTTTTAAGGATCCACTTTAGTAAGCATTTCTGCAAAACAGAGTCTTTGACTATTGAGAAGCCTTACCTTGACTCCCATATAACCAGCATACCCTTGAGAGTCTTTTCCTTAGTCGGGTAAGACTTGCTGAGTAATTCCATACTCAGGGTTTATCCCTTTGTTGTTTTTAGGTGGGGAAGTAGCAGACTTCTGCTGCTTCTGTGCTAAGGTGGTTCCCAAGAATGAAAGCCAGGAATGAAGTGCGGGAGGACTCAGTCCTCCACTTAAGATCTTTTGGTTCTAGTCCTTCGGGAGAGGTTGTGTCTCCCTGGTTTGTATAATTAATACTTTTATGCACTCGTTTTTAGAACTGGTCTGTAATAACTTAACTTGAGCTTACTTTGGAAATAAATGTAAGATTATGTAATCGCTTCCGCATATCTTTATCTCCGATGATCTGTAATGTCTGCAAGACGGGTGAAACGTTCCTGGTGAGGTAAGGAAAGATACCGAGCTTGTCAAGTAACTTAGGAACATCTACAGGGTGTCTGATGTCTGTTAGACAAGGACAACTGTAGGTGGGCGTGATTACTTGGGAGGTTCCGTCACAGCTGGTATCGGAGCGTAGCCCTTCTTTGCAGATAATTCCAGGGCATCTTCAAAAGATTTTCAAAAGTCTTACCTAAAGATTCTTTTCTCTTCTTACCTAAGTAGTCTGAAGAGTTTATATTAAAGACCAGTTAGGAAGAGTGCAACGTATAGAAGGTTGAATCAACCAAGGTTGGTTCTGTACTTACTCATGCATCATGCTAAGAATTATATTAATAAATTTCCCCTTTAGAAAATGCCGCCGCGCACACGAAAGACCGCGCGTAAGTCGACTGGACCGCGTGGAGTGCCTCAGCATCAGCTTGCTCCACGAGATGTAGATAGTAGTAGCGGGAGCAATGATCCCATCGGGGATCTAGAAGCAGAAGTAAACAGGCTCCAATTGGAACTTCGCCGCAGGACAGCTATATGGATTGGAGATGGTGACCGTATAAATGAGTTACGAGCAGACGTTCGCCATCTACAAGACCAGCTGGCCGATCGGGATTTGGCACTCGATTTGGCATGGGCCAAGGAGGCAAGGGCTCAGGCCCGAGTGAGAGAACTCAGCACAGCTGTCGACGAACTGCAGGTGTACTGCAATACATTACATGAAGAGGTTCATGTGCTCTACTCGCAGCTGCACCCAAGTGAGCCTGCCCCTCCTACTGAGGCAGAAGCCGGACCCTCCCACGCCGCGGGACGCGCGTCGGGTGGGGAGCCAGATCTTTTTGAGCCCCCTCCTTCTTTAAGGTTGGTGGACGTTTGGACTCCTACCCCCGACAATGAAGCCGCCAAAAGCGATGGGAAGCAGGACTAGGAGTGTATAAGAGTAGAGTAATGTATTGTAGGGTGTACTGTTATATTAGAGTAATGTATTGTAGGATGTATGGTTGTATAATAGGTTAAGCTTTTGTAAAATGGGTTATGTATCCTGTTGTATAATATCGAGTCTGTACCATTACTCTTTGGTAATGTAAAACGGAAGGTTTCCTTTGGCATATTATGTTTATTCAAATGTTTTTGCCTCAGATGCCGACCCGTACTCGAGGACAGGATGCAGCTGGAACATCCGGGGGTGGGGATGCTACCCCGAATCCACCTCCCGTTCCGCCCACACTGGCCGAGGCCATCGCTGCCTTGGTAAACGCCACAGCCGATAACACCCGCTTTCTGAGGGAGATGGCGGGCCAGCAACAGCTTCAACAACAAGCAGGACGAGGATTCCAGCAGGGTCCTCGTGAGACTACATATTTAGATTTCTCGGAGACTCGTCCGCCTCTTTTTATTAAAGCAGAAGATCCGCTTGAGGCCGACGAATGGATAAGGGTCATTGAACAGAAATTTGGCCTTCTTCGCTGCTCAGAAACCCAGAAACCACTCTTTGCAGCACAACAACTTCGAGGCCCCGCCAGTACTTGGTGGGGAAATTTTGTGGCCATTCAACCGGATAATCATCAAGTTACATGGAACGAGTTCAAAGCAGCATTCCGCGAGCATTATATCCCGGAGGGAGTGTTGCACATGAAGCAGGAAGAGTTTATGAAGTTGAAGCAAGGGGGAGATACTGTTACTCAGTATCTCAACAAGTTCAACCACCTGTCCCAGTACGCAATTGACCAGGTGAACACAGATTTGAAAAAGAAGAATTGTTTTATGAGGGGTCTGAACGACAGGATGCAGCGGAAGATGGCTGCATGTATTGATCTTACTTATGGCAAGGCTGTCAGCACAGCCTTATCCGTGGAGGCCAAATATGCAAATTCTGGGAAAAGCAAGGGATTTAGTGGTGATCGGCCTACGCAGGGCCCGGTTAAGAGGCAACGGTTCATTCTCCGGCCCTCTAACCAGAATCGTTCCAGTGCACCACCTTACCCGTTTAAGCAGCCTATAATTATTCGGCCTAACAAAGCCCCTACTGCCTCAAGTCAGCCGGGTGCCCCAGGCACTCGAGTCCCTGCTCTGCCAGGTTCTTCCACTGGATGCTTTAACTGTGGCAAGTCTGGGCACTTCATTAAAGACTGTCCCTATCCTCGGCAAAATCAGGCCAATAATCAGCAAGGATCGGGAACTTCAGCTCCAGGCAAGGGAACTACTTCGGGCAGAAATACCAAAAAGACGGGGCGAGTCTATTATACACAAGTGGCTACCACACCGGAAGGCGAGCCGGTGATGATGGGTATGTTCCCTGTGGCCAACCACCCTGCACTAATTCTTTTTGATTCCGGTGCTTCACATACCTTTATTAGCAAGACATTTGCGGAGCAACATCATATTCCATGTCATGAATCCAAAGAGGGTTTTAAAATTCATTCACCTGGGGGATATATTTTTACTAAAGAAGTGGCCTATGGTGTGCCAGTAACTATGGCCGAACGGAACTTTCCTGCCAACATGATTGTTCTGAAGGGCCAAGATATAGATGTAATTTTGGGGATGAATTGGTTAACTCAACACAAGGCAGTACTCAACACTGAACTCAGAACCGTCAGGTTGAGTTATAATCAAGAAGAAATTCTCTTGTCTCTCCCCAAGACCAATCCAGTCAAAGCTTCTGGTAGAGTCTTTGAAGCCATTGTACCGGAGATCAAGAATATTCCGGTAGTTTGTGAGTTTCCAGATGTGTTTCCGGAAGATTTGCCTGGACTGCCCCCAGAAAGAGATGTGGAATTTGTGATTGAGCTAAAGCCCGGTACGGCTCCCATTTCTCGAAGGTCGTACCGTATGCCCCCTAATGAATTAGCAGAATTGAAGATCCAATTGCAAGATCTGCTGAATAAAGGATTTATCCGGCCAAGCTCGTCTCCTTGGGGTTGTCCCGCCATCTTTGTGAAGAAGAAGGATCAAACCTTGCGAATGTGTGTGGACTATCGGCCCCTAAATGAGGTCACCATTAAGAATAAGTACCCTCTTCCGAGGATCGACATCTTATTTGATCAACTGACTGGGGCGAGGGTATTTTCCAAAATTGATCTCAGGTCGGGCTATCATCAAATCCGTATTCGGCCCGAGGATATACCGAAGACCGCATTCACTACGCGGTATGGATTATTTGAATATCTAGTAATGTCGTTCGGGCTCACCAATGCTCCTGCCCACTTCACCTATTTAATGAACTCGGTGTTCATGCCCGAGTTAGACAAGTTCGTGGTGGTCTTCATCGATGATATTTTGATATATTCTAAAAATGAAGAGGAGCATGCTCAGCACTTACGGATTGTATTGACGCGCCTAAGGGAACATCAGCTTTATGCCAAGTTCAGCAAGTGCGCGTTTTGGCTGGAAGAAATTCAATTTCTGGGGCACGTATTATCAGCCAAGGGAATTGCGGTAGACCCTAGCAAAGTCAAGGATATTCTGGAGTGGAAACCTCCAACGACTGTTCACCAAGTCCGGAGTTTTCTTGGACTAGCAGGATACTATCGCAGATTTATACCTGATTTTTCTAAGCTTGTGAAGCCAATCACAAGTTTATTGAAGAATGATACTAAATTCAATTGGTCTTCTAAATGTAATGAAGCCTTTGAGGAATTGAAGACACTATTGACCACTGCTCCAGTATTGGCTCAACCGGACATCACTAAACCTTTTGATGTCTATTGTGATGCGTCAGGCAGTGGACTCGGCTGTGTGCTAATGCAAGAAGGCCGAGTGATTGCATATGCTTCAAGGCAGTTACGCCGACATGAGGAGCACTATCCAACTCATGATCTGGAGTTAGCTGCGGTGGTTCATGCCCTGAAAATATGGCGTCACTATCTGCTGGGAAACATCTGTCACATATATACTGATCATAAGAGTTTGAAGTATATATTTACCCAGTCAGAGTTGAATATGAGGCAAAGGCGATGGCTCGAGCTCATTAAGGATTATGAACTGGAAATCCATTATCACCCAGGCAAGGCCAATGTGGTGGCAGATGCATTGAGTCGCAAGACCTCCTGCCACTGCCTTATGGTAAAGACCTCCGAGAGCACTTTGTGTCAAGAAATGGAAAGGTTAAACCTGGGAATGATTCAACAAGGGACTTTAAATCAGCTAAAGCTTGAGTCAACCATCCTGCAAAGGATAATTGATGATCAAAAGGATAATCTGGGCATGAAGCACATACGAGAAAAGGTCAGGGCTGGAACAGCCCAATGTTTTAGAGAAGATGATCAAGGGGTGTTATGGTTCAATAACCGCATAGTAGTGCCGAAGAACGAGGAACTCCGCCAGCAAATTTTAGATGAAGCGCATCTTAGTCGCTATTCTATTCATCCCGGAAGCACTAAGATGTACCAAGATTTAAGGCAACATTACTGGTGGACGAAGATGAAGATTGAAATTGCACGCTATGTGGCTAAGTGCGACACTTGCAGACGTGTCAAAGCCATACACCTGAAAACTGCTGGTCCATTGCAATCTTTGCCAATCCCAGCATGGAAATGGGAAGATATCAGCATGGACTTCATTGTGGGATTGCCCAGGACCGCAAATGGGTGTGACTCTATCTGGGTGATTGTTGATCGACTTACAAAGGTTGCTCATTTTCTGCCGGTCAAGACAAATTCTCCAGTTACTGTCTACGCCCAATTGTATATTGCTCGTATTCTTAGTCTGCATGGTGTTCCAAAGACCATAGTGTCGGATCGTGGGCCTCAATTTGTAGCCAAGTTCTGGGAAGCACTTCACCAATCTTTGGGTACTAAGTTACTCCACAGTTCGGCCTACCATCCCCAAACCAGTGGACAGACTGAGAGAGTGAACCAAATACTTGAAGATATGTTACGAGCATGTGTCCTGGATTTCTCAACAAAGTGGAATGAATGCTTACCTTTGGCGGAGTTTTCATACAATAACAGTTATCAGGAAAGTATCAAGATGGCACCTTTTGAAGCTTTGTATGGGCGACGGTGTCGAACTCCGCTAAATTGGTCTGAACCTGGTGAAAGATATTTCTTTAGACCTGATATGGTAAAAGAAACCGAAGAAAGGGTTCAGAAAATAGTTCATAATATGAAGAAGGCACAGGCTCGTCAGAAAAGTTATGCAGACAATCGGCGAATGCCCTTATACTTCTTAAAAGGAGACTACGTCTACTTAAAGGTTTCACCAATGAAAGGCGTATCGCGTTTTGGGATTAAAGGAAAACTTGCACCCAGGTACATTGGTCCATTCCTGGTACTTGAACAATGTGGACCAGTGGCATACCGACTTCAGCTCCCCGAAACATTGTCTGCCGTGCATAATGTGTTCCACGTGTCACAATTGAAGAAGTGTCTTCGGGTTCCCGATCGAACCGTTGAAGTGACTGATGTTGTCCTGGAACCAGATTTGACATACTCGGAACATCCCATTCGAGTTCTGGATCAAAAGGACAGGGTTACCCGGAGAAAGACCCTCAAGTTTTATAAAATACAGTGGAACCAGCATTCGGAAGATGAGGCTACATGGGAAACCCAAGATTTCTTAGATAAGAATTTCCCGGGCTTTCTAGCCTCTTGTAAATTGTAAAGTTTGTATAGCTGTGTAATAAAGGAATGAACCCCCACACCATCCCTGCCTTGTACCAGAAATAAGGAAATAAAAACGTGACACATTTCCTTTTCCATTACTCACCCTAGGACTTTAAATCTCGGGACGAGATTCTTTTATGGGGGGAAGGATGTAACACCCCTGGTGTTACTCTAACTAAAACTTGAGCATGACATCATGAGCACGGGCATTGCATATGTTTGACACACCTAGAGTGCATTCACTAGGCAAAAATTTCAAACAAGTTGTATTGTTTTACTGTTTTACAAATAGGACCTTGGTTTAAGGACTTAACCCTAACTAATGGTTAATGGGGTAAAACTTAACTCAAGTTGAGGAAAACCTTAGGGTTTGTGAGAAGAGCCATAAAACAACCTCAAACACTAAGTGGAATCACAATTATACCCCTGGGATATTAAAAACCCTAGTTAGAACCCTGGAAAACCCAAAGTCCAAACCCTAGGGACCTATGTGCAAAATTGATGCACAATTGGACTAAAGTGTAAAAACTAGTATGTTTCAAACCATAAAGTCATTTGGTCCACATTTGAGGAGATTTACAAGCAAAACCCTTGATTTTGGACCAAAGTGCAAAATGGACCTCATTGGAGTTTGCACTAAGTCTGAAAAGTTAGTGCATTAGCTCAACTTTGGAGCTTTGTATCTTTCTGGATATAGAGTTTTTGCCCTAGGTCACCACATCAAAGTTGAAGACCAATAATAGGAGAACAACTTTGCTAAAGGGTGCAAGCATAGTTGTTATGAAAAATTTGGAGAAAAACCCCATCAAGGTTTGGCTGTCAGGCTGTCTGTTCTGAAATTCAGTTCAGCAGTGAACTGACACCAACTTCAAGCTAGATTTTGAGCATGATTCTGTACTCAAATGTGTTCAAGTCCTATAGTCGAGTTGTAGTTGGTATGTGGCACTACAACTTTGATGCAGAGCCGTGGATGAGTTGCTAAGGAAAATTCAGAGAAAATGTGACTTGAACTTGCTCTGTCAGTCGCTCTGAATGGGGTGTTCACCATGGTACAGTGCTCTGTTGAAGATCAGACCGCCAGCGCCCAAAAGATCTCGCCGCCGGTGGCCGTCGCCGTTGATTGCCGGTCATTGCGATTCGTGCGCCGTGGCCATCGGATAAGTCCCGCCCGGTAAAAATCCTCGCCACCGGTGAGCTGGCGCCCACTCCGACGACGTTCTCCCCCCCTGGCTCACCGCCCGCAGTAAAGCGCTCGCCGTCGACCGCCGCCTCTCGACCGGGTGCCATGTGTCCAAGCCTTTCAATAGCGTCGCCAAGACTTCCTCTAACCGTCCCATCACCGCCGGAGAGCTTGCCACGACCGTTGCCACGGTTTCACCACGGCACCTTCGTTCTTATCTCCGCCCGCCAACACTTCATGATCAAATCAAGAGCCACCGCTCTCGGAGCCTACAAATTGAGCCCCCTCTCGTCTGCTCCAGGTTTTTGGCTAGCTATTGCACCCACTCCCGCACCCAATCGCTCACTGTCTCACCGGAATTTCGCATTGCCACCAAAACTGTTTTCCGCCGCCGTGTTGTGAGTTCGCCGTGGTTAGCCCTCTACAGGTCCGTTCATGCCCTCTGCGCCTTCGTTTTAGCATGCTCATACCCCCGTGATGCTTACCAAAGCCTTGAATCGAACTAGATCGCCCTGGGTCGCCGGGAACACGCTCATGCCGCCGTGGCGCTTACGGCCATCGTGGCCGGAGCTCTATGAGCCACCACCGGTGCAATTAGGTTAGGGGAAATGCTCCTTAGGGGTTGAATTTCGTGTATGCCGCTCGGAGAGTCCAGCCGCAGCCCCAATCGGCCGGACTGCTGCTCGCCGGAGCGCGGCCGAGCTTGAACACCGTCGTGGACCTCGCGTTGCAAATTGACCAGAACCCAGGGGTCTTTTTGTGATCAGTCAGCGACACACAGGAACAGTGAAGAAACTCGTTTTTATTTAGCCAAAAGCTCGGGGTCTCTTCTGCAAAGCCGCCAGGGCGCGCGGGCGCGGGCGCGCGCGCGAAACCGCCTGGGCTTGGGCCACTGAACCTGGAATCGGCCCAGTACTGTTGCTCTTTTTCCCTTTTCTTTTTCAGCAGAACTTTAGAAATGTGTAGAAAAATATAGAAAAATGCTAAAATTATGAGACCAATTTTCCTAGGTTTGTTATTTTCCATAGAATTTATTAAAAATAGTTTCATGATTTTTAGATCAAGTAGGGAATTTTAGGATATTTAAAACAGCCTAAATCAATGGTTCTGGATTTTTAGAAATTAAATAATAAGTCCAAAATTCCCCAAACTTTTTATGTGAACTTTTCACATTATTTAGAAGCCATGGGTAGAGTTTGGTTTGATTTGGACCTTGTTTGATCACTAAACCCAAAACCACCCCCCCTGCTCCATGAACTCCTTTACCGACTCCGGGAACCCTAGGTTCCCGGAACTCCGTGAAGGAAAGTTGTACTCAAGACATAAATAATAAGTTTATGTTACCTTTGCATTCTCATGAGCATTCCATGACATCCATCCTTATGTATGTATATGGTTATATTAGAGCAAGAAGAAGAAGAAGAAGTTCTTGAAGAAGGGATACCACCCACCTCCGATCCCCAGGCCGACAACTGCTTCTATTTTGATATCTGTGGATCCGAGCCAGACCCATCTGATAACAAAGGCAAGCCCCGGTGCATTTGCCACCTTCCTTGATGTTTTTAAAATCTTTCTCACTTGCTTGCTGCATTAGGTGATAGGAGTTGATTGATTAAACAATTTCTGCATTACCTCCCTTGATCTTGATTACCCTCCTTGAAATCCTGTTTTTACAAAAAGGTTTTACTTTGCTTAGTATTGCTTTAGAAAAACAAAAGGATTTGTTTACAAAAGATGTTTGGCAAAGTGGGAGGGATGTTTTCAAAATTAAAACTTGATGGTGAATCCGTCAAAGGCCTTGATGGATTCAACATCGGAAAAGATGTACCTCTGCCAGGTACCAAACTTTGGGTTTGAAATGATTAAGCTGAGACCGGGCGGGTGACTTGCACGAGAAGAGAGTCTCGGTGTAGTGTCTCCGTCTGAGTCGATTAAGGACCTTGTCGATGTAGGCCTGCTGACCGAGGACCCTTTAACTGGTCACATGCCTCGTCATGGGTAAGCCTTGCCTCGGGTAGACTAAGGCCGGAATAAGATAACACGAAATGGAAGTGGAGCGGTGGCGAGAGTAGCGTGTACCCTCCGTGGCAAGAGGCTGGACGGTGGTGTATCTGTGCTCTCGGTTTGCGTGAACCTGATCCGGTCTTAAGAACCCCGGTGGCGGGTTGACATATGCAAGGGTTAAGTGCTACATATGTCGTGTGATTGGAGATCCTCAGCTGAGTATAATCGATTCGGATCGCCGTACCTCCGCGGTTATGGAGACTTGGCCACTGACTTACACGTAGCATTCCACTAAAGATGATGGGTTTTTGGTTAAGAAATTGGCTAGTGCAGGACCAGTGATTGAACTAGGGTAGAAAGAACTCTAGTGCAGGTAATTTTACCTAACTTGACAATTAAAATTGGATTTTTAAGGATCCACTTTAGTAAGCATTTCTGCAAAACAGAGTCTTTGACTATTGAGAAGCCTTACCTTGACTCCCATATAACCAGCATACCCTTGAGAGTCTTTTCCTTAGTCGGGTAAGACTTGCTGAGTAATTCCATACTCAGGGTTTATCCCTTTGTTGTTTTTAGGTGGGGAAGTAGCAGACTTCTGCTGCTTCTGTGCTAAGGTGGTTCCCAAGAATGAAAGCCAGGAATGAAGTGCGGGAGGACTCAGTCCTCCACTTAAGATCTTTTGGTTCTAGTCCTTCGGGAGAGGTTGTGTCTCCCTGGTTTGTATAATTAATACTTTTATGCACTCGTTTTTAGAACTGGTCTGTAATAACTTAACTTGAGCTTACTTTGGAAATAAATGTAAGATTATGTAATCGCTTCCGCATATCTTTATCTCCGATGATCTGTAATGTCTGCAAGACGGGTGAAACGTTCCTGGTGAGGTAAGGAAAGATACCGAGCTTGTCAAGTAACTTAGGAACATCTACAGGGTGTCTGATGTCTGTTAGACAAGGACAACTGTAGGTGGGCGTGATTACTTGGGAGGTTCCGTCACACTTGGTGCCGCCCCCGCCGCCGCCGCTCTTGGTGCCGCCCCCGCCGCCGCCGCTCTTGGTGCCGCCTCCGCCGCCGCCGCCGCTCTTGGTGCCGCCCCCGCCGCCGCCGCTCTTGGTGCTGCCCCTGCTGCTGCCGTAGTCGCCGCCCCAGCCACTGCCGCCATCGTCGTCGTCGTCGTCGTCGTCGTCGTCGTCGTCATCGCCCTCGTCGCCGCCGTCCGAGTCCTCCTCCTCCGAGGAGTACTCGGACTCATCCGAGCCCTCGAGCCCGGAGCGCTCGACGGCCCGGATGTACGCCCAGACCTCCGCGGCTAACCCCTGGGAGTCGTCCGAGTCATCGGACGACGCCGGGGGAGAGACGGGGGCCGGGGACCTCTCGGACTCGGAGGAGAACTCCTCCTCCGAGTACTCCGAGTCGCCGAAGTCCTCCGATGGAGGAGTCGGCTCGCGCTTGCGTTTCTTTCCCATGGAGGCAAGCAGAAAAGAAGAGAAGGAAGCAGTAAGGAATAGCCAAGGGATATGAAGAAACCAGAGGAACAACAGCGTTATTTATAGAAGAGAAAGGCAACCGTTCACCTCCAACCGCGGTCACCGAACAGTCGCTAAGCATTCAATACACAACTCCACCCGTCCAAAGACACGTCAGGCGGCGGACGCCGTTTCATGCAGCACTACACCCATTGGGACTCCAGTCAACAGCGCAAAGGATATGATTACACTTGCCGTCCCATCACATTACAACTCAGAAGCAGCCGATTAAAACACTCAGCGTACCAAGCCGTCCCTTGCCCACACCCATTGGGGGGGGGACGCCCAGGAATTGTCAGTATATTTTTCAAAATGGTCACATCTGTGCAGAGCATGCAGTGAATGCCTCAAGACAAAAATGAGATATCAACAAGAGTTAAAGGGAAGCCAACTATAGCCAGCAGAGTGCAAAATATGGTCGACAGACATGACTTGAAGACTAGACAGAGAACGTCCATCGAATGTCCAATCGAGTGCAGAGCAAATACACTATGCTACCTAGCAAGATATGGAAGGATTGCAAATTCAGCCGCAAAAGACAAAACACGTGCTGACCTCTGAAGCATAATATTGATGACATAGCACAGATGACATCATGCCAACTTTTTTATAAGCAGAAAGAGTAATCTTCAGCAAAAGGACACAAAAAGAAGACCTTCAAGCGAATTATCCTCAAAAAATCCACTTGAAGGTCGGGGGCTACACCCATTGGGTGCACCTTCGGTGCACCCCATGGATTGTCATTCTAAGCCAGGATAGCACCAATTTCTAAGGGCATGGGACAAGATTAAGAAGCTAATCCTCAACTGGAATAAAGAAACACAAATGGAAGTAATCTCTGCTGAGGACCTTCGAGTAGATTATTTTCTAAAATCTACTCGAAGCTCGGGGGCTACACCCATTGGGTGCACCTTCGGTGCACCCAATAAGGTTCAGAATCCTACAAACAGGAATGCCGATCTCTAAGGCACAGGCACGAAGCTAGATTCTGGTCAACAAGTGATCGAAGCAGGAGAGAACAACAGAAAGCCATCTTTCTTCAAATCACCTACAAGCTGGACCTGAGATCTTCGGGTTGATTACCTCTAAATTAACCCAAAGATCGGGGGCTTGTGGGGGATAGATATCCCCCGGGTCCACTAAAAGAGTAAAGGACCTCACGAAAGGCCCAAGGGCCCAATAAATCGTAAGGTCATTCTTTCGTAGGCCTGGGGAAAGACAACCAGCAACGCAGAGCGACATGAGGCCGGGTTGGTGCAAACCCGGACGGCCCATAGCGTCGAGCCATTGGCCGCAACAGAGATCCGACTTTCCCGCGTCGGGGCCTCCATGCAACGAGGCCACGTGAGGATAAGTCAGCGAGGGTTACGTAAAGGATAATCTCGAGAGGTTCACTATCTTTTAGCCACTTGTTGTTATCTTATCATGTGTACTGCCCCACGGTCGAGTATATAAGGCCTAGGGGGCACCCCTTCAGAACGATCGAACCTTTACTTAGCCACCCACATCAACTCTCGGTATTCTCGATCCAGAGAGCTCTCTTGTAACCATATCCACCAAGCATACTCATCAGGACGTAGGGTGTTACGCAACACTAAGCGGCCCGAACCTGTAAATCTTGTCCACTGTCCCTCGTGCGATCGGCACGAACCATTCTGCTACAGTTGTCGACACCTTCCTACTCCTAAAACACCTTGAGGGGCAACCCCGGGTGTGCGGTCGGACCCTAAACACCGACACACCTTGTGTCAGTGTATAATTGCCACTATCTCCTCCAGTAGTGAGGGTCTGTAATAACCTTTGTGCTTTTGGATCTTGTTCATAGCCCTGCATAACTTGTAGCAGCCAACTAGGTACCACAGTGGACATAGCTACTTGATGTAGTTGCAGGTGAGAGCTGTCCAAGTCTGCCCCAGGTCTACAAGACAAGGCATCTGCCACTTGGTTGTCCGATCCTTTACGATACATAATCTTGTACTGTAAGTCCATAAGTTTAGTGAGTGCTTTCTGTTGCCAGGGAGTTGAAAACCTCTGATCATCAAGATGGATCAAACTTTGTTGGTCTGTCTTGATTACAAATTCAGCATGCTAAAGATAGGAGCGCCAGTGTTCCACTGCGAACAATATAGCCATGCATTCTTTTTCATATATAGAGATTTCTTGGTCCTAATGCCTTACAAATATATGTAATGGTATGATTTCCTTGTTGTAGCACTGCCCCTATGCCCCCTCCACTGGCATTTGTTTCCACTATAAAGGTCTGGTTAAAATTTGGAATTGCCAACACCGGTGCCTCCACCAATGCCTTCTTAAGAGTGTCAAATGACTGCTGGGTAACTGCAGTCCAAACAAACATCTCACCCTTCCTTAATAGGTTAGTGAGAGGCCTGCTAATAATACCAAAGTGGGGCATGAATCTCCTATAATAACCAGCCATATCCAAAAAACTGCGAAGTTCCTTCACACATGTGGGCACATGCCACTCCTTAACTATCTGTACCTTATGGGGATCAGTAGCAACACCTGCCTTGCTTATGGTGTGGCCGAGAAACTCCAGTTGTTCCTGTTCAAAGAGGCATTTGGATTTCTTCAGATGTAGCTGGTGTTGATTCAATAGTGTCAGAGTATATGCCATGTGTCTAGGCCCATGTGGCCCTTGTACATCACTATATAGCTACCCATTAGGGTTAGCCTGTGGAATGAACAAGTTATCTCTAACATGGTATCAGAGCTAGGGTTTACTCTAGGGTTTCCTCCTCCCTCCCCTACAGCCGCCACCTTCCTACCCTGCAGCCGCCGCCGCCCAGGCAGGGGGAGCCGCCGCCGTCGCTGCTCCTCTCCCGCGGGCGCGCAGGGCTGCAGCCGCTCCTCTCCAGCGACGCGCAGAGCCGCCGCTCCAGCCGGTGCGCAGGGCCACCGCCGCGCTGCTCCTCTCTCCCACAGGCGCGTAGAGCCGCGCCGCTCCAGCCGGCGCGTAGGGCCTTCACGATGCCCCCGTGCGCGCGCACGCTCCACCTCGCCCGCGTCCCCTGCAGCCTCCCCAACGCACCCCTGCTGCGTCCGCAGCTAGGAGCCCGCGCAGATTGACGCCCTATGACACGCAACGCCTAGGACCGACCGAAGACCCCGATGTCCTCGTCCTGCTCCCATGGATGCCGAGTTCCCTCCCCTCTCTTCCTGGGTACGGGCCGCATCTCCTGGCAGACCCGCTGCCGTCCCTCCTGTCGCTGCTGCTGTGCTCAGGCCACCGTGGGGGGCAGGGCCCGTCGCCACCGGTGGGTCCCTCACCGCGATGGGCCCTGCATCGGTCCTTGCGGCTGTGGTGGATGTGCCTCCCGCGGGGGTTGCCGGTCCGGAGGACCCTCCCCCGCCAATCCCCCTGTCGCTGGTCGTCGATCCACCTCCTGTTGTCGATCCGCCGCCTCCTCCTCCACCGATCGCCCACCAGGGATACACCATCGCCGCCCTAACTGCTGCCTGTGCAGAGCACGCGGCGTGACAGGCCCGTTTGCGGGAAGCAGCTCTCGTGTGGGAGCGTGAGCGTGAGGCCACCGATGCTATCGCTGCTCAGATTGCCGCGGCGGAACAGCTCCTCGCCTCGCCTGCGACACACAACGGCAGGGTCACCTCCTCTGACACCGTGGGCGGAGTGTACGACGTCCCGCCCGCACCGACCGTCGGAACCGGACCCCGCACCATCCCCACGGTGCTGTGGCATGACTCGGCTGACCCGCTCGTGGCTCAGCTCCACATTCAGGCTGGGAGTGTCCAGAACATCCGCCTCATGGTTCCTGTCGTCCTGGAGCCAGAGTCGTCGTCCTACGATCGCTGGCGAAACTTACTACTCCTCACCCTTAGCCGCTACGCTCTGGATGACCACGTCCTCTGCGACCCCGCTGGCATGGCGCCGACCGCCGCGTGGGTGTGCCTCAACAGCATCGTGCTCACCTGGATCGTGGGGACAATCTCCGTTGACCTCCACAGCCTCCTCTGGAACCTCCCTCACGCTCGGGCTGTTTGGCTTGCCATCAAGGGCCAGTTTCTGGGCAACGCTGAGGCCCGGGCTCTCCATCTTGACGGAGCCTTCCGCACCTTCGTCCAGGGGGACCTCAGCATCAGTGAGTACTGCCGCAAGATGAAGACCATGGCGGACTCACTTGGTGATCTGGGCTGCCCCGTGGAGGACCACAACCTAGTCCTCAACGTCCTTCGCAGCCTCAGTGATCGCTACACCCACCTCTGGTCGTTGCTCATGCGCCAGCGCCCCTTCCCTACCTTCCTCCAGGTCCGTGACGACCTCGCCCTGGAGGAGATCACTTTAGGTGCTCAGGCTACCTTGATCTCTGGCCTGGGGTCCTCGTCCTCCTCGACAGCTCCGGCGGCTCTCACCCCGACCCACCCTCCTACTCCATCAGGCCATCGTCCCCCCGGGCCGAACATGGGCAGTGGGGGTCGCGGTGGCGGAGGTGGGGGCGGTGGTGGTCGTCGCTGCCGTGGTGGACACGGTGGTGCAGGTGGTGCTGGTCCCGGTGGTGGTGCCCGTGGCAGCGCACCGGCACCGGGACCCCAGCAGGGTGCGCCTTGGCCCACTTTCCACCACCCGTGGTCAGGGCGCATCTCCATGTGGCCGTTCCAAGGGCATGTTTCTAAGGCTCGTCCCCCGGTGGCCCTGTTCGCTGGTGCACAGCCGGGGTTCACCTCGCCGTCGGGGTTCGCCGTCGCCTCTCCGTCGCCCTGGACTCCGTCGCTGCCGTTTCATCGTGGCCCATGCAGCTGGCTACTCCATCGTCTGGGCTGGTTGGTTGGGACACGACCGCCCTAGCTGCCTTCCAGACTCCCACTCTGACTCCACCACTGGGTCCCGAGTGGATCGCGAACACCGGTGCTACCTCTATGTGACCTCCTCCTTCCTCTCTCCCTTCGTCCATCATGGTGGCGAATGGCTCGTGTCTCCCTGTCACATCTGTGGGTGCTGCCGGCCCTCCCGGCTCTTTTCGCATGCCCGATGTTCTTGTCGCTCCTTCTTTGGTCCACAATCTACTTTCTATTCATCGGTTTACTACTGATAATTCTTGTTCTGTTGAGTTTGACTCCTTTGGTCTTACTGTGAAGGACTCGGCAACTCGGCGCCCCCTCCTCCGATGTGACAGCACCCGCACCCTCTACACCATTCGGCTTCCGCACGCCACATCTTCTTCGTCTTCGCCACCTGACACTGCTGCTGGTTTTGCTGCCACCATGTCTTCTACCACCTGGCATCGTCTCCTTGGTCACCCCGGACGCGATGCCTTGATGCAGCTTACTCGTAGTGCCACTATCCCATGTACTCGATCCCCTGAGGAGCATTTATGTCATGCGTGCCAGTTAGGCCGCCATGTTCGTCTTCCATTTTCCTCTTCTTCCTCGCATGTTACTCATGCTTTTTATCTTGTACACTGCGATTTGTGGACTTCTCCCATTACTAGTATGTCGGGTTACAAATACTATCTTGTCGTGCTTGATGATTTTTCTCATTATGTGTGGACGTTTCTGTTGCATGCCAAGTCTGAGACTTTCCCCACCCTCCATCACTTCTTCACCTGGGTATCCACTCAGTTCGGCCTCCGTTCAGTGTGACAACGGTTGTGAGTTCGATAACTCCGCCTCCTGTGACTTCTTTCTCTCCCACGGGATGCAGTTGCGGATGTCTTGCCCGTATACCTCCTCCTAGAATGGCAAGGCTGAGCGCATGATCTGCACGACCAACGACACCATCCGCACACTTCTCCAGGCGCACCTCCCGGCACGTTTCTGGGCCGAGGCCCTTCACACCTCTACTTACCTCCTCAACCGTCTCCCTTCTACTGCGTGCCCGACCCCCACTTCTCACCAGGCACTCTTCGGTTCCCCTCCACGCTATGACCACCTCCATGTCTTCGGGTGTGCTTGCTACCCGAACACTGCTGCCACTGCTCCTCACGAGCTAGCACCCCGTTCCACCCTCTGTGTGTTTCTCGGGTACTCCCCGGACCACAAGGGCTACCGCTGCCTTGACCTCTTCTCTCGTCGGATCCTCATCTCTCGCCATATGGTGTTTGATGAGTCCGCATTTCCCTACTCCTCCACCACCACACCACCCTCCTCCGACCCTGATCTTGACCTCTTCACTCTCTTTCTGACTGACGCGGTGGTCGAGCCACCTATTCTTCCTCTCTCTGCAGGTCCTCGCTCACCGCCTATTGGTCCTACTCCCGGCCCGGTGCCTTGCCTGGGTCCGGTGGTGTCGCCTACGGTGGTGTCGCCTCTCCGCGGCGCCCCGTCTCCGATTGCCCCCGGGCCGAGCGGGGGTTGTGGGACTGCATCGCCTACGGGGCCGTCAGTACCAACCCCTTCGGCTCGCTTCGCCCAGCCGGTGTGGGTCTACCAGCGTCGACTGCCGCCACCGGGGTTTGCCCCTCAGCCGTTGCCATCGCCGTCACCGCCGGTGGCCCAGTCCCCACCAGGGTGTCACACCAGGTTTTGAAGGTAAACCCAATGCGAACCATGTACGTGCTAGGATCAGTAATTCACGTACACAGCGATTACATAAATGAACATCATCGCACAGTGCTCGAATAATAACATAAAAGAGTATTAACTTATTACATCACAGAGTCAGAGACATCCACATAGTCATCAACTTAACGAATAAATCAAAGTGCTAAGAGAAACGCAGTAAAGGTAAGGCCTTCACAGGCAGCTGACTGGGGGTTGCCGCCAACCCACACCTAAAACTCGTCGTAGTCTTGGAACTCCTAGAAGTCTCCTTCCACGGCTTCATCTTCTCCTGAGCAGTGGTTGCAATGTGGACAACCTGGTGTTTTGTGGTAAGCAAGGATGAGTACACATCAACGTACTCAGCAAATGCCCCGTTTGGCTGAAGTGGACTAACTTTTATGTGGGGTTAGGCTCAAGCAGTTGCTTTTAGTTGGTCAGGTATTTATTGTTAGTAGAAGCCAGATTTTATCATAAAAACCAAAGTTATAATCCCGAAAAGTACCTCCTCGGAGAGGAAATACTAGAATACATAATTAAAGTCACCAACATTAACCATCATCATTAGAGTCATCATCTGAGGTGTATCCAGAGTATCTCTAATCAAAGAGGATCCCAAGGCTGCTCTTAACCGTGAGCACGGCTGATATATCAGTTTCACTACCCTCTGCAGAGGTCGCACACTTTACCCATGAGCCGTGATTCCCGTTTTGCCCGGGGAGAGCTAATCCCCATTGATCACTTCCTAGGTGGTCCGGCAGGGTATCACTACGTAGCTGTTACAAAGATTCCCTAGAGGTCATAGCCGCCCGTTAGGTTTCTCTAGTTTGATAAACACAGTACCCCTCCCCGCAGGAGAGTGACTAACAAAAAGCAAAACGAAAGAACCTCGGCACTCAGCCTCGGCAGAGCAAGCACTGTGCCTGGACCCCATTGACGGCACGACGGTGAAGCAACTACACCTCTAGTTCCTCTAATTAATTAGCTAAGGGCATCCCATTTCACCCTCATGGTTGCACTGTTATCCCGGGTGGTCTCTCAACGAACAGGTCCTTACGGAGAGGTACTCGGGAAACGGCCTGAGTCCCCTAAAATGCCACAAGTATATCACCATCGTATCCAGAATAAAAACATCGTATCATAAAGTAATTCTCATCATGTTCGTTGATTAGAGTAAAGCGCTAGCATGTAGTTAACCATAGTAACCCAAAAGGTAAATCAAGGACAAGGTAAATAGAAAGCTAGTAAATCCTTAGGTTGTTCATAGTATGCGGAACAGTGTATTACAAAGTAAATGGGACATAATGGGACAGAGGACACTTGCCTTCACCAAGCTGCTGCTGCTCAAGGTCTTCTCCTGCAATTCCCTCAGACTCCACGAACGGCCCAATATCTACGCGAGTGCAAACATACATCCAACATTTTTAAAACGGCAGAAACAATACACCATACCACGATATAGATCAAATGAATATGTACGCGACATAGAATTCGCATCTACGGCTACGCGAGAAAACAACTGAGATGACTGACGCTACGGTCGAGGGATATCACGTTTACACTAAGCAGATATGAATTATAATATTTAATTCGGCTTAATTATAATTACACAAATTGACATTATTGTCGGGGACCATAATTAGGGGTACCCTCAAGGCTCCTAAATCTCAGCTGGTAACCCCCATCAGCACAAAGCTGCAAAGGCCTGATGGGTGCGATTAAGTCAAGGATCGGTCCATTCGAGGGACGAGATCACGCCTCGCTCGAGCCCAGCCTCGGGCAAGGGCAGCCGACCCCGGAGGACCTACGTCTCGCCCGAGGCCCCCCTCCAGCAACAGACACACCTTCGGCTCGCCCGAGGCCCAGTCTTCACCAAGAAGCAACCTTGGCCAAACCGCCACACCAACCGACCAAATCGCAGTGGCATTTAATGCAAAGGTGGCCTGACACCTTTATCCTGACGCACGCCCTCCAGTCGACAGAGCCAAAGCGACCGCCGTCACTTCGCCGCTCCACTAACTAGTCTGACAGGAAGACAGCACCGCCTGCGCCGCTCCAACTGCTGAGCTGCTCGATAGAGCGAGGCTGACAGCAGCCAAGTCCGGCCTCAGGCGTCATAGGAAACTCCGCCTCGCCCGACCCAGGGCTCGGACTCGGGCTCAGCCCCGGAAGACGGCGAACTCCGCTCCGCCCGACCCTAGGGCTCGGACTCGGGCTCAGCCCCGGAAGACGGCGAACTCCGCTCCGCCCGACCCTAGAGCTCGGACTTGGGCTCAGCCCCGGAAGACGGCGAACTCCGCTCCGCCCGACCCCAGGGCTCGGACTTGGGCTCGGCCCCGGAAGACGACGAACTCCGCCTCGCCCGACCCCAGGGCTCGGACTTGGGCTCGGCCCCGGAAGACGACGAACTCTGCCTTGCCCGACCCCAGGGCTCAGACTTGGGCTCGGCCCCGAAAGACGACAAACTCCGCCTCACCCGACCCCAGGGCTCAGACTCGGGCTCGGCCCCGGAAGACGACGAACTCCGCTTCGCCCGATCCCAGGGCTCGGACTCAACCCTGGCCTAAGCCGACGGTCTCCGCCTCGTCCGACCCGGGGGCTCGGACTCGACCTCGACCTCGGAAGACAGACTCGACCTCGACCTCGGAGGAGCCTCCACCTCGTCCAACCTAGGGCATGGACCGACCACGTCAACAGGAAGCGCCATCATTACCCTACCCCGAGCTGACTCATGCTACGGGGAACAAGACCGGCGTCCCATCTGGCTCGCTCCACCACACGAGTAATGATGGCGCCCCGCAAGCCCTGTGACGACGGCGGCTCTCAGCCCCCCTTATAGAAGCAAGAGGACGTCAGCAAGGACTCGACACCCCTGACAGCTGTCCTTCCGCCAGGCTCCAGCGCTCCTCCGACGGCCACGACACCACTCAGGCTGCCACGATGGCATGTACTTAGGGCGCTAGCTCTCCACCGCTAGACACGTTAGCACATCGCTACACTCCCCATTGTACACCTGGATCCTCTCCTTACGCCTATAAAAGGGAGGACCAGAGCCCTCTTACAGAGGGTTGGCCGCGCGGGGAAGGACGGGACGGCGCTCGCGCAAGGCCGCTCGCTCCCTCCCGCGTGGACGCTTGTAACCCCCTACTGCAAGCGCACCCGACCTGGGCGCAGGGCTAACACGAAGGCCGCGGGTTCCACTCTCCCACGCCTGTCTCCCTCCGGCTGCTCTCTTCCCCCCTTCGCGTTCCACCTCGCGTCGACCCATCTGGGCTGGGGCACGCGGCGACAATTCACTCGTCGGTCCAGGGACCCCCCGGGTTTCAAAACACCGACAGTTGGCACGCTAGGTAGGGGCCTGCTGCGTGTTGACGAACAGCTTCCCGTCAAGCTCTAGATGGGCAGTCTCCAGCAACCTCTCCAACCCAGGACGGTGCTCCGTTTCGGGAGTCTTGAGTTCATGTCACTCGACGGCAGCTACGACATGATACTCCTTCCCCCGTCGCGCGACAGCGACAATGGCGGTCGACAACCCGCTCGCCGGCGGGGAAATCGACGACGCCTTCCCCATGTGGTGGAAGGACGACATTCGGGCTTGTCCCGTCCTCTCCCCCGCCAACGGAGGAGGAGGCGGGGCAACCAAGGCCAAGCGGGAGGCGACACCTCATTGGCTGTCGAGCGAGTCGACGGCGCCGGCGCCCCAACGGAGGGCGCGTTGGACATCAGCCTCGCGTCTGAGACGAAGACAAGCGCCATCTCCCCGCAACACATCAACTTCGAGCAAACAGACGACGCCAGCACGCTCGCGAAGGACTTGCTGGGCATCACCCTCGTACCTAAGACGACGGTGCAGTCAGTCCCTGACGTGACTTCGTCACCGCCCGTCGACCAAAAGGTATCGACCGATTCCCATCTCGCGTCTTTTGGATTCGGCCTCGACCCGCCAAGCGACGATGGCATGTACTTAGGGCGCTAGCTCTCCACCGCTAGACACGTTAGCACATCGCTACACTCCCCATTGTACACTTGGATCCTCTCCTTACGCCTATAAAAGGGAGGACCAGGGCCCTCTTACAGAGGGTTGGCCGCGCGGGAAAGGACGGGATGGCGCTCGCGCAAGGCCGCTCGCTCCCTCCCGCGTGGACGCTTGTAACCCCCTACTGCAAGCACACCCGACCTGGGCGCGGGGCTAACACGAAGGCCGCGGGTTCCACTCTCCCACGCCTGTCTCCCTCTGGCTGCTCTCTTCCCCCCTTCGCGTTCCGCCTCGCGTCGACCCATCTGGGCTGGGGCACGCGGCGACAATTCACTCGTCGGTCCAGGGACCCCCTGGGTTTCGAAACACCAACAATTATCATACCAAATATAAATTAAAAGCACTACCTCGCTTTGACTATTTTACTATTTTTTTAATAGTGGACAATTAAACAAATAGTTAATTATTCGACATGAGTGATTATAATCGAACAGTTAAATATCGCGCGCTCACAGCGCGCGACACGCGAAACAGCACGTGCGACATGCGCGAACGACGCGCGAACGACGCGTCGACACGCACACACGTGCGAACCACGCGTGACACACACGAATGGCGCGCGGGCTCGTGCGACTTAGCGCGCGGACAACACACGACATGCAGAAATGGCGCGCGACAACGCGTGCGAACAGCACGCGCAACGCGCGCGAACAGCACACGACGATTTAATGCGTGATGCGCGAGCGATGGCGAACGACACGCACGCACACGGGGGGGTTAGACGAGGGGTAGACGGGGGGTAGACGGGAGTCGTATAGGGGTAGACAAGGGGTAGACGAACGTAGACGGAGTCCCGTCGACGCACTGCACGCAAGCGAACGCGAGCGCGCGTACTAGTTGCGCGATGACGGCTGCGATAGCACGGCGAGGCGCTGCGCGCGCGAGGTTTGACGTGCACGACACGGATAACAACGAGTCTGAGGCACGGCGAAGGTAGACGAACGACCAGGACGGGCTGCAGGGACATAGGCGGGGTCGGCTCGGCTGTTCGGTCACCATAGTTAGCCATGGCGGGGTGCTGGGCGTGCGGCGAGCGCGCGCTGGGCTTGGGCTGCGCGGTATGGGGACTGGTCTGAGCGCGCCGAGTGCGCGGCGACTCAACCATGGCGCGCAGGGGCGAGGCTCGCTGGCGATGGGACGCGACTGCTACGGCGCTCGGGGTGCTTGCGGCCAGAGGAGAAGAGGCGAGGGCGGCTGAATCGGCTCAGCCGAGCCTCGGCCGTGACGGGCGAGCACCACGCCGAGAGAAGAGTGGGGGAGAGAGGAAGGAGGCGAGCTCACCTCAGCGGCGCGGCACTCCGGGCGGGACGCGGCTTTGACGGCGGCGCGTGAAGCGGCAAGACACAGCGAGGCGCTGCGCGCGCGGGCTCTGGCGACGGTGCTAGCGAGACGGAGGGCGAGGTCGAGGCGAGGAGCGTGGGCGAGAAACTGTGCGACGGGTACGGGCGGTTCGATTTTTGGAAGATGAACAGTGGGCGCGTCCTGGCTCCCTGACGCGCGGACCCGGCTGAGCAGGCGGCGGCGCGGAACCGTCCACGCGCGATACGCGCGGTCGTGCGCTGGGCGCGGTCGCGCGCTGGGCCGGGCGCTGGCGCGGGGCGGGGACTGGGGGCTGGGCTGCGGCGCTGGCGAGCGCGCGCGCGCGGGAGCTGGGGCACGCGGCGCTGGCGCGGAGCGGGCCGCAGGGGCGACGCGCGTGCTGGGCTGTTTCGCGCGGGCCCGCGAGGGAGAAGGCTGGCACGGTGGGCCGAGCGGGGGGGGGGGGGGGGAAGAAGAGAGGGGAAGGGGGCGGCTGGGGTAGGCCGGCTGGGCCGAAAGGCCGAGGGGAACAGGGGTACGAGCCACTTTATCTTTTTCTTTTATTTCAGAAAATACTTTCCCTTTTCTTTTTATTTACTCCATTTGATTCAATTCCAAATATGCCACAATTTCAAATTAGCACCTAGTGCATCAAACAAAAGTGAAGTTTAGGGTTCAACATGATGCAACATTTCATACTCCCTTGGAGTTTAGCCTACTAGATTATAATTACAAATAAAAATAACCACTCTTCTTCTATAGAAAAGAGAAAGAGGAGATTGGGGGAGATGAGAAAAGAGGAGTAACACCTGAATTTGTGAATATGAGCAAAGAAATTTTATACCCCAAATTCAGGGTGTTACAAACCTATCCCCCTTAAAAGAATCTCGCCCCGAGATTCAAGGTTGGTCAGCAAAGAGTTCAGGGTATTTGGCTTTCAGATCATCTTCTCGTTCCCAGGTTGCTTCTTCCTCAGAGTGGTGGCCCCATCTGACTTTGCACATTCTGATGGTGTTCCTCCGGGTGACTCTGTCTGCAAACTCCAGAATCTGCGTTGGCTTCTCTATGTATGTCAGATCCTCTTGGACTTCCAAGTCCTCCACTGGCAACTGTTCTTCTGGTACTCGCAGTCACTTCTTCAATTGCGACACGTGGAACACATTGTGTACTGCCGACAGACTTTCTGGTAGGTTGAGCTGGTAGGCCACTTCTCCACGCTTTGCTTGAATCTGATATGGTCCAACGTACCGGGGTGCTAACTTGCCCTTGACTCCGAACCTTCTGACTCCTCTGATAGGCGACACCTTCAGATAGACGTAATCTCCCACTTCAAAACTCAGTTCTCTTCTCCTTCTGTCAGCATAGCTTCGCTGCCTTGATTGTGCTATCTTCAGATTCTCCCGAACCATTTTGATATTCTCTTCGGCTTCAAGCAAAATGTCGGGACCAAACACCTATCTCTCTCCAGGCTGGTCCCAATGCAGCGGAGTCCTACAACTCTGTCCATAGAGCGCCTGAAACGGTGACATCTTCAAGCTGGCCTGGTAACTATTGTTGTAGGAGAATTCTGCATAATGTAATCTTTTGTCCCATCCTGACTTGTCTTGCAACGCACAGGCCCTCAACATATCTTCTAGGATCTAATTAGTTCTTTCAGTCTGACCGTCTGTCTGCGGGTGATAAGCCGAGCTGAAGTTCAAATGCGTGCCCAAAGCTTCTTGTAGCTGCTGCCAAAAATGAGAGGTGAACGGTGTTCCTCGATCTGACACTATCTTCTTAGGCACACCATGTAGGCAGACTATCCGGGACATGTATAACTCAGCTAATGTTGCTCCGGTGTACGTTGTCTTCACAGGTATGAAATGGGCCACCTTTGTTAAGCGGTCCACAACCACCCAGATGGAATCATAGCCGGCCCAGGTACGAGGTAGGCCAACTATAAAATCCATCCCGATCTCATCCCACTTCCACTGAGGAATTTGCAATGGCTGCAACAGTCCGGTGGGCTTCTGATGCTCTACTTTAGTTCTTTGACAGCTATCACAGATGGCGACATATTCTGCGATTTCTCTTTTCATGCCATACCACCAAAACCTCCTTTTTAAATCCTGATACATCTTTTCACTTCCAGGGTGTATGGAGTAAGCTGTCTCATGAGCTTCCTTGAGGATCAGCTCCCGAATAGGTTTGATGTCGGGAACACACAATCGGTCCTTGAACCATATCACTCCCTCTTCATCCTCTCGAAAGTCTTTGCCTCTTCCTTCTAAGATCAGCTGCCAGATCTTGTTGATGTTTTCATCATCCTTCTGCCCTTCTTTGATCTCCCGCTCTAGGGTGGGCTCTAATTCCACTGTTGCTCCTTGTGTACTGTTCAGAAAACCGAGACTCGGTCTGTCGAACTCCTTGGCTAGCTCATATGACATTGGGTACGTGGCCATCATATTGACTTGACTCTTCCTGCTCAGAGCATCTGCAGCAACATTGGCTTTGCCTGGATGGTAATGTATCTCCAACTCGTAGTCTTTGATCAATTCCAACCATCTTCGCTGCCTCATGTTTAACTCTGACTGGGTGAATATGTATTTCAAACTTTTGTGATCTGTGTAGATATCGCACTTCTGCCCATATAGGTAATGTCTCCATGTCTTTAAAGCATGCACCACCGCTGCCAACTCTAGGTCGTGTGTGGGATAATTTTTCTCATGGATCTTCAGCTGTCGAGATGAGTATGCTACAACTCTTCCTTCTTGCATTAGCACACATCCCAATCTGGTGTAGGAAGCATCGCAGTATACCGAGAATGGCTTGTGAACATCAAGCAAAACCAACATGGGTGATGTAGTTAATCTATTCTTCAGTTCTTCAAATGCCTCTTGGCACTTCTGGGTCCACTTGAACTCAACTTTCTTCGCTAGCAACGCCGTCATTGGTCTAGCAATCTTTGAAAATCCTTCAATGAAACGCCTATAGTATCCGGCCATTCCAATGAAACTCTTGATTCCACGAACATCCTTCGGTGCTTTCCAGTTTAGAATATCTGCTACTTTCTTTGGATCCACAGCTAACCCATCTTGGTTTATGATGTGATCCAAAAACAAGACTTCATGAATCCAGAACTCGCATTTACTCAGCTTGGCATACAACTGATGCTCTCGTAGCCTTTGCAATACCATCTTCAAATGTTCCACATGTTCTTCCTCACTTTGAGAATATATGAGAATATCGTCGATGAACACTATCACAAACTTGTCTAGGTAGTCCATGAACACGCTGTTCATCAGATACATAAAGAAGGTTGGCGCATTTGTTAGACCAAAGGACATAACTGTATACTCATATAACCCATACTTGGTGATGAATGTTGTCTTCGGTATGTCTGAGGGTCGGATTCTGAGTTGATGGTAACCTGATCTCAGATCTATCTTCGAGAATACGCTAGCACCTCTGAGCTGGTCGAATAGATCTTCTATCCTTGGCAGGGGGTACTTGTTCTTAACGGTGACTTCATTCAGGGCTCTGTAATCTATGCACATCCTTTTGGTACCATCTTTCTTCTCTACAAACAATACTGGAGCGACCCAAGGCGAGGTACTTGGTCTGATGTAACCCTTTTCTAACAGCTCATCTATCTGCTTCTTGAGTTCCACCAATTCTGGTCCAGACACTCGATAGGCTCTTTTGGAAATGGGGGCGGTACCAGGGATAAGCTCTATGGCAAATTCGACTTTTCTCTCGGGTGGCATGCCCGTTAGCTCCTCGGGAAACACATCCGAAAAGTCCGACACAACCTTGATAGCCTCGAGCGGGTTGGCCTCCTTGCTATCAATCGAAATCTGGTGACAATCTCCCTTCGCTGTTTTAGGCATCCTTAGCTCAGCCACTACCTTCTCTCCGAGTGGGGACTTCAATGTTACGGTCCTCTTGTCACAGCTAACATTCGCTTCATACTTCATTAACCAATTCATCCCTAGGATGACACCTACCCCAGGGGTGTCTATTACTATTAGGTCGCTGGGGAACCCTATCCCCCTTATTTCCACCCTTATATTTGAGCATATTTTATCTGCTTGCACTTTACCACCGACCGAATTAATCCTCATGGGCGGCATCATTGCCTCTACTGAGATGTTATGCATTTCTACCAATGTTGTTGTGACAAATGAATGAGTTGCACCAGTATCAAATAGCACTTTTGCGGGATGAGATTCGACTGAGAACATACCTACTGCCACATCTGGTGCATCCTGGATCGCTTTGGCCTCCAAGTGGTTCACCTTTCCACGGTTGTACGCTTGACCACGATTACCTGCTGCCTGTTGAGATACACCTTGCCTTGCTGGAGCATTGGGGTTTGCCTGCTGCTGCGCCATCTTCTTTGGGCAATGCATCGCCCAATGGCCTTGTTCTCCACAGTGGAAGCATCCTCTGCCTCCTCCTTGTGCTGGGGCTGCTTGGTTGTTCTGATTCGCTGCTGGGGCAGGAAGGCGAGTTGCCTGGTTGTTCTGCCTCTGATACTAGTTACCTCCCTGCTGGCTGTTCTGACGATACTGCTGCTGCTGTGGGTACTGCCTCTGGAACTGCTGCTGGTACGGGCGCTGACTCTGATGCTGGTGTCCCTGTGGGTGACCAGGCTTGCCTTGCTGAGATGAACTGCCGGAGAAGCGGGGGCGGCTGTTGCTCCCGGACTGCGGTCCACTCATCTTGCGCTTTCGGTCTTCCATTTCTTTGCGCTTCCTCTCGGTCATGATTGCCCTATCGATCAGGTGCTGGAAGGTGGGGAAGATGTGGTTCATCAACTGGTAATGCAGGGGATTCACCAAACCCCTCATGAACCTGTACTGCCTTTTAGCATCAGTATTGATGTCTTTGGGTGCATAACGAGATAGCTGCAGAAATTTGTCCTTGTACTCACTAACAGACAGGGGTCCCTGCTTCAGAGCCAGAAACTCCTCCTTCTTCACGATCATCAGTCCCTCTGGAACATGGTACCTGCGGAAACTCTCGCTGAATTCCTCCCAAGTGATGGCTTCAGGGTCAGCATGGGTGGCGAGGTAAGACTCCCACCAGGACTGGGCTGCTCCCCTTAGTTGGCAGGGACCATACAGAACCGTCTCCCTGTCGTCACATTGGGCGGTACGCAGTTCTCTTTCCACGGCACGCAGCCAGTCTTCTGCATCCATGGGGTCAGCAGAATGGGCGAAGGTAGGAGGGTGGCCTCTCATGAACTCGCCACGTTTGTCCCGTGGCATCTGGGGTATCTGCACTTGTAACTGGGGTTGGGGTTGCTGTTGAGCCTGCTGCATGGCTGCCAGAGTCTGCCCAATAGCCTGCACTGCTTGAGTTTGCATCAAAAACATCTGCTCCATTGTCATCGGGGGTGGCGGGGGAGGCTGCCTCCGATGTTCCTCTTGCTGGGCACGCTACTCTTGCTGACCACGCCTGTTACATCGGCGCCTGTTGTCAGACATCTATGGAAGACATTCACACATCAGCATTGATCTTACAATCCTTCAGCATAAGAAAAGGGTATACAGAATTCTTCATGACATTGAGTGAACAAAGAACTTCACTGATCCTCGTTATGATCCAATACAGCTTCTCAGATAAAAAAGGAAAGTAGAAGTAAATGGTTTCCCAACTAAATAACTGACTTCATTAACATCACTAGCTAAACCAAACTGCAGGGGAAACCCACATGTTGGCAACAGTCATTACAAAGATTCAAATCCAGCACAAGTTCATCATAACAAGCATGTAAGCAACTGATAAGCAAACTAAACTGAATGGAAGCAACTGATAAGCAAACTAAACTGACTATCTAAGACTGAGGCATCTGACTTAAGATTTTTTTACAAACTCCGACGCTAACGATCTAAGGATCCAGATCTATCCTGGTCCTACAGGCAGGGGAACCATAGGTGTGGTGACCACGTGGCGGCGAGCGATAAGGGTGCTGAGTCCCAACAGGAGCGGGGGAACCACCCTCCTGGTGGCGGCGCTCTGCCAGCTCAGCACGCAACTCAGCAATCTCCGTTCGAGCCCTGCTCAGCTCGTCCAGAGAGTGGTCTAGCTCGGTATTAAGCATCGCGACTAGGTTGACTGTGCTGCTCAACCTAGGGTTACCCTCACCAATAGGCGAGACAACCACACTCTCTGTGCTACCAGTAGGACGGCGGGGGTAGTACCTAAGGTTAAGACCGTCGGCCACCCCACCGAATAAGGAACAGTACTAGGAGAGTGCACGCCGTGCTGCATCCTGCATAGCCACCTCCGCAGTGTCCCTCTCGGAGATGGAGTAATGCTCCGAAAAGGCCTCTGCACCCCGGAGATCATCCTCCGAACGACGAACTAGGCAGGTAGCCTCCCAGAAGTCCGGGTACCTCCCGCGACTGTGCTGGTAGACTACACAATGATACTCGATCGACCAGGTGTGCCGGTCGAAAGCCTGGCGCAACAAGGTGTCGAGTGCGTCGTGGAAGTGACAACCGCGAGCGGCATCACGGGTGATGGGTCGGGCGACCCATCCCTCCGCCTCCTGCGGCTTAGAGGACTCAGTGCTGTGGTCTGAGCCGTCGTCGTCGTCGTCAGGGTCTCCTCCAGGACCTCCTCCAGCAGCCGGGGCGTCCCGCGGTGGTGCAGGGGGTGCCTCCAGCTGGGGAACAGGGGAGCGGCGCCTCACGGACTCCACCTCCTGCTCAGGTGGGGAGGAAGAGCCCTGCTGCTCCCTCTGTTGACGCTGGCGCTCCTGCTCCTCACGCAGGCGGTGGTGCAGCCTCTCCAGGTGACTCGACTGACCAGACACGATGCGGCGCAGAGGACGCTCCGCAAGGCGAGACGGCAGGAAAGGGATCACCGACATACGAGCAGTGTGTCTAAGACGAGCCATCTACAAAAGACACCGTAAGCATAAGAGTAAGAACAGAACTAATACGACAAGTAAGTAAACCATAGACAGAACAAAATAAAATTTTAGCAAGGTATAATATAATATATATATATATGTAGTAAAACATAGGGTTGGTCGAGATGACCGACTTTTGAAGTGACACCAGAGGTCAAGGTGAGAGTGAAGGTCAATAGTCCTTAGTATGACCAGTGCTACTCTAGGTCAGCGGTCCTACGGTCAGCACGGCTTTGATACCACTTATGTCACACCTGGTTTTGAAGGTAAACCGAATGCGAACCATGTACGTGCCAGGATCAGTAATTCACGTACACAGCGATTACATAAATGAACATCATCGCACAGTGCTCGAATAATAACATAAAAGAGTATTAACTTATTACATCACAGAGTCAGAGACATCCACATAGTCATCAACTTAACGGATAAATCAAAGTGCTAAGTGAAACGCAGTAAAGGTAAGGCCTTCACAGGCAGCTGACTGGGGGTTGCCGCCAACCCACACCTAAAACTCGTCGTAGTCTTGGAACTCCTGGAAGTCTCCTTCCACGGCTTCATCTTCTCCTGAGCAGTGGTTGCAATGTGGACAACCTGGTGTTTTGTGGTAAGCAAGGATGAGTACACATCAACGTACTCAGCAAATGCCCCGTTTGGCTGAAGTGGACTAACTTTTATGTGGGGTTAGGCTCAAGCAGTTGCTTTTAGTTGGTCAGGTATTTATTGTTAGTAGAAGCCAGATTTTATCATAAAAACCAAAGTTATAATCCCGAAAAGTACCTCCTCGGAGAGGAAATACTAGAATACATAATTAAAGTCACCAACATTAACCATCATCATTAGAGTCATCATCTGAGGTGTATCCGGAGTATCTCTAATCAAAGAGGATCTCAAGGCTGCTCTTAACCGTGAGCACGGCTGATATATCAGTTTCACTATCCTCTGCAGAGGTCGCACACTTTACCCATGAGCCGTGATTCCCGTTTTGCCCGGGGAGAGCTAATCCCCATTGATCACTTCCTAGGTGGTCCGGCAGGGTATCACTACGTAGTTGTTACAAAGATTCCCTAGAGGTCATAGCCGCCCGTTAGGTTTCTCCAGTTTGATAAACACAGTACCCCTCCCCGCAGGAGAGTGACTAACAAAAAGCAAAACGAAAGAACCTCGGCACTCAGCCTCGGCAGAGCAAGCACTGTGCCTGGACCCCATTGACGGCACGACGGCGAAGCAACTACACCTCTAGTTCCTCTAATTAATTAGATAAGGGCATCCCATTTCACCCTTATGGTTGCACTGTTATCCCGGGTGGTCTCTCAACGAACAGGTCCTTACGGAGAGGTACTCGGGAAACGGCCCGAGTCCCCTAAAATGCCACAAGTATATCACCATCGTATCCAGAATAAAAACATCGTATCATAAAGTAATTCTCATCATGTTCGTTGGTTAGAGTAAAGCGCTAGCATGTAGTTAACCATATTAACCCAAAAGGTAAATCAAGGACAAAGGTAAATAGAAAGCTAGTAAATCCTTAGGTTGTTCATAGTATGCGGAACAGTGTATTATAAAGTAAATGGGACATAATGGGACAGAGGACACTTGCCTTCACCAAGCTGCTGCTGCTCAAGGTCTTCTCCTGCAATTCCCTCAGACTCCACGAACGGCCCAATATCTACGCGAGTGCAAACATACATCCAACATTTTTGAAACGGCAGAAACAATACACCATACCACGATATAGATCAAATGAATATGTACGCGACATAGAATCCGCATCTACGGCTACGCGAGAAAGGAACTGAGACGACTGACGCTACGGTCGAGGGATATCACGTTTACACTAAGCGGATATGAATTATAATATTTAATTCAGCTTAATTATAATTACACAAATTGACATTATCATACCAAATATAAATTAAAAGCACTACCTCGCTTTGACTATTTTACTATTTTTTAATAGTGGACGATTAAACAAATAGTTAATTATTCGACATGAGTGATTATAATCGAACGGTTAAATATCGCGCGCTCACAGCGTGCGACACGTGAAACAGCACGTGCGACATGCGCGAACGACGCGCGAACGACGCGTCGGCATGCACAACACGTGCGAACCACGCGTGACACACACGAATGGCGCGCGGGCTCGTGCGACTTAGCGCGCGGACAACACACGACATGCAGAAATGGCGCGCGACAACGCGTGCGAACAGCACGCGCAACGCGCTGCGAACAGCACGTGACGATTTAATGCGCGATGCGCGGGCGATGGCGAACGACACGCACGCACACGGGGGGTTAGACGAGGGGTAGACGGGGGTAGACGGGAGTCGTCTAGGAGTAGACGAGGGGTAGACGAATGCAGACGGAGTCCCGTCGACGCACTGCGCGCAAGCGAACGCGAGCGCGCGTACTAGTTGCGCGATGACGGCTGCGATAGCATGGCGAGGCGCTGCGCGCGCGGTTTGACGTGCACGACACGGCTAACAACGAGTCCGAGGCACGGCGAAGGTAGACGAACGACCGGGACGGGCTGCAGGGACATCGGCGGGGTCGGCTCGGCTGTTCGGTCACCATACTTAGCCATGGCGGGGTGCTAGGCGTGCGGCGAGCGCGCGCTGGGCTTGGGCTGCGCGGTATGGGGACTGGTCTGAGCGCGCTGAGTGCGCGGTGACTCAGCCATGGCGCGCAGGGGTGAGGCTCGCCGGCGATGGGACGCGACTGCTACGGCGCTCGGAGTGCTTGCGGCCAGAGGAGAAGAGGCGAGGGCGGCTGAATCGGCTCAGCCGAGCCTCGGCCGTGACGGGCGAGCACCACGCCGAGAGAAGAGTGGGGGAGAGAGGAAGGAGGCGAGCTCACCTCGGCGGCGCGGCACTCCGGGCGGGACGTGGCTTCGACGGCGGCACATGAAGCGGCAAGACACAGCGAGGCGCTGCGCGCGCGGGCTCCGGCGACGGTGCTGGCGAGACGGAGGGCGAGGTCGAGGCGAGGAGCATGGGCGAGAAACTGCGCGATGGGTACGGGCGGTTCGGTTTTTGGAAGATGAACAGTGGGCGCGTCCTGGCTCCCTGACGCGCGGACCCGGCTGAGCAGGCGGCGGCGCGGAACCGTCCACGCGTGATACACACGGTCGTGCGCTGGGCGCGGTCGCGCGCTAGGCCGGGCGCTGGCGCGGGGCGGGGACTGGGGGCTGGGCTGCGGCGCTGGCGAGCGCGCGCGCTGGGCCGCGACGCGCGCGGGAGCTGGTGCACGCGGCGCTGGCGCGGAGCGGGCCGCAGGGGCGATGCGCGTGCTGGGCTGTTTCGCGCGGGCCCACGAGGGAGAAGGCTGGCGCGGTGGGCCGAGCGGGGGGAAGAAGAGAGGGGAAGGGGGCGGCTAGGGTGGGCCGGCTGGGCCGAAAGGCCGAGGGGAACAGGGGTACGGGCCACTTTATCTTTTTCTTTTATTTCAGAAAATACTTTCCCTTTTCTTTTTATGTACTCCATTTGATTCAATTCCAAATATGCCACAATTTCAAATTAGCACCCAGTGCATCAAACAATAGTGAAGTTTAGGGTTCAACATGATGCAACATTTCATACTCCCTTGGAGTTTAGCCTACTAGATTATAATTACAAATAAAAATAACCACTCTTCTTCTATAGAAAAGAGAAAGAGGAGATTGGGGGAGATGAGAAAAGAGGAGTAACACCTGAATTTGTGAATATGAGCAAAGAAATTTTATACCCCAAATTCAGGGTGTTACACAGGGACACCTACACCTCCGCCGCAGCCACCCGCGGCACGTGTCGAGACACTGGTGTACCACCAACCGCTCCTTCACCGCGACCCACAGCACATCCACCCGATGGTGACACGGCACGCGGCTGGTACCCTGCGGCCCCGAGTCCTGGCGGCCACAACCGGAGACTCGCAGGTTTCTCCGGTACCCTCCTCCGTCCACACCGCCCTGCTGGACCCCCACTGGCGTCAGGCAATGGAGGAGGAGTACACAGCGCTCGTCGCCAACCAGACATGGGATCTGGTACCCCGTCCGCCCGGCACCAACGTCGTCACCCGCAAGTGGATCTGGACGCACAAGCGGCGGGCCGATGGTTCCCTGGAGCGGTACAAGGCTCGCTGTGTCCTTCGGGGTTTCACTTAGCGCCCCGGAGTCGACTACGATGAGACCTTCAGCCCGGTTGTGAAGCCGGCCACCGTTCGCATGGTGCTCTCGCTGGCCCTTGCTCGCTCCTGGCCAGTTCACCAGCTCGACGTCAAGAACGCTTTCCTGCACGGCACCCTCACCGAGACCGTCTACTGCTGTCAGCCGGCATGATTCGTGGACTCCTCTCGCCCTGATGTGGTCTGCCGGCTCCACTACAAAATAAACCCCCTTATAGCAACGTATATATGTGTTCCTAAATATCATCGTAAGCGTTGTTATGGCCTATACCAACGCATAATTATGCGATGTCTATGCTGCCGTTGCTAGGATGTATTACAACACATACGTATGCGTTGGTAACTCCTATTAATAACCGTTGCCAAATAGCAGCAGATACTTATGACTATTGCAACGGTTATATGTGTTTCTGCCACAACTAATCTAGTTCACCTCTAGAGGTATTGCAACATTTAGAATCTATTATGCTAATGCTTATATAGGTTGTAAGGAACTTCTGAATTTTATTTATTTATTTATTTATTTATTTTATTATGGATTATATACATTGCAAGTAATGAACCATAAACAAATATTTATAATTATTATTTTTATTTAGATCAAAACAAAAGAGCATGTGCATTGCACATAATCAATTTCCAAACTGTTATAGACTCACACATGCCAAATAATCTAAAATCAGTCTGAAATCAGTCTGTATTAAAAATAATAGTACCATTACAAAATATCATCCACAACTTAATTCATTACACAATGTGTGAATTGACATTTTTTCTTTGGCCTCGCCAGGGTTACCGTGTTAATAACAGCAGATAATGAAATTAACTATCTATGTCCTGATGGGCTATCAAGTAAATGCCTCCTTAAGCTTAGAAATCCATTTGGTTTTCCCTTTGAACGGAGAATTGGCAAATATTGCAGTTGCAATCTGTCAAATGAACAAGACAAGATTGTTTAAGAACAACAAATAAATTATCACATAAGACAATAGAAATACTCACAGGCTGCAATGTGAGGCCAACACAAAATTTCCTTATCATATCATGTTCTGAACTAAAGTCAAGATTAACCTGTACATAGAAGTGTAAACTGAAGTCAAGATTATCACAATATAAATCAGTTAACTTTAGTGAATCAACATATGTCATTGATAGAGTTCCAGGTATCTTTGAGATGAGCTCAAATGGAGAGTGATGTTATTCTAAAAATGGCACTCTACGCATAAAAATAGAAATATACTCACCTACATAGTACATGTCCGGAACATCATATCAAGGCCAAGTGTACCAACTTTAGGCATGTAATTCCTCATTATTCCATATCTTCCCTACAAGCAATGATTTCATTAGATGTTACACAAAACAGTAACAATCATTAGCCGCATATCTGAACAAAGCTACAGTATGAGTAATCGATCATTTTTCTCTAAGTCCTTAACACAATAGCTGGGTAACTAGCAAGTCTATATTGTTGTGTCAGGAATGGGAGATGCATCAGAAGAAAACATTTCTTGTGATAGGGTGATAGCATCTTATTAACTATTCAAGTATCAAGAATGTTCTCATACATTTGTGGGACTAGTGAAACCATCTTATGCACATACTGGTGACACAAGCCAAATGACAGTGCCTGACGTAAGGCATCAGCATACAATGAATGTTCAGCAAATGGTCCATTTTCAAACTAAGAAAGAAAATCATCTGAAATCAAGATGTCGAATCTGAACATGACAAGCTGCAAAGAACAAGAAAGTAAGTGTTTGCAACTACCAGGGTGAATTTAATTCATAAGGATAGCAATGGACGGGGGTTACTTTCAGAGAGATTTATTAGCAACCTCTCAAGGGAAAAAGAGGGACAATCAAATGATAAAATGAGAAATGGGCATTAATGCGAGTCCTTGAATTTCTCTGTTGCATCTGATAATCATCATTAAAACTAGGAGATTCTGGTCTCTGAAGTCAATAATCTCAAACTGTCATGATTGTATGATCTCTAAAGGAAATGAAACACATAATAGAGCACACATATCTTCAGCATCCATTATTTTTGGTATGGGCTCTAAAGGAAATAAAATAGAATGGACTTTGAAGCACACTAATAAGCAGATTGCCTACTCTAAAAAAATCTAATAAGCACAAAGAACGTGAGGTGAAAAGTAATGGCACAAGAATCAGATGCTACGAACAATGCTTTTGGCCATTTGGCAGAAGCAGTACAAGAATATGGTGCCAGCCTGCCAGGTGAGCACATGCACCAAAGATAAAAAAGGAGCAAAGAATAGAAATTTTATTATGGTTCAGTTTTGTAAACAAAATTTGGAGATTAATATTTTACAAAAGTGATGAGCTATATATGTTCTCTCTTTTGAGTTTAATTTCAGAAATGATCTTGTGCATTATATATGTTCTATCCTTCTCGGTCATGCCTTCATCTGAAGTTCAAGAGTTATCGAATACAAAATAAGCCAACCAGAGGATCGATTCTCATATACTGAAAAAAGCCCCCATCCTACCGCCATCTTCTTCTATTCTCTAGGGGATCGAAATCGAAACCAAGATTAGAAGAAGAAAAACTGACATGGAAATCAGGAGGTCCAAAAATGAAACCATGATTATAAGAAAAAATAAAACTGAAATAAGGAGGTCCAAAAACAAACCAAAACTGACCTGGAAACTTGAGAATCTTGAAGAATGCATCTATGGTGACGTTCATTGAGGATCTATGGTGGCCCCTCGTCTGTGCCTACATTGGATCCATGCCGACGTTCACTGAGCTTCACAAAAGATGCCAGTCAGGGACAGCAGATGGACCTTCGGTGGCAGTGGATCTCCGTCATCTGCAAGGCCTCCTCCATGGGGTGGGTGGCTGCAACGGCCCTGTCGCCCCCCTCCTCCTCCCCCTACCGACAGCCGGCGGGAGCCGAACCGCCGAGCCCACTCCTACCCTCCCTGCTACCGCTGTGGGGCGCGCACCGTCCGGTGACACCCGCTTGACTGCCAGTCGTGACGCCACTGCCATCGAATCCTCAACCGCCAACGAACCTGCCAAAATCCACCACTAGGAAAAAAGGATGACGACAGGAATCGTGCAACCCGACACGCAGACGCCAGCCGTCGAACTGAACCACTCACCTCGCCGGCGGCACCCGGAGGCTACCTAGGGTTCCTCGGCGTCCACTGCTACTGTCAGCTTTGCCTCGGCGCTCGCTGCTTCCGTCGTAGAACCACCGCGGAATGGCTAGGGTTTCTCGGCCTCGCCCATGTGGACACCTACATTTGCTCGATAGTAGAGACAGAGATATTAGAATTAATCTATGTTCTAATACTAAAAATGTTACTAGCAATACATATTAGTTATTGCCAGATCCTAGTTAATCAATACATTCCACTAACAACGCATATTAAGTGTTGTCGCATCCTATTTAAACAATAGATTGCGTTAGCAACACATATTAAACATTGCCACCACTCTAATAACTTAACAGATGATGCTTGCAATGCATATTATGTGTTGCCTGCTAATTTCTTACAACACATAAAACCATGCATTGCTGCGGATGCATTGCTATAGGGGGGTTTGTGTTGTAGTGCTCAAAAGGTCCCTCTACGGCCTCAAGCAGGCCCCTCGGGCGTGGCACTCTAGACTGGCTACGTACCTCGTGACACTGGGCTTCGTGGATGCCAAGTCCGACACGTCTCTGTTTGTCCACCATCATGGAACCGAGATTGCCTACTTGCTCCTCTACGTGGATGACATTGTCCTCACCGCCTCCAGTCAGTCACTTCTTCGCCGCCTCGTCGACACGCTCCAACGGGAGTTTCTGGTCAAGGATCTAGGCGTGCTTTACCATTTCCTGGGGGTCACTGCTGAGCCTCGGCCCTCAGGACTCCTACTTCACCAGCGACAGTACACTCTTGACATTCTGGAGCGGGCCAAGATGATTGACTGCAAGCCCTGCTCTACCCCAGTCGACACGCAGGCGAAGCTATCTGAGGACACGGGTGACCCAGTCGAGGACCCTACCGGGTACAGGAGCCTTGCCGGTGTCCTTCAGTACCTCACCTTCACTAGGCCGAACATCTCCTATGCCATGCAGCAAGTCTGTCTCCATATGCACGACCCCCGAGAGCCCCACCTCGCGGCTCTCAAACGCCTCCTCCGCTACCTCCGGGGCACCGTCGACTACGGGCTGCTTCTCCACCGGTCTACCTCCTCCGAGCTGGTCATCTACACCGACGCTGACTGGGCCGGGTGCCCGGACACTCGGCGCTCCACCTCCGGCTTCACCGTCTTCTTTGGTGGCAACCTAGTGTCCTGGTCATCAAAGCGCCAGTCGGTCGTCTCCCGCTCGAGTGCCGAGGCGGAGTACCGTGTTGTGGCCAATGACGTGGCGGAGGCTGCGTGGCTCCAACAGCTCCTCGCCGAGCTCCACAATCCCCTCTCCAGGAGCACGTTGGTCTACTGCGACAATGTCAGTGCCGTCTACCTTTCCACCAACCCGGTGCAGCACCAGCGGACCAAGCATGTAGAGATCGATCTACACTTTGTCCGCGATTATGTCGCCGCCGGTACTGTTCGGGTCCTCCACGTCTCGACCACCTCCCAGTTTGCTGATATCTTCACCAAGGGCCTTCCGTCCTCGACCTTCGCCGAGTTTCGCTCCAGCCTCAACATCAGTAGTGGCTAGTTGCGGCTGTGGGGCGATCCTATGGTGTGATGTACGGTGTGGTGTACGTCTTCCTTTGTCTTCCTTTTGAGTCCAGTCTGTGAACTCCGCTGCGACGGATGTTCAGACTACAGGGGGGTGTTAGAGTATATGCCATGTGTCGGTACCTTGAAACAGGGGTACCCCCTGTTTCAAGGAAAAGACGTTATGCCAGCAGTGAAGTCTCTTGTTGCGCGGTAAACGGCTCACCATCGCGCAACATCAACCGCCTTGGGGGACGCCATGTGGCCAAGTGAAAGGATGTGCTCCGGATGTACGCAGCAGGTCTGGACCCGCTACGTGGAAGGCACCGGACCCTGTGCATGACGAGCATACCTCCAGGACAGATCCCGGACCCTTCGGAGTGAGGTCCATACGGTTCACCACTGGGTCCCGGATCCTGGGGTAGGAAATACCCGGGCCCTGCCCTGGAAGGGGTCAGGTGTTGGCACGTGTCCGGGGCTTGCACCGTGCTCCCCCCAAGGTGGAGACCCGCTACTGCCACATGGCTTGTGGCCCATGACGTGAGCCAACGGGAGGAGTCTGACGTCGGGCCACTAGAGCCGCGCGGCCACTGCATTTATTGCAGAAAGGACGCGCCGCCTGCCATAAAGCCAACGAAGGATGTGCCCACTCGGCATTTAATGTGTCTAGTCCTCTCCACTGGCAGATGGTGTTAGACGGCACGCCGGTCCAATCTATCATCAAATAGCGCGCCCGTGCCATGCGGCGGACTGCGCTCGTTACCACTTCTACAAGAAGCCTCCCCTGCACGCCGAGGATATGAAGATCTCGGGTGTCAGGGCGCTAGAAGATCGCCTCAGCAGCACACGTTTGTGGCTCTAAGTACAATATTCGTTATGTCCCTGGGCCCACATGTCGGGGTTCAGTACCTTTGTGCATGTCCCCCTTCTGCTATAAAAGGGGAGGCATGTGGCGTTACAAGACAGACCCAATCTTAGGCAGACACTCACAAGTTCATACAAGCTCCTGAAGCAATACATCACACAATGGAGTAGGGTATTACGCTCCGGCGGCATGAACCACTCTAAACCCTTCTGTGCTCTCGTGTGTTGATCCACCAGTCTCGTAACAAGCAAAACGCTTAGGCCCCTCCTCTTTTTAGGATTTAGGGCGGGTGCAATCCGCCACCCGGCCAGAGAGATTTCCTCTCCGACATTTGGCGCGCCAGGTAGGGGGCTAGGCTTTTAGATTTTTGCTTGTTACCTGTTTGACACCATGGTCCAGATCGCCGAGCACCAAGATGAGGCCTCCAAGGATTTCCTCTTAGAGGAGGGGGCCGCATCTGCAACGCCATAGGATTCCGACTACCCGGCGCTCGGTGCCACAACCATGCGCTCCGCACGACAGCACACACCGGCGCAGGCGACCCGGGCCCCATCGAGGCTCGCTCCCACCGGAGCACTCTCCGCGGCCAGGGAATTGCTGCGCCACCCACCAAGTTCTACAGCCTCGCCGGGGGTTATGAGACAATGGTGCGACGACGTGGATCGCCTCCTTGACATAGCACACGTTGGCTCGATTAGGCCCAAGCCTCAATTATCCCAACGCCATTATGAGGCATCGGCTTCGGTGCACTCGTCCTTGGGGAGGGCGCGCCGACCAAAGATCTACGGGCAGAGCTCAATCGTAGACGTGCGGCAGAAGATGCGAAAGTCATCCCGGAGAGACCAGAAGACCTAAGGGACGAACTCAACCGTAGGCGGGCGAGCAAGAACGCCCGTCTCTCCTTATGGAAGGCGCGAGGTTGCCGCCGGAGCCTCGAGAGTCACAACCTTGAGCAAGGTCCCGCGGCCGCCGTGCCGCGGAGCCTAGGAGATACCCGATCCCAGATAGGCATCCCGTTGGCTGGAGTGGGCTGCGCCGCCCTAGCGGACCACCTCCACGCGGTGACATGGCCAGCCAAGTTTCGACCGCACCTGCCGGAAAAATATGACGGTGCGACAGACTCGTCAGAATTCTTGCAGGTTTATATCACCGCCATTACAGCGGCAGGTGGAAACACCGTCGTGATGGCGACCTACTTCCATATAGCTCTGTCTAGACCAGCCCGGACTTGGCTCATGAACCAAGCCCCAGGATCCATATACTCCTGGGAAGAGCTCTGCGTGTGGTTCATGGAGAACTTCGCCAGCGCCTATCAGCAGCATGGTGTAGAAGCACACCTCCATGCAGTAAGGCAGGGACCTGGGGAAACCCTCCGGGCGTTCATTTCCCGCTTCACCAAGGTACGTGGGACAATCCCTCGTATCTCAGATGCTTCCATCATCACTGCCTTCCGCCAGGGGGTGCGTGACGAAAAGATGCTGGAAAAACTAGCCACGCGTGATGTGGACAACGTCACCACACTCTTCGCTCTGGCTGATAAATGTGCCAGGGCCACCGAGGGCCGTGCTTGGCACTCGGCGCCACAAGCTAGGGTCACCCAGACGGGCGGTTCGGGCGCCGTCGCCCAGGGCGGTTGCAAGAAGAAGAAGAGAAACAAGGGCCACGGTCGCGAGAAGCAGCGGGTTGCTGCTCTAGTCGTCGCTGCCGCAGCTGGGGGCCAAGGTGAGCGCAGCAAGCGCTCACGGCCCTAGGAAGGCAACAACAACACATGCCCGATGCATCCCAATAGTTGCCATAGTGTCGCCGACTGCCGGGAGATTATCAAACTAGCAAGGCGCGTTAGCAAGCGGCGCGAGCCATCCCCCAGGGATGACTCGTCGCCTCATCACTGGCTTCACAAGGAAGGGGCCAACAAAGAGGCTGCGACTGTGGGAGGATAGGACCTCACCTACCAGCGGCCCGAGAGAAACCTTAGGGACATTTTCACCGAAGAAACCGATCCGGCAATGACGATGATCGCCGCAAGAAGCTGTATGTCATGTATGGCGGAAGCTAGGAGCTCGTCTCTCGCAGGAGTGTCAAGTCCCTACGACGGGAGGTCCTATCGGCAGTCCCAGGAGTCCCCAAAGCTGCCCCGCACCAATGGTGGAGGAACACCACCATTTCTTTCGGGGCACTTGACTGCCCCGACAACATGGCGGGGGCCGGCGTACTACCGCTCATCACCGCCCCCATTGTCGCCAACATGCGGCTGCATCACGTGCTGATTGATGGGGGGGCTGGCCTCAATGTCATCAGCCATGTGGCGTTCAAGCAACTGCAGATCCTGGGGTCCCGGCTGGGGGCCTCCCGCCTATTTTCATGGGTAGGCCCGCAGCCCATGTACCCCCTCGGGAGCATTGCGCTCCCGGTTACGTTTGGGATGGAGGAAAACTTCTGCACGGAGAACGTCCAGTTCGACCTCGTGGAGGTTAACCTCCCCTTTAACGCCATCATTGGGAGGCCGGCCCTATACCGGTTCATGGCCATCGCCCATTACGGGAACTTGGTCCTCAAGATGCCATCCCCGCAGGGGTGCTCACCGTGTGGGGTGACCGCACCGCCGCGTTGGCGGCCGTTGAAAAGCTACACGCCCTGGCGGTCGAAACCGCTCGACCGGACGGTGGAGGGAGAAGCTCCTCAGCCTCCGGTGCCAAAGCACCAAAGGTGCAGCCAACCGAAGCAGACGGCGGACCACCCATCCCGGACAACCCGCATCATGGGAAATCTGGGAGAGAAATAGGAACTCGTGCTCGTCACCTTCCTCCGGGAAAATGCCGACGTATTCGCTTGGGAGCCGTCGCAGATGCCTAGGATCCCCAGTGAGGTGATTGAGCACCATCTGAAGATTTATCCAGACGCCAAGCCAGTAAGCCAGAAGCCTCAGAGACAGTCTGTGGAGCGGCAGGACTTCATCCGTGATGAGGTTCGGAAGCTGCTGCACACTGGCTTCATAGAAGAGGTTCATCACCCTGTGTGGCTGGCCAACCCAGTCATCATGCCAAAAGCAAACGGGAAACTTCGGATGTGCATCGACTACACCAGCTTGAATAAGGCATGCCCCAAGGACCCGTACCCACTTCCACGTATAGATCAGATCGTGGACTCTACCTCGAGATGCGACTTTTTGTCTTTCCTGGATGCCTACTCCAGTTTTCATCAAATCTAGATGTCTAGGGAGGATAAGAAACACACCGCTTTTGTAACGGTAGATGGGTTGTACTGTTATGTTGTGATGCCTTACGGTCTGAAGAACGCCCTACCAACCTTTGTTCGGGTGATGAGTAAGACCTTTGGGGACCTGATCCGGGACAAGGTGGAGGTTTACGTCGATGACATCATGGTCAAGACTAGAAGGGGGTTGACTATAGTAGAAGATCTGACCCTGGTCTTCGACAAGCTGCGGGCAACCCGCACCAAACTGAACCTGGAGAAATGCATCTTCGGCGTCTCTGCAGGAAAGCTGCTGGGTTTCCTGGTTTCATATCGGGGCATTGAAGCTAACCTAGAAAAAATCAATGCTATTGAGATAATGAGGCCCCTCGCTCGTGTCAAGGACATCCAGAAACTTACGGGATCTTTGGCTGCACTTAGCCGCTTCATTTCAAGGTTGGCTGAGAGGGCTCTACCCTTCTTCAAGCTCCTAAAAAAATCTGGCCCCTTTAACTGGACCGAAGAGGCGGAGCAAGCCTTCCAGGAATTGAAGCAGCACCTAACTTCCCTGCCCATCCTGGTCGCCCTGGAGCCAGGAGAAACGTTGTACCTGTACATTGCGGCGGCTGCGGAAGCAGTGAGCATGGTATTAGTCGCCAAAAGGGCGACACCAGAAGGACAGGGGCCTGAGGACTTAGAACCAGCATCGGGCGCCCAGACCGTCCAGAAGTCGGTTTATTACGTCAGCGAGGTCCTTCATGAAGCAAAGGCCAGGTACCTCGAGACACACAAGCTCCTCTATGCTGTCCTGGTTGTGTCCAGGAAGTTACGTCACTACTTCCATGTGCACAGAGTTGTGGTGGTGACCTCCTTCCCATTAAGGGCCATCCTCCACAACTCAAACGCCACTGGCAGCATCGCCAAATGGGCAGCGGAGCTCGCTAAATTCCAACTGGAATTCCAGCCTCGCCACGCTATCAAAAGTCAGGTCTTAGCCGACTTCATCATGGAGTGGACTCCCCCCCCCCCCGTGCACCCCAGGGGGCCCGGACCCCAATCCGGACCCCACCCCTGCGGGGCGCGGGGGCCCAGTCTTCACCGAACCCCACTGGACACTCTTCTTCGACGGGTCCGCCTGCCAAAACAGTGCTGGCGTAGGAGTGGTCCTCGTCGGCCCAGACGGGGACCAGTTGAAGTATGTGGTGCGCCTCGAGTTCAAAGCCACCAACAACATGGCAGAATATGAGGCGCTGATCTTCGGCCTATCCGTAGCCCTATCTCTGGGGGTCCGCCAGCTCCTGATGAAGGGGGACTCTCAGCTAGTCATCAAACAGGCCCGTGGGGAATGCAGCTGCAATGAGCCCAGGCTCATAGCTTACCTCCTTCATGTAAAGAAGCTAGAGAAGGACTTTGTAGCCCTGGAACTATAGCATGTTCCCCGGGCCGACAACTCGGCGGTAGATGACCTCTCCTAGAGAGCATCAACTCGAGCACCCGTGCCCGAGGGCGCCTTCGAAAGGCGATTGCTGAGACCCACCGCCCAGTCTGCCGAACTGAGCGAGGGGGGCGAGACCGGCACCTCAAAGCCGGCGGTCCCGGTGGTGTCACAGGACCCACCAAAGGTGGTGTGTGCTCTGGGAGGATTCACCGACCCCCTAGCACCGCAACCAACAACTCAGAGTGGTCCCGATGCATGGATCTTCGAGATTCGGGACTACCTGAAGGAAAATATCCTTCCTGAAGACCATGTCTCCGCAGAGCGCATAGTACGGTTGGCTAAACGGTACACGGCGGTAGAAGGGGATCTCTACCGCCATGGCGCCAATGGTATTCTTATGCGGTGCATCACCCAGGAGGAGGGCCGTGAGTTACTCACGGAGATCCATGGAGGGGAGTGTGGAAGTCATTCTTCATCCCGCACACTGGTCGGTAAGGCCTTTCGGCATGGTTTTTACTGGCCGACCGCCCTCCAGGATGCGGCCGAGCTAGTAAAGTCCTGGAAGCATGCCAGTACCACGAAAGCAGATACACACACCGGCTCAGGCTCTGCAAATGATTCCGCCCTCCTGGCCGTTCGCCGTATGGGGGGTGGATATCCTGGGACCATTTCCTAGGGCCGTCGTCGGCTACCGGTACCTCTTTGTCGCCATCGACAAGTTCACCAAATGGCCAGAGGCCACCCCTGTGGTCAGCATCACCCAGGGTGCTACTGTCGCCTTCCTCAAGTCGATCGTCTGTAGATTCGGCGTCCCAAGTCGTATAATTACAGATAATGGGACCCAGTTTACAAGTCGTATCTTTCAAGAATATTGCGAGGACATCGGCACCTAGCTCTGCTTTGCATCCGTGGCTCACCCCAGAAGTAACGGGCAGGCAAAGAGGGCAAATGCAGAAATTCTCAGGGGACTCAAGACGTGCACCTATGACTGCTTAAAAAAGCATGGCGCAAATTGGGTCAGTGAGCTCCCATCCATGTTGTGGGGGAACCGGACCACGCCCAGCCGAGCCACCGGGGAGACCCCATTCTTCCTGGTGTACGGGGCTGAAGCTTGCCTTCCTCTGGAAATCATTATGGGCTCCCCACGAGTCCAGTCTTTTGATGAGTCTACGCAGGAGCAGCTGTGACATGAAGATGTGGACTTCATCGACGAGCACAGGTGGCAAGCATAATTCCGAAATGCACGATACAACCAGGCGCTCAGGTGCTACCACCAACAGTTCGTGCATAGTAGGAAGCTTGGGGTCGGGGACCTGGTCCTAAGGCGAATACTGAACCGAGAAGGACTCCATAAGCTCTCTCCCAACTGGGAAGGACCCTTCAAAGTGACAGAAATATGCCACCCCGGATGCGTCCGCCTTGCAATAGCCAGCGGAGTACCTCTTCCCAACCCTTGGAACATAGAGCATCTCCATAAGCTTTTCCCATAAAAATAGAATTGGGGGTTCGATCTATTTCCCTATAACCAAGAAGCACACTTATATGCGCCAGCCCGGGGAGGTCCGCCCTCAATATACCCGGTCTGTTGCCCTACACTCGTGTATATCCAGTTATAAGGAAGGAGTTCGACCCTCAGAACTGTTCTTATGTGGGCTTTATTCATAAAGTCTGCGATCATTATTACTATCTCATCGCCCATGTAGTTTTATTCCCTGGCTGGTATAGCGATGTCCAAGCTGAGTGGTCAGACCCCGCAACCAGACGATGGGGTGGTCTAGGGCCATGAAGTCGCTTGGTCGAGCCCCAGTTGGGAGCACCCCTCGGGGGCCACGACACCAGTTACTACTTCAGAATCCTGGCATCCAGCCCCGACACGTCGAGGCCATATCCTAGGGGGCCAAGTACCAAGTAAGAAGTTAGTAATAGTGCACACAACAAAGAAAAAGTGGCGTGCAGATAAGTTGTAATATCGCCTGGTAAGTAGTACCTGAAGAGTATGTTAAGAAATCAAAGGTAAATTACAACCCACTCCCCAGCGAAACCCTCGTTTTCTCCACGCAGGGCTAGCTACTCATCGTTAGTAGGATCCCGCTGAAAGCGCCCGGCCACCGCGTCCACAACATCCTGCACGCCCTCCCGAGCACCATCTTCAGCATCAGCCACCAGACCCGCGATGACTGGCCCCAAGGAGGCAGTCGGGTCGTGGCTCCAGAAGCATGTCAAGACGTATTCTATTGCTGACCGGCAAAGTCTGCTGCCCTCGGCCTCCAAGCGGGCGCCAAGAATCTGATCTAGACGTCGAAGGCGGTCAGCAGCGAAATCCAGTACCGGGAGCGCGTCAGAGATGGACGTCGGCCGCACCAGTGCCGGGATGGGGCTCACCCCCAACGGCACTAACGTCGTGCTTGCCTCGCAGGCCCAGGCGGCGATGCGCTGGGCCCCGGCGCGTTGCTCAGCCCGAAGGTCGTCGAGTGTCTTCTGCATCACCTCCACTGCTTGGGGGCCCAAGGCCGTCTGCGTCGCCTGAGCAACTTGCACTGCCCGAAACTGGCGGACCTGCGCCTCCAGAGCCCGCACTTTCTCCTCCAAACGCTTCCTCCTCTCCTCTGCCTCGAGCTCAAGCTCATCCAGTAGTTTGTTCCGCCTTGCCCACATCTCCTCCCTTAAGGCGAGGTCCTCCTGCTGGGTGAGATCAGTTGCCCATTTCGCAAGGGAAGCTTCCCTCGCCTTGAGGCTTCCCTTGGTGCGAGCAATGTCGCTGGCCCTGTCGGCAAGCTCCTGCTGCAGCTTCTGCAACCTCACCTCAGCCGCAGCCTGCTTGTCCCGCTGTCTCTCCAGCACCGTATTACAAGCTTTCAGCTTATCATGGAGCACTGTGATGGCCTCCTCCCTTTGCTCTAAGCGTATCTCCTTCCTAGCCAGGCTTTTTTCCTTCTGGATCACCTCTTCCTCTCGGTCAGACACCTTCCAGATGTCCTCCTTGAAGTCCTCGGGCTTCTGCTCAAACTCGGCCCGCTCCGAGGCGAAATGGTAGGACACCGCCTTAGTGCGCTCCTCCAGTTGGGTGCACCAGTCGCCAAGGCGCTGGTGCTCGGTCTCGAGCGCCTCCCACTCCCGCCGGATAGCCGCCTTGGCTTCCCGGAGAGCCTGGTGAGCACGGGACAGCACCTGGGGGAGGGGAGTCAGCATTGCTTTAGGTTCAACGCCAGACTAGAGCGGTCGCCTAAGGATAACCTCTGGAGACCCCGGGGTTGGTGGCAGAACAGAGCTGGACGCGCCTCCCACGCCTACCACTGAAGGTGCATCCGACGGTATCCCCGCCGCTAGGCCTTCAGCAGCTGTTGGCAACATTGCCACCTCTGGACCCCTAGCTGGAACTTGGGAGCCCGAAGGAGCCGCCTCGACGATGGCAGGCGGATCCTGGGGGTCCGACGGCGCTACCTCAGCACCAGCGCCACCCTGTACGATGGAGGCAAACGCAATGGGAACCTCTTCGGCCACTGCCAATGGAGGACTTGGTACCGAAACTGATGCTAAAGATGCGGTAGCCACTGACAGATTGTTGGCTGCGTCCTCAGCGGATGTACGCTGCTGGGTACCAGACCCACCAGCGGGCACGGTGACCGAAGGGGTACGAGCGCCCGCGGAAGCCGAAGAAGGAGGGGCCCTGACAGGTAAAGGACGGTTCAAGACATGTCAACATAGAAACTATGTTCGAAATGTGGCATTTGGAATAGTTTAAGCTTACTTGGGGCCATGAACCTCCTAGTGGCCTTGGAAGCGAGGTGCCCGTTGTCGTTGTTGCCGCTGCCCCTGCGGTGACGATGGTCGGTCTGTCATGAGCGGCGGTGGTGGTGGTGTCAAATCCGGAGGAGGTGGCGGCGGAGGGCTCGCGCCCCTCCGCCCGTCCTGGGCCTGAGGTTCGACCTCTTTAGCCCCACCAGCTGTTTTCTAACGCTTCTGGGAGGAGCCCAAATCAAGGGGTGGGTCCGAGACAAAGGACCCATCGGCACGACGCAGTCGATGTCGCCTTTCTTCCCCCGACCTCCCGGCGGCGTCCGGAGTAGAGGAGCTGCATGCAAGCTCCTGCCCTTGTCCGAAGAACTGGAGCCCACAGGAGGGACCCTGGGGGCCACATCAGCAGGCTAGGGGCCTCCGGCTGGTGCACCAGGAATATGGATCCCCTGATGGGGGTCCCGGCCGCCGATCTGGCGGACCACCACACCACTCTCATCAAGGGTCGACAGTCGGGCCAGCACCGCTGATCGCAACGCTGGGTTGTCGCAGAGTGGCGAAATTCCCTGGGGAGGCATCAAGGATTCGGGGATAAAAGCCTCACCAGTAATCCCCCTCACGAAAATTTCCAACTCCTCCCAGGTCAGGTCAGTCCCAGGCCCGCACAGGATCCTGCCAATGTCATTGGAGCCGGTGAACCAACAACACAAACGCGGCCTCCCCTGCAGTGGCATGACTCGGCGCTTCAAGAAATCGCCAAGTACATGCATTGAGGTCAGGCCGCCAACCGCTAGTTCCTTAATCCTATCCAAGATGGGCTCGAACTCTGGCACGAGGCATGGTCTTTCCCTCCACTGCTTCCGGCCGAGTCTAGGCCCGTCACTTGAAAGGGCAAGACGGTCGCTGACCTCAGTATGGGCAATCACCCAGTCGTGCCGCCAATTCTCCCACCTCGCGTCGCTAAGAGAGGCGATGTAGGTCACTGTCGGATCTGGCCTTGTCTGGAAGTAGTAGGCCCCAACGTGGTCTTTGCCTTTCCCAGACCGTATGAGCACAAAAAAACTGGCGAAAGAGGGAAGTGCAAGCAGCCACTCCCACGAATGCCTCACAGAAATGAACAAAGATGGCCACCTGGAGGAGGGAGTGGGGCGTGAGGTGCTGGAGTTGAAGCCTGAACTCCTCCAGCAGCAGTAGGAAGAACGGCGAAATCGGCAGTGCCAACCCACAGAAGAGATAGGAGACGAAGAGCACAAACTCCCCGGCGGCAAGATCGCCGAGGGGTATAGTGCCGGCCCCGATCCTCCCGGCGAGCGCAGGCGAGCCCCATCCGAGCATACGGCGCACTGAGTCGAGCGCCTCCTCGGTCTGGTAGTTATCAGGGCGAACCAGCATGGCCATGGCAACCGCGACGGCGGAAAACTGAGGAGCACGAACGCGGAGAGGCGTGGAAGGCTCGGAGACGAAAGGGCGGAGCAGTTAAGAAAGAATGTGAAAGCAAAACAACTGCCTCGCACACTTAGGGGAAATCCACCTGGCACGTACCCAGCGCCCGAGCAACTCAGTCGCTGACAGAGGGACCCGAACCCGCAGGCCCCGTGGCTGAGGCGCTGGTCTCCATGCGCAGGAGGAGCAAACCGCCGCGCACGCTCCCACGTCGCCTCAGGGCTGCCGCTGGAAGATATTCTTAACATAGGTGGGGCCGACAGGGCGCCCCACACACGCGGGGCATGGCCAAACCGCCATGCGTGGGGGGCCATGCGCCAGTTTGCTGCCAAGACGGGCACGACGGTTGGAGTGGCCAGCAATAAACTGACAGCATGAGTGCGCTGAGTTAGTACGGCGTGTGCTAAAAAGATGCCTCGATTCCCGATCATGCAGAGCTTACGCAGGAAGTGGGTTATGGCCCCACATGCAGGCTCGTGCCCTCCCCTGAGGTGGGCCCAGGGGCCACTGTCGGTACCTTGAAATAGGGGTGAAGTCTCTAGTTGCGCGGTAAACGGCTCACCGTCGTGCAACATCAACCGCCTTGGGGGACGCCATGTGGCCAAGGGAAAGGATGTGCTCCAGATGTACGCAGTAGGTCTGGACCCGCTACGTGGAAGGCATCGGACCCCGTGCATGACGAGCGGACCTCCGGGACAGATCCCAGACCCTTCGGAGTGAGGTCCGAACGGTTCACCACCGGGTCCCGGATCCTGGGGCAGGAAATACTCGGGCCCTGCCCTGGAAGGGGTCCAGTGCTAGCACGTGTCCGGGGCTTGCACCGCGCTCCCCCTAAGGCGGAGACCCGCTACTGCCGCATGGCTTGTGGCCCATGACGTGAGCCAACAGGAGGAGTCTGACGTCGGGCCACTGGAGCCGCGCGGCCGCTGCATTTATTGCAGAAAGGACGCGCCGCCTGCCACAAAGCCAGCGAAGGATGTGCCCTCTCGGCATTTAATGCGTCCAGTCCTCTCCACTGGCAGATGTTGTTAGACGGCATGCCGGTCCAATCTATCATCAAATAGCGCGCCCGTGCCATGCGGCGGACTGCGCTCGTTACCCCTTCTACAAGAAGCCTCCCCTGCACGCCGAGGATATGAAGATCTCGGGTGTCAGGGCGCTAGAAGATCGCCTCAGCAGCACACGTTTGTGGCTCCAAGTACAATACTCGTTATGTCCCTGGGCCCACATGTCGGGGTTCAGTACCTTTGTGCATGTCCCCCTTCGGCTATAAAAGGGGAGGCATGCGGTGTTACAAGACGGACCCAATCTTAGGCAGACACTCACAAATTCATACAAGCTCCTGAAGCAATACATCACACAGTGGAGTAGGGTATTACGCTTCGACGGCCCGAACCACTCTAAACCCTTGCGTGCTCCCGTGTGTTGATCCACCAGTCTCGTAACAAGCAAAACGCTTAGGCCCCTCCTCTTTTTAGGATTTAGGGTGGGTGCAATCCGCCACCCGGCCGGGGAGATTTCCTCTCCGACACCATATGTCTAGGCCAATGTGGCCCATGTACATCACTATATAGCTACCCATTAGGGTTAGCCTGTGGAATGAACAAGTTATCTCTGACAAATAGCTTGAAGACTACCTCAAGGTGATCTACGTGCTTCTCCAGGTCAGTGCTATACACTAGGATGTCATCTAGGAACACCATGACACAATTCCTCAGTAAAGGTGCAAGTATATGGTTCATGAATTCCTGGAAAGTGGCAGGAGCCCCAATCAAGCCAAAAGGCATGACTCGATATTCAAAATGCCCATGGTGTGCCTGAAATGCTGTCTTTGGTTCGTCTCCTTCCTTAATGCGAATCTGATGATATCCAGCCCGATGATCCAGTTTAGAGAACACTACAAAACCACTTAGCTCATCGGTAATTTCATCAAAGATTGGCATGGGATACCAGTTCTTGACTGTATGAGCGTCCAGTCTTTTACAATCGACACATATCTCCACCCTCCATCTTTCTTCTTCACTAGCTGCACAGGGGATACAAAAGGGTTGGTGCTCTCTTGAATGATTCTACTGCTCAACATCTCAGCAACCTATTTTTCTATCTCATTCTTTTGTTGAGAGGTATATCTATAAGGCCTCATCTTGAAAGATTGCACCCCAGGTAGCAGTGGAATGGTGTGGTCTATCCATCTCTTAGGAGGTAGCCTAGTAGGCACAATAAACAATTGTTGGTACTGTTCAAATAGTTTGGCTACAGGTTCTAGTATATTTGGAGTCTTTATGGTTTGCATCGACTGCAGTTCCAGTAGTTGTTCCACAACCTCCTACCTAACCAAGGACTCTAGCTGCACTCTTGTGATACTCAAACAAGATTGTGTATTTGGTAACACACCTTGCAGTTTCATTATTTTCCCTTTGTGTTTAAACTCCAACCATTTGTATACCCAGTGAATTGACATGGGGCTATGTCACACCTGGTTTTAGAAGGCAAACCGAATGCGAACCATGTACGTGCCAGGATCAGCAATTCACGTACACAACAGTTACATAACATGGACATCATCACACAGTGCTCAAATAGTATTAAAAAGGGAAATAATAGTCGATTACATCATATGTCTGGGACATCCACATAGTCTTTACAATAAATCAAAGTGCGAAAACGAAACGTAGATAAACGCGGCCTTCACAGGCAGCCGACTGGGGGTTGCCGCTAACCCACGCCTAGAACTCGTCGTAGTCTTGGAACTCCTGGAAGTCTCCTTCCATGGCTTCATCTTCTCCTGAGCAGTGGTTGCAATGCGGACAACCTGGGGAAGGGGGGATTTGGTGTGTAGAGCAAGGGTGAGTACACATCAACATACTCAGCAAGTGTCCTGTTTGGCTGTAGTGGACTAGCTTTATGTGGGGGGTAAGTCAAGCATTTGCTTTTAGTCGGTCAGATTATTATTACTAGTAGAGAAAGCCAAGTTTTAGATTTAACCCACGTTATTAACCCAAACGTACTCCTTTCCAAACGGAAAGAGTACCACTTACCATTACTAGAGTCAATTCCAAGAACCATCAATCTCATTGCCACCTGCAAATCCGAACATCTCTGATCAAGTACCACTAATCACTGGAGCTCCCTTGGCCGCTCATAACCGTGAGCACAGCTGATATATCAGTTTTCATACACTCTGCAGAGGTTGTGCACTTTACTCACAAGCCGTGATTCCCTTTCTGCCCGGAGAGAGCTACTCCCCATTGACCACTACCTAGGTGGTCTAGCAGGGCATCACTATGTAGCCTTTACAAAGATTCCCTGAGGCTGTAGCCACCCGTTAGGTTTCCTAAATGTACCGCACTCCTCCCCAAGGGACAAATCAACCTTGGCAGAGCGAGCCGCATACACCGAGCTCCATTGACGGCACGACGGCTAAGCGAACTACACCTCGTTTCCTCTAATTATTCAGCTAAGGGCGTCCCACTCCACCCTCATGGTTGCACTGTTTTCCCGGGCGGTCATCCAACGAACAGGTCCTTATGGAGAGGCAATCGAGAAACCGCTCGAGCCCCCTTGAAGGTCATAAGTATAACATCATAATAAAAGAGGGGAAAACAGCGTATCATTGATAATTCTCATCATGTTCATTGATTAGAGTTGAGCAATAGCATAAGACTAAGCAATAATAATCCAACCCAAATAGGTAAACACGGACATGGATAACAAAAGCTAGTCGATCCTTAGGTATAACTGTGAAATGCGGGAGGTGAATTAAAGAATGTATAGGACAGAGATAGGTCAAGGGACACTTGCCTCCACCAACCGACTGCTGCTCAGGGGCTTCACCTGCGAGTTCTTCGGGCTCTTCAACCGGATCGTTCTCTATGCAGACGCAAACATATATACATCCACACATTTAATACAAAAGAACAATACACCATACAATAGAATGCAGTAAATAAACAGACGTTCCACACGGGCTCGCAATTAAGGTTAAGAGAGAAAGAAAAAAAAGACTGTCGAGAAACGATCACGTTACATTATTATAAATTAAACTACTCTCTTAATAGAAGGGAATTAATTTGGACACAACGTTTTAGCATAAAGTAAAGTCAAGTTCCACATTTAATCATTATAAACTATTGAAGATGAATGAAAGGGAGTGGTCGCACGGCGAGACGTACGACATAACATTTAGATTGAATTAAGAAGTAAACGACTCGCCGCGTGACAGAGCGCGCAACAAGACACTTGCATTACTTATAAAGAGACGTTAAGCATCGCGCGACGAAACGCACGACGACATACGTCAACAGAGCTGAGGTTAAAGTGGAACGTCGCGCGTCTGGACGCGCGACGTCGCACCTTAAACAACCTGAAATTAAAATAGATCGTCGCGCGACGAAGCGCGCGACATAGCACATTAATAGAATCCGAAATTAGACAAATTCGTCGCTCGACGAAGCGCGCAACGCAACACTTTAATAAATATAAATTAAAAGAATCGTCGCACGACGAAGCGCGCGACGCAGCACGTCGACTACACAAATTAACATCGATTAAAACGGGGTTAAGCACAGTGCGACTACGGTCGCACGCGCGAGAGCGCGCTACGCGTGCCGAAGGCACGCGAACTGTGCAGGCGCGCGGGACGCGAGTCGCCGGGGCACGGTCGCGGGCAGGGGCACGGATGTGGGCGTACGACTGAGGGCGCGGGGGCAGGCACGACCGCCGGGGCGCGCGACGAGGGCGCAGCCGTCGGGGCATGGCCGGGGAGCGGGGGCTCGCGACGGGGCGGGCTCGGCGGGGTGAGGGCGCGCGAGCAGGGGCCGAGCCGCCGGCGTCGGGCGCGGGCAGGGGACCGCGGGCGCGGGGCCGGAGAGGGCTCGCCGGGCGCGGGGAGGCCGTCGGGGAGGCACAGCAGGCGCGGCCAAGGGGGTGCGGGGCTCGCCGAGGCCGAGGCCAGACGCGGGGCGGAAGGGGGAGGGCTCACCTGGGGGGCGCGGCGGGGCGGGGCTCGCTGGGCGCGGGGGAGGGAGGGGCTCGCCGGGGCCGAGCGCACGTGGGGGAGGGAGGGGCTCGCCAAGCGCGGCTCACCGGGGCAGGGCCGAGGCTGGGCGCGGGGACGTCGGGGCGGCGTGGGCGCAGGCACGGGAGGGCGCAAGCACACGGGCCGAGGGGCGGCACGGGCGCGCGAGCCGAGGGCGGCACGGGCGCGCGGGCCGAGGGCGGTGCGGGGGCCGAGGGCGGCACGGGCGCTAGGGCGCGGGGCGCGCACGAGCAGGGGAAGAAGAAGGGAGAGGGAGGGGAGTGTCGGCGTTTCGACCCCGGGGGGGTCCCTGGACCGACGAGTAAATTGTCGCCGCGTGTCCCAGCCCAGATGGGTCGGCGCGAGGCGGAGCACGAAGGGGGGTAGAAGAGAGGGAGAAAAGGGGAAAACCTGCGGCCTCCGTGTTGCCCTACGCCCAGGTCGGGTGTGCTTGCAGTAGGGGGTTACAAGCGTCCGCGCGGGGGGGAGAGCGAGGGACTCTACGCGTCGCCCCGTCCTCCCGCGCGGCCAACCTTCTCGTAAGAGAGCCCTGGACCTTCCTTTTATAGGCGTAAGGAGAGGGTCCAGGTGTACAATGGGGGGTGTAGCAGTGCGCTATCGTGTCTAGCAGAGAGGAGCTAGTGCCCTAAGTACATGCCGTCGTGGCAGCCAGAGAGGTTTTGGCACCCTGTTCATGTGGTGTTGTGGCCGTCGGAGGAGCGTTGGAGCCTTGCGGAAGGACAGCTATCGGGGCTGTCGAGTCCTTGCTGACGTCTCTTTGCTTTCGTAAGGGGCTGAGAGCCGCCGTCGTCATGGAGCACGCGGGGCGCCATCATTATCTGTTTTCTGGGGCGAGCCAGATGGGACGCCGGTCCTGTTACCCGTAGCCTGAGCTAGCTAGGGATAGGATAATGATGGCCCCCCCCTGTGACGTGGTCGGTCCGAGCCCTGGGTCGGGCGAGGCGGAGGCTCCTCCGAGGTCGGGGTCGAGTTGGTCTTCCGAGGTCGAGGTCGTGTCTGAGCCCCGGGTCGGGCGAGGCGGAGTTCGTCGTCTTTCGGGGCCGAGCCCGAGTCCAAGTCCTAGGGTCGGGCGAGGCGGAGTTCGTCGTCTTCTAGGGCCGAGCCCGAGTCCGAGCCCTGGGGTCGGGCGAAGCGGAGTTCGTCGTCTTCCGGGGCCGAGCCCGAGTCCGAGCCCTAGGGTCGGGCGAGGCGGAGTTCGTCGTCTTTCGGGGCCGAGCCCGAGTCCGAGCCCTGGGGTCAGGCGAGGCGGAGTTTCCTATGGCGCCCGAGGCCGGACTTGGCTGCTGTCAGCCTCACTCTATCGAGTGGCACAGCAGTCGGAGCGACGCAGGCGGCGCTGTCTTCTTGTCAGGCCAGTCAGTGGAGCGGCGAAGAGACTGCGGTCACTTTTGGCTCTGTCGACTGAAGGGCGCATGACAGGATAAGATGTCAGGCCATCCTTGCATTAAATGCTCCTGCGATTTGGTTGGTTGGTGTGGCGATCTGGCCAAGGTTGCTTCTTGGCGAAGACTGGGCCTCGAGCGAGCCGAAGGTGTGTACGTCGCTTGAGGGGGTCCTCGGGCGAGACGCGAATCTTCCGGGGTCGGCTGCCCTTGCCTGAGGCTGGGCTCGGGCGAGGCGAGGTTGTGTCCCTTGAGTGGACCGAGCCTTGGCTTAATCGCACCCATCAGGCCTTTGCAGCTTAGTGCTGATGGGGGTTACCAGCTGAGATTAGGAGTCTTGGGGGTACCCCTAATTATGGTCCCTGACAGTAGCCCCCGAGCCTCGAAGGGAGTGTTGATACTCGCTTGGAGGCTTTTGTCGCACTTTTTTGCATGGGGACCAGCCTTCCTCGGTTGTCTTTTGTTCCGGTGGGTGCGCGCGAGCGCACCCGCCGGGTGTAGCCCCTGAGGCCTCGGAGGAGTAGTTTGACTCCTCCGAGGTCTTAGTATGTTTCGTAATGCTTCGGCCGGTCTAGCTGCTCCCTCATGCGAACTGGCCGTAGCCCGGGTGAACAGTCGAGTCCCAAGTTCTCGGGCTGGTATGTTGACGCTGTCAACGGTTTGGCCGGAGCCGGGTTTGCGAGAGCAGCCCCCGAGCCTCCGCACAGAGCGAGAGGACGGTCAGGGACAGACTCAGCTTTTTACATACGCCCCTGTGTCACCTTTTCACAAGGAGGAGGGGGGAAAGCGCCATGTTGCCCTCGGAGGGCGCCGAACATGGTGTCTCCAGTGAGTTGCTAACGGGTAATCCGAGTGGATACCCGTGCCCCATTTGTTAGGGGTCGGCTAGTGGCCCGGAGGCGCGCTCCAAAAGTACCTGCGGATGACTTGCCGGACCCGGTCCCCTTTTGACGGGGTCCGAGGGCTCGATGCCTCCCTCTGGTGGGATTCCGTTACAAAATCGTTCCCGTTGGTCTCGGAAATGTCCTAGGGTACCTCAGGAGCACAGCCCGAGCCTCGGTTATGTATCGAATGTACCCAGGGTCATCCCTCGCTTTGCGTCTGAGGCGGCTGTCGAACCCTTCGGGGGCCAGCCTTCGAACCCCTGATCAGTAGTGGGCGCGGAGCCCGAGTGGCCTGAGGCGGCCGTTGAACCCTTTCGAGGGGCCAGCCTTCGAACCTCTGACCAGTAGTGGGCGCGGAGCCCGAGCGCTCTGAGGCGGCTGTTGAACCCTTCCGAGGGGCCAGCTCTTGAACCTCTGATCAGTAGGGGGCTCGGGGCCCGCTTCCTTTGCGGAGAAGGATCCCTTTCGAAGTATCCTCTTTTCCGACCCCTGAGGCAAGAGAGAGGAAGAGGAAATGAAAAGGATACGAAATCGAATGACGTGGCGCACCTTTTTTGACGCGGTCATTATGGCGGAGGTGAAGCGTCGCCTGCTTCGCCTGCCAAAGGTGCCGCCTGTCCTGCCGCAGAGTTAATGCGACGGGACGAGTGGTTCAAGGGGCGGCCGTTGCGCGTGCGCGAGTCGTTCGAGGAACGGAACGCGGACGTGTCGTCTTCCGCCGTGGGAGAAGGTCCTTTCGCTATCCCAGGAGGGGACGTGAGCTTGCTGACGACTCGACTGCCGCTTCCGCCCGCCTGCCACCGCCATTACTGTCGGCCCATTTCTGGCCATATCGTCCGTCGCGCCCTCTCCCGCGGCTGACCGGCCCGTGATCGATGTGCTCGGTTGGCACTGTCGGGTCATGCACAGGGTCGCCTCGAGTCGCGGTACTGGTTCCGCAGTCGAGAAGGCGTGGTACTGGCGCGAGTGGCGGTGCAATTTCTTGCACGTAGTAACCGGCGCGCCGGTTACATGACGTGTGGGCCTGGGCCTCCACGCTGGATGCGTCGAAGTCGAAAGGGTGCGTCCCCCTGGGTGCGGTTGCATGCCGCCTGCATGGCGGCCCGCCCTTTCACCCGCTGGCCTAGGCGAAAGTGGAGGAGTGCTTGTAACCGCTGAGCGGTTGCGCGCACTGTGGGCGGCAGCTTGGCCCTGTCTACCCTGCGCCAGCTTGCGTGACGCGCGGGGCCCAGCCCCCGTGTCGTAGGGGGAGGACCTTGGAGCGTGTTGGAGACGACTCAGCCCGCAACGGCTGAGGACGCAAGTGGAGAGAGTTGCCTTTAAAAGGAGGGTGACCCCCTCGAAAGGCAACCATGTCTTCGCGCTCTCCTCATGCGTTGTGTCTTTCCACCTTTTGAGCCCCCAGATGGGGGGCGCCCGCGGTTCTTCCGCCTTGTCGTCATTGGGGGAATGCAACTTCGCGGAAGTTGGTACCTTTCGGCCATCGTTCGCCTTCAAGGATTTTCGTCAGGTAGCCCGGCTGCCTCCCCTCGCCGGTGATCACCCAAGGCGGTGACCACCAGTTCCAGGGTGGGGAGAAGTAAGCCGGGCTGCAATCTTGGTCCCGCCCTCAGCTTCAAGGATCTTCATCATCCTGGCTGGGGCGGAGGCCGGGCTGAGCCGGAGCTCTACCTCCTGCATGGGTCGGCGGGTCACCTTCTCCCTCAGCATCCAAGGGAGAGGGCGCTCATCGGCCTAGCGGGAGGGCCGGACTTCGACAACACGGGGCTGGTCGGCGGCGAGCGTCGTCAGCTTCAGCGCGTTGGGCTCGCTGGCTTAGCTGGCCTGGTTCGGCTCCCGGTGTCCCCTCCCGTTGTGAGAGCGGTTGTCGCGCCTCGCGCACCGGGGGACCGCCCAAGACGTCGCGTGCTGCTAGGGCAGCGCTCGTGTTCTGGGGCTGTCCTGCCTTTGCCCCGGTACGGCGCCTCTGCGCGGAGGTTGGTGCTTCGCTCGTCCGGGAGGATCCAAGTGGGAATCTGCCGGTGGGCAGGTGGTTTCCGTCGTCGGCGCTGAGGTAGTGGCGGCTGAAGAAGTCCTCGTCGCCGACGGGGTCACCGCCACCATGCGTGCTCCGGGCCTCCGGTTCTTTGGCTTTGATAGCTTGTCCTCGCCCCTCGAGTGGGGGCGTGGGCGAGGAGCTCGTCGCAGCAGCGTCCGCCCTGAGGTCATCGCTGCTGCTGTTTGGCCACTTCGGAGCGGGCGTCGGCGAGCCACCAGGGGTTTTGTTGCCTCGCAGGCCCTCCAACGTGGGGGGTTGTTCGTACCTACGGGGGTGGAACCTGAGTTCCATTTGTAATGGCACCTTGAGTGCTGGCGTATGTTCATTGTGGCTGTCGGGGCCTGAACATGTATGTATCTTTTGGCGTGAAACCGTGTTTTTCCCTCATTCCGAGCACTAGGACTCGCCTGTCAGCTAACCGAACCGCTTCACCAAGTGTGAGTTGCCTTGTGCGAAGGCGATGAGTGAGGTATCCGTATCCCGGAGGCGTAGGAGTCCCTCGGCTCAGTCGGCCTTGCCGCCCGAGGCTTCTCTTGCTTAGTTAAAGGAAACCCTCGACCGCTCTTCGATGAGCCGGAGCCGGAGGCAGCGGTATCAGCGTGGACAGAGGTAGAGTTGGCTCGGAAAGAAGACTTCGTCGGTCGGAGCCTGACCGGGCCGTCCACTGGCGGGACCGGCGCCGGAGTCGAGTTGCCGAGGCCATGGGCCGGGCTGATGTCATTGGGGGATAGCTGGCTGAGGCTTCGGGGCGACCGGCCGAGCCGTCTGCTCGAGCCGGACTCCTGGAGAAGACCCTGGCGGCGATGGCCCGGGCGTGGTGCTGACGTCGTCCTTCAGAGCGGAGATCCTCCGACTGTGTCGCCATTCGAGGCTCGGTCGGACTTCGCCGAAGGTGGTGTTGACGTCGAGGGTGCTGCTGCTCCCCCTCCATCGAGGTCCGAACCTACAGGATCGGTTTACCTTGTAGTATGCGTATGTTTTCTGCGGCCACCGAGGCCCAAACATACTGTCGTTATGTTGTAAAGCTGTGTTTCTTTTTCCCTTTGTTTCAAGTATCAAGACTTATTCGTCGGTAACAGAATTGTTTGTTCGAGCAAGAGTTACTTTTCACGGAAGGTGATGAGTGAGGTATCCGTATCCCGGAGGCGTAGGAGTCCCTTGGCTCGATCGACCTTGCCGCTTACGTGTACTCTTACTCGTCTGTAGGATTCTGCTAACGATGTAGTCGAGAAGACCCGAAAAAACCGTTTCGGCAGAAAGGTCTCGAGCATTAAGACTTGTTCGATCGGCGGAATCGCTTATCCGAGCGTGAGTTACTTATCACAGAAGGTGATGAGTGAGGTATCCGTATCCTGGAGGCGTAAAAGTCCCTCGGCTCGGTTGGCCTTGGCTGCTTACGTGTACTCTGTCGTTTTCAGGACCCCACTTTTGAAGTAGTCAAAAAGCACGAAAGACGTTCTGGCAGAAAGACTTTTTCTAAGGAAAATTTTGACGCAGAGGGGGTTCCTCCCTTCTAGCCCCCGAGGGAGGGCCGGCTTTGCCGAGGCAAGGCCGACCCTTCCTTGATGGTTAGAATTTGAACGTGAACGAGGTGTACGAACGACTGGAAAGCATCTTAAGGGTAGAAGCGACGTAGCTGTCGGATGTTCCAAGCATTGCTGTAGACCTCGCCTTGGCTGTTGGCCAGCTTGTATGTCCCAGGCTTCAGAACCTTGGCGATGACGAACGGCCCTTCCCAGGGAGGCGTGAGCTTGTGCCGCCCTCGGGCGTCTTGTCATAGCCGAAGCACCAGGTCGCCTGCTTGGAGGTCTCGGGACTGAACCCCTCGGGCGTGGTAGCGTCGCAGGGACTGCTGGTACCGCGCCGAGTGTAGTAAGGCCATGTCCCGAGCCTATTCGAGCTGGTCCAGTGAGTCTTCTCGGTCGGTCTGGTTTCTTCGGTCGTCGTACGCCCTCGTCCTCGGCGAACCATATTCTAAGTCCATGGGCAAGACGGCCTCGGTCCCATAGACTAGAAAGAACTGTGTGAAGCCCGTGGCTCGGCTCGGCGTTGTCCTCAGACTCTAGACCACCGTGGGGAGTTCCTTCATCCATCGCCTGCCGAACTTGTGGAGGTCGTTGTAGATCCTCGGCTTGAGTCCTTGCAGAATCATGTCGTTGGCACGTTCCACCTGCCCATTCGTCATGGGGTGAGCCATGGCGGCCCAGTCCACCCAGATGTGGTGATCCTCGCAGAAGTCCAGGAACTTTCTGCCGGTGAACTAGGTGTCGTTGTCGGTGATGATGGAGTTCAGGACCCCAAAGCGATGGATGATGTTGGTGAAGAATGCCACCGCCTGTTCGGACCTGATGTTGTTCAGGGGTCGGACCTCGATCCACTTGGAGAATTTGTCGATGGCGACCAGCAGGTGCGTGTAGCCCCCGGGTGCCTTCTGCAAGGGATCGACGAGGTCCAGTCCCCACACAGCAAACGGCCAGGTGATGGGTATTGTCTGTAGAGCCTGAGCGGGTAGGTGGGTCTGCCTTGCGTAGAATTGACACCCTTGGCAGGCGCGGACAATCCTAGTGGCGTCAGCCATCGCGGTCGGCCAGTAGAAACCTTGTCGGAAGGCATTTCCAACAAGGGCCCGGGGCGCTGCGTGATGACCGCAAGCCCCCGAGTGTATTTCTCGTAAGAGCTCCTGGCCTTCGGCGATGGATATGCACCGCTGGAGGATGCCGGATGGGCTGCAGTGGTAGAGCTCCTTTCCGTCACCCAGTAAGACGAACGACTTGGCGCGCCGTGCCAGTCGCCGAGCCTCGGCTTGGTCGGGGGGCAGCTCTCCTTGGTGGAGATATTGCAGGTACGGGGTCTGCCAGTTTTGATTAGGCTGGACCCCACTCCGCCCTTCCTCGATGCGCAGTGCCTCATCCTCGGGGGTTGAGGGTGCCTCAGGCCGAGCCGAGGGCACCTCGGGCTGGGCCGAGGCCTTCTCGAGCTCGGGCGTGTCGTCGGTCTTGACTGAGGGTTGATGTAGGTCTTGGGAGAAGACGTCCGGGGGAACCGTTGTCCGCCCCGAGGCTATCTTAGCCAGCTCGTCCGCAGTCTCGTTGTGTCATCGGGCGATGTGGTTGAGCTCGAGCCCGTAGAACTTGTCCTCCAGGCGCCGAACCTCATCGCAGTAGGCTTCCATCTTCAGGTCGCGGCAGTGGGAGTTCTTCATAACTTGGTCGATGACGAGCTGCGATTCGCCGCGAGCGTCGAGGCGTCAGACCCCTAGCTCAATGGCGATACGCAACCCGTTGACCAGAGCTTCATACTCAGCCACGTTGTTGGACGCCGGGAAATGGAGGCGTAGTACGTAGCGAAGGTGTTTCCCGAGGGGCGAGATGAAGAGCAGGCCCGCGCCTGCCCCCGTTTTCATCAGCGACCCATCGAAAAACATGGTCCAGAGTTCCGGCTGGATCGGAGCCGCCGGGAGCTGGGTGTCGGCCCATTCAGCCACAAAGTCTGCCAAGGCTTGGGACTTGATGGCCTTCCGAGGGGCAAACGAGATCGTCTCACCCATGATTTCCACCGCCCACTTTGCAATCCTACCCGAGGCCTCTCGGCACTGGATGATCTCCCCCAGGGGGAAGGATGACACCACAGTCACCAGATGAGACTCGAAGTAGTGTCGCAACTTCCGCCGCGTTAGGATCACCGCGTACAGCAGCTTCTGAATTTGTGGGTAGCGGATCTTGGTCTCGGATAGTACCTCACTGATGAAGTAAACTGGCCTCTGGACGGGCAATGCATGCCCTTCTTCTTGTCTCTCAACCACGATCGCGGCGCTGACCACCTGAGTGGTAGCGGCGACGTAGATCAAGAGGGCTTCTCCAGCGGCGGAGGGTACCAAGATGGGCGCGTTCGTAAGGAGTGCCTTTAGGTTCCCGAGGGCTTCCTCGGCCTCGGAGGTCCAAGTGAAGCACTCGGTCTTTCTTAAGAGGCGGTATAGAGGTAGGCCTCTTTCGCCGAGGCACGAGATGAAACGGCTCAGAGCCGCAAGGCATCCCATGACCCTCTGTACGCCTTTCAAGTCCTTGATGGGCCCCATGTTGGTGATGGCCACGATTTTCTCCGGGTTGGCCTCGATGCCCCGCTTGGAGACGATGAACCCCAAGAGCATGCCTCGGGGGACTCCAAAGACACACTTCTCGGGATTGAGTTTTACGCCCTTTGCCTTGAGACACCGGAATGTCGTTTCAAGGTCGGAAAGGAGGTCGGAGGCTTTCCTCGTCTTGACTACGATGTCATCGACATAAGCCTCGACCGTTTGACCAATGTGTTCGCCGAACACGTGGTTCATGCACCTTTGGTACGTCGCACCCGCATTCCTCAAACCAAATGGCATAGTAACATAGCAGTACATGCCAAAAGGTGTGATGAAAGAAGTCGCGAGTTGGTCGGACTCTTTCATCCTGATTTGGTGATACCCTGAGTAGGCATCGAGGAAAGACAGAGTTTCGCATCCCGCAGTGGAATCCACGATTTGATCGATGCAAGGCAGAGGATAGGGAACTTTTGGGCATGCTTTGTTTAGACCAGTGTAGTCTACACACATCCGCCATTTCCCTCCTTTCTTTCTCACAAGCACGGGGTTGGCAAGCCATTCGGGATGGAATACCTCTTTGATGAACCCTGCGGCCATCAGCTTGTGGATCTCCTCGCCTATGGCTCTGCGCTTTTCTTCGTCGAATCGGCGCAGAGGTTGCTTCACGGGTCGGGCTCCAGCTCGGATATCCAGCGAGTGCTCGGCGACATCCCTCGGTATGCCAGGCATGTCCGAGAGACTCCACGCGAAAACTTCTGCGTTTGCGCCGAGAAAGTCGACGAGCACTGCTTCCTATTTGGGGTCGAGCTCGGAGCCGATCCGGGTCTGCTTGGAGGCGTCGTTGCTGGGGTCGAGAGGGACGGACTTAACCGTCTCCGCTGGCTCAAAGTTGCCGGCATGGCGCTTCACGTCTGGCGCCTCCTTGGGGAGGCTCTCCAGGTCGGCAATGAGGGCCTCGGATTTGACGAGGGCCTCGGCGTACTCCACGCACTCTACGTCGCATTCGTACGCGTGTCGGTACGTGGGGCCGATGGTGATGACCCCGTTGGGGCCCAGCATCTTGAGCTTGAGGTAGGTGTAGTTGGGGACGGCCATGAATTTGGCGTAGCATGGCCTCCCCAGTACCACGTGGTAGGTTCCTCAGAACTCGACCACTTCGAACGTGAGGGTTTCCCTTCTGAAGTTGGAGGGAGTCCCGAAGCAGACGGGCAGATCGAGTCGTCCGAGGGGTTGGACGCGTTTCCCGGGGATGATCCCGTGAAAAGGCGCCGCACCGGCCCGGACCGAGGACAGATCGATCTGCAGGAGCTCGAGGGTCTCGGCGTAGATGATGTTGAGGCTGCTGCCTCGTCCATGAGGACCTTGGTGAGCCTGACGTTGCCGATGACGGGGTCGACAACGAGCGGATATTTCCCCGGGCTCGGCACGCGGTTGGGGTGATCGCCCTAGTCGAAGGTGATGGGCTTGTCGGACCAGTCTAGGTAGACCGGTGCCACCACCTTCACCGAGCAGACCTCCCAACGCTCTTGCTTGCGGTGCCGAGCCGAGGCGTTCGCCACTGGCCCACCATAGATCATGAAGCAGTCGCGGACCTCGAGGAACTCCTCTGCCTGGTGATCCTCCTTCTTGTCGTCGTGGGGGGCCCTGCCACCCTCCGCAGGTGGCCCAGCCCTGTGAAAGTGACGCCGATGCATGGCGCATTCCTCAAGAGTGTGCTTGACGGGTCCCTGATGATAGGGGCACGGCTCCTTGAGCATCTTGTCGAATAGATTGGTGCCTCTGGGAGGTTTCTGAGGGTTCTTGTACTCAACAGCGGCGACAAGGTCCGCGTCGGTGGCGTCGCGTTTCGCTTGCGACTTCTTCTTGCCTTTCTTCTTGGTGCCGCGCTGAGCGGATGCCTCGGGAACATCTTCCGGCTGGCGGCCCTAGGACTGCTTGTCCTTCCGGAAGATGGCCTCAACCGCCTCCTGGCCAGAAGCGAACTTGGTGGCGATGTCCATCAGCTCACTCGCCCTGGTGGGGGTCTTGCGACCCAGCTTGCTCACCAGGTCGCGGCAGGTGGTGCCTGCGAGGAACGTGCCGATGACATCCGAGTCGGTGACGTTGGGTAGCTCGGTGCGCTACTTTGAGAATCGCCGGATGTAGTCCCGGAGAGACTCTCTCGGCTGCTGGCGGCAGCTTCGGAGATCCCAGGAGTTCCCAGGGCGCACATACGTGCCCTGGAAATTACCGACGAAGGCTTGGACCAGGTTGTCCCAGTTGGAGATCTGCCCCGGAGGCAGATGCTCCAGCCAGGCCCGAGCGGAGTCGGAGAGGAACAGGGGGAGGTTGCGGATGACGAGGTTGTCATCGTCCGTTCCACCCAGTTGGCAGGCCAGCCGGTAGTCCGCGAGCCACAGTTCCGGCCTTGTCTCCCCCGAGTACTTTGTGATGGTAGTCGGGGTTCGGAACCGGGTCGGGAACGGCGCCCGTCGTATGGCTCGGCTGAAAGCCTGCGGGCCAGGCGGTTCGGGCGAGGGGCTCCGATCCTCCCCGCTGTCGTAGCGTCCCGCACGCCTGGGGTGGTAGCCTCGGCGCACCCTCTCGTCGAAGCGGGCTCGATGGTTGCGGTGGTGGTGCTCGTTGCCGAGGCGTCCCGGGGCTGCAGGCGCTGTGTTGCGCGTGCGCCCGGTGTGGACTGAGGCTTCTCGCACAAATCGAGAAGTCGCGGCGCGGTGCTCTGAGGGGTATCCCTGCCTTCGGGAGGCAGAGCTCTCGGCCCGTCGGACCGTGGCATCCTCCAGGAGATTCTTGAGCTCTTCCCGGATCCGCCGCCCTTCGGTGGTTGATGGTTCCGACATCGCACGGAGAAGTATCGCTGCTGCAGCCAGGTTCTGGCCGACCCCACTGGAAGCCGGTGGCGGCCTTGCCCTGACGTCGTCGGCGATGCGGAGCTGGACGCCCTGGGGTAGATGACGCGCTTCTCCGGTCGGAGCTTGGTCTACCCATTCCTACCCGATGTTCCGGCGGAGCGGCTCAAGTGTTCCTGCCCCCTCGTCGAGCCTGGCCTGCATCTCATGGATTTGCTCGAGCTGTGCGTCCTGACCCCCCGCAGGGACTGGGACCACAGCTAGCTCCTGAAGGATGTCAACGCGAGGCGCAGGCCTAGGGGGATCACTGTTTTCCGGTATACCAAGATGGTTGCCTTCGTCGGGACCCCCTAGATCGACGTGGAAACATTCACGACTTGGGCCGCTGTCTCTGTCGCCGAAGCTGTGGATACCGTCAGAACAATCGGAAAGGCAGTAGTCGCATGCGGTCATGAAGTCCCGCATGGCACTGGGGTTACCGAGCCCGGAGAAATCCCAACCAAAGTCGGGCTCGTCATCTTCCTCGGAACCCGAGGGTCCGTAGGTCGAGATGGCCGTCAGCCGATCCTAGGGTGACCACATATGGTACCCCGGAGGGCTGGTGCATGCCTCTATGAAGGCTTCCACCAAAGCGGGGTCGCTTGGTGGGTCGAGGCCGAATCCAAAAGGCATGAGACGGGAGTCGGTCGGTACCTCTTGGTCGACAGGTGGTGACGTTGTCACGTCAGGGGCGGACTGCACCGTCGTCTCAGGTACGAGGGTGACGCCCAGCAAGTCCTTCGCGAGCGTGCTGGCGTCGTCCGTTCGCTTGGAGTTGGCGTGTTGCGGGGAAACGGCGCTCGTCTTCGTCTCAGACGCGAGGTCGACGCCCGACGTGTCCCCCGTCGGGGCGCCGGCGCCATCGAATCGCTCGACAGCCGATGAGGTGTCGCCTCCTGCTTGGCCATGGTTGCCCCACCTCCTCCTCCTCCGGTGGGGAAGGTGACCGGACAAACTCGGACGCCGTTCTTCCGCCTCGTGGGGAAGACGTCGTCGATTCCGCCGTCGGCGGGCGGGTTGTCGGCCGCCATTGTCGCCGTCGCGCGGTGGAGGAAGGAGTATCATGTCGTAGCTGCAATCGAGGGACATGAACTCAAGACTCCCGAAACGGAGCACCGTCCTGGGTTGGAAAGGTTGCCGGAGACTACCCATCTGGAGCTTGACGGGGAGCTGTTCGTCAACACGCAGCAGGCCCCTACCTGGCGCGCCAACTGTCGGTGTTTCGACCCCGGGGGGTCCCTGGACCAACGAGTAAATTGTCGCCGCGTGTCCCAGCCCAGATGGGTTAGCGCGAGGTGGAGCACGAAGGGGGGTAGAAGAGAGGGAGAAAAGGGGAAAACCCGCGGCCTCCGCGTTGCCCTGCGCCCAGGTCGGGTGCGCTTGCAGTAGGGGGTTACAAGCGTCCGCGCGGGGGGGGGAGCGAGGGACTCTACGCGTCGTCCCGTCCTCCCGCGCGGCCAACCTTCTCGTAAGAGAGCCCTGGACCTTCCTTTTATAGGCGTAAGGAGAGGGTCCAGGTGTACAATGGGGGGTGTAGCAGTGCGCTATCGTGTCTAGCAGAGAGGAGTTAGTGCCCTAAGTACATGCCGTCGTGGCAGCTGGAGAGGTTTTGGCACCCTGTTCATGTGGTGTCGTAGCCGTCGGAGGAGCGTTAGAGCCTTGCGGAAGGACAGCTGTCGGGGCTGTCGAGTCCTTGCTGACGTCTCTTTGCTTCCGTAAGGGGCTGAGAGCCGCTGTCGTCATGGAGCACGCGGGGCGCCATCATTATCTGTTTTCCGGGGCGAGCCAGATGGGACGCCGGTCCTGTTACCCGTAGCCTGAGCTAGCTAGGGATAGGGTAATGATGGCCCCCCTGTGACATGGTCGGTCCGAGCCCTGGGTCGGGCGAGGCGGAGGCTCCTCCGAGGTCGGGGTCGAGTCGGTCTTCCGAGGTCGAGGTCGTGTCCGAGCCCCGGGTCGGGCGAGGCGGAGTTCGTCGTCTTTCGAGGCCGAGCCCGAGTCCGAGTCCTGGGGTCAGGCGAGGCGGAGTTCGTCGTCTTCCGGGGCCGAGCCCGAGTCTGAACCCTAGGGTCGGGCGAAACGGAGTTCGTCGTCTTCCGGGGCCGAGCCCGAGTCCGAGCCCTGGGGTCGGGCGAGGCGGAGTTCGTCATCTTCCGGGGCCGAGCCCGAGTCCGAGCCCTGGGGTCGGGCGAGGTGGAGTTTCCTATGGCGCCCGAGGCCGGACTTGGCTGCTGTCAGCCTCACTCTGTCGAGTGGCACAGCAGTCAGAGCAACGCAGGCGGCGCTGTCTTCTTGTCAGGCCGGTCAGTGGAGCGGCGAAGTGACTGCGGTCACTTTCGGCTCTGTCGACTGAAGGGCGCATGACAGGATAAGATGTCAGGCCATCCTTGCATTAAATGCTCCTGCGATTCGGTCGGTTGGTGTGGCGATCTGGCCAAGGTTGCTTCTTGGCGAAGACTGGGCCTCGGGCGAGCTGAAGGTGTGTACGTCGCTTGAGGGGGTCCTCGGGCGAGACGCGAATCTTCCGGGGTCGGCTGCCCTTGCCCGAGGCTAGGCTCGGGCGAGGCGAGGTTGTGTCCCTTAAGTGGACCGAGCCTTGGCTTAATCGCACCCATCAGGCCTTTGCAGCTTAGTGTTGATGGGGTTACCAGCTGAGATTAGGAGTCTTGGGGGTACCCCTAATTATGGTCCCCAACAGGGAGAGAGAGAGAAGGGAAGGGGAGGGGAAAAACTCACCTCCGGGGATCCAAATTCCGGTGATCTTGACTCCAAACCCCAGGGCACCACAGGGAGAGAGAGAGGTGAAGAAGGAGAGGGAGGTTACTGCGCGGGAGAAATCAAATGAGCCAAATGGATCTGGGGAAGGGGGTGGGCGCGTGCAGGAGGTGGGCAGGGGCGCCAGGGGCATGCGGGCCAGACCGGGTCGGGCTGAGCCGGGCTAGGCTGGGTCACATCGCGGATCGAAACCCACGACACGCACGACCATTAAACGGAATTAAATCGCGAACCGAAATCCGAAACGGAACGAGACGAACACATGACATCAAACAAAGAAATGTGCTTCGGCATGATGCAACACCCATGACACTTAGGTTTTGTTTATACATGACACGGACACCTGTCACTATACTAGTTTGAAATTGGGAAAAAGGAGGCGAAACGGGAAGAGAAAAGAGAGTAACGCCTGAATTTGGTGAGAGAAAAGAAGAAAAAATTCTACTCCCGAATTCAGGGTGTTACAAACCTATCCCCCTTAAAAGAATCTTGCCCTCGAGATTCAGGGTTGGCTAGCAAAGAGTTCAGGGTATTTAGCCATCAGATCATCTTCACGCTCCCAGGTTGCTTCTTCCTCAGAGTGGTGATTCCATCGGACTTTGCACATTCAGATGGTCTTTCTTCGGGTGACTCTGTCTGCTGTTTCAAGGATTTGCGCTGGTTTCTCTATGTAGGTCAAGTCCTCCTGGACCTCCAGACCTTCCACTGGCAACTACTCTTCTGGCACACGCAAACACTTCTTCAACTGAGACACATGAAAGACATCATGCACTGCGGACAAGCCTTCTGGCAAACTGAGCTGATAGGCCACTTCTCCATGCTTTGCGAGAATCTGATACGGACCAATGTAGCGGGGTGCTAGCTTGCCTTTGACTCCGAATCTTCTTACTCCTCTGATCAGTGACACTTTCAGATAGATAAAGTCTCCAACTTCGAAACTCAGCTCTCTTCTTCTTGTGTCTGCATAGCTTCGCTGCCTTGATTGCGCTATCTTCAAATTCTCTCGGACCATCTTGATGTTCTCTTCGGCTTCAAGCAGAATGTCTGGCCCAAACACTTGCTTTTCTCCAGGCTGATCCCATTGCAATGGAGTTCTACAACTCCTCCCATAAAGCGCCTGAAATGGTGACATCTTCAAGCTAGCCTGGTAACTGTTGTTATAGGAGAACTCTGCATAAGGCAACCTCTTGTCCCATCCAGACTGATCTTGCAACGCATAGGCTCTCAACATGTCTTCAAGGATTTGATTGGTTCTTTCAGTCTGACCATCTGTCTGCGGATGATAAGCTGAACTGAAATTCAGATGTGTGCCCAAGGCTTCATGCAACTGCTGCAAAAAATGAGAGGTGAACTGCATTCCTCTGTCTGACACTATCTTCTTTGGCACACCATGAAGACAAACGATCCGAGACATATACAATTCTGCCAATACTGCACTGTTGTAGTTGGTCTTGACAGGTATGAAGTGGGCTGACTTGGTTAAGCGGTCCACTACTACCCAAATGGAATCGTAGCCGGCTCGAGTGCGAGGCAATCCGACTATGAAATCCATACCGATTTCATCCCATTTCCACTGAGGAATTTGCAATGGTTGCAACAATCCAGCTGGTCTCTAGTGCTCTGCCTTGATCCTTTGACAACTATCACACATAGCCACATGCTCTGCAATTTCCCTCTTCATTCCGTACCACCAGAATTTCTTCTTCAAATCCTGATACATCTTCTCACTTCCAGGGTGAATCGAATAGGCTGTCTCATGAGCTTCCTTGAGGATCACTCCCGAATAGATTGGACATTGGGAACACACAAGCGGTCTTTGAACCATATCACACCTTCTATGTCTTCCCTAAAATCTTTGCCTTTGCCTTACAGAATCAGTCGCCGGATCTCACTGATCTTCTCATCATTCTTCTGTGCTTCTTTGATTTCCCGCTCCAGGGTAGGTTCCAACTCAATGGTGACTCCTCGCGAATTATTCAGAAATCCGAGACTCAACCTGTCAAACTCTTTGGCCAACTCATAAGGCATCGGACGAGCGACCATCAGATTGACTTGACTCTTCCTGCTCAAAGCATCTACCACTACGTTCACTTTGCCTGGATGGTAGTGAATATCCAACTCATAGTCTTTGATCAGCTCTAACCATCTTCGTTGCCTCATATTCAGCTCTGACTGAGTGAATATGTACTTCAGACTCTTGTGGTCTGTGTAAACATCACATTTCTGTCCATACAGATAGTGCCTCCATGTCTTCAATGCGTGAACCACTGCTGCCAACTCTAGGTCATGGATTGGGTAATTCTTCTCATGAACCTTCAGCTGTCGGGACGAGTAAGCCACAACTCTTCCCTCCTGCATCAACACACATCCCAAACCAGTGTAACAAGCATCGCAATACATCGAGAAGGACTTGTGCACCTCAGGCAAGACTAAGACAGGCGCTGTATTCAACTTCTCTTTCAGCGCTTCGAAGGCCTCTTGACATTTCTAGGTCCACTTGAACTCAACTTTGTTGCCTAGCAAAGCTGTCATTGGTTTCGCAATCTTCGAAAACCCTTCAATGAATCACCGATAATATCCGGCCATTCCAATGAAGCTCTTGATTCCTCGAGCATCTGTTGGCGCTTTCCAGTTCAGAATGTCTGCCACTTTCTTCGGATCCACAGCCAATCCTTCTTTGTTAATTATGTTACCCAAGAACAGGACTTCACTGATCCAGAACTCGCACTTGCTCAACTTTGCATACAACTGGTGCTCTCGCAATCTCTACAATACCATCCTCAAATGACTTGCATGTTCTTCTTCGCTTTAAGAATAAATCAGAATATCATCAATAAATACCCACAAACTTATCAAGATAGTCCATGAATACACAGTTCATCAAGTTCATGAAGAAAGCTAGTGCATTTGTTAGACCGAAAGACATCACAGTGAACTCATACAACCCATACTTAGTAATGAATGTCGTCTTCAGAATGTCTGAAGGTTGGATCCTGAGCTGATGATAACCTGACCTCAGATCTATCTTGGAGAACACGCTGGCTCCTCTCAACTGGTCGAACAGATCTTCTATTCTGGGCAAAGGGTACTTGTTCTTGATGGTGACCTCATTCAGAGCTCGATAATCGATACACATCCTTTTGGTGCCATCTTTCTTCTCCACAAATAGGACGGGGGTGGCCCAAGGCGAGGTGCTTGGCCGGATGTAACCTTTCTCTGACAGCTCATCAATCTGCTTCTTAAGCTCAACCAACTCTGGTCCGGATATCCTGTAAGCTCTTTTAAAGATGGGGGCGGTTCCAGGAAGAAGCTCTATAGCAAACTCAACTTTCTGCTCTGGTGGCATACCTGGCAAGTCCTTTGGAAACACATCTGGGAATTCGGACACAACCTTGATACTCTCAATTGGGTCTGCTTCACTGCTATCGACAGCCATCTGATAACAACTTCCTTTTCGTGGCTTAGGCGGGACTAACTCGGTCACCACTTCCTCTCCTAATGGGGACACCAACTTGATCGTCCTCTTATCACAACTGATAATTGCCTGGTACTTATCTAACCAATTCATCCCTAGGATGACATCTATTCCCTGAGTACCCATTACTATGAGGTTAGCGGGAAATGTTATCCCCCTTATTTCCACACATACATTCAAACAAATGCTATCGGCTCGAATTCTACCACCGGCTGAGTCAATTTGAATGGGGGTTGACATGGTAGTTATTGGAAGACTATGTGCTTTTACCCATGATACGGTAATGAATGAATGTGTTGCTCCAGTATCAAATAACACTTCTGCAATATGGGAGTTGACTAGAAACATACCTACTATCATGCCGGGGGTCTCTTGAACTGCTTCGGCCTCCAAGTGGTTCAGTCTCCCATGATTATAGCGCGGCTGAGAGCGGTTGCCTGCTCCAGGCTGAGACACTGAAAGTCGCCTAGAGGGGGGGTGAATAGGCGAAACTGAAATTTAACAATTTAAACACAACTACAAGCCGGGTTAGCGTTAGAAAAAATAATGAGTCCGAGAGAGAGGGAGCAAAACAAATCGCAAGCGAATAAAGAGTGAGACACATGGATTTGTTTTACCGAGGTTCGGTTCTCTCAAACCTACTCCCCGTTGAGGAGGCCACAAAGGCCGGGTCTATCTCAACCCTTTCCCTCTCTCAAACGGTCCCTCGGACCGAGTGAGCTTCTCTTCTCAAATCAACTGGGAACAAAACTTCCCCGCAAGGACCACCACACAATTGGTGTCTCTTGCCTCGGTTACAAATGAGTTTTGATCACAAGAACAAATGAGAAAGAAAAGAAGCAATCCAAGCGCAAGAGCTCAAAAGAACACGACAAATCTCTCTCACTAATCACTAAAGCCTTGTGTGGAATTGGGAGAGGATTTGATCACTTGGTGTGTCTTGTATTGAATGCCTAGCTCTTGTAAGTAGTTGGAAGTGTGAAAACTTGGATGACTTGAATGAGGGGTGGTTGGGGGGTATTTATAGCCCCAACCACCAAACTAGTCGTTTGATGAAGGCTGCTGTCGCATGGTGCACCGGACAGTCCAGTGCGCCACCGGACACTGTCCGGTGCGCCAGCCTACGTCAGCAGACCGTTAGGGTTCGACCGTTGAGCTCTGTCTTGTGGGCCCGCCTGGCTATCCGGTGGTGCACCAGACAAGTACTGTAGACTGTCCGGTGCGCCGTCTCGCGCGTGCCTGACTTCTGCGCGCTCTGGCGCGCAATTAATGCCGCTGCAGGTGACCGCTGGCGCCGAAGTAGTCATTGCTCCGCTGTCACACCAGACAGTCCGGTGTGCACCGGACATGTCCGGTGAATTATAGCGGAGCGGATTTCCGAAGCTGGCGAGTTCAAAGTCGCTTCTCCTTGGAGCACCGGACACTGTCCGGTGTACACCGGACAGTCCGGTGAATTATAGCGCGGCGGCTCTGAGTTTTCCCGAAGGTGCGAAGTTTAGCTTGGAGTCCCCTGGTGCACCGGACACTGTCCGGTGGCACACCAGACAGTCCGGTGCGCCAGACCAGGGTGCCTTCGGTTGTCCCTTTGCTCTTTTGATTGAACCCGTTCCTTGGTCTTTTTATTGGCTTATTGTGAACATTTGGCACCTGTAGAACTTATAGACTAGAGCAAACTAGTTAGTCCAATTATTTGTGTTGGGCAATTCAACCACCAAAATTAATTTAGGAAATAGGTGTAAGCCTAATTCCCTTTCAATCTCCCCCTTTTTGGTGATTGATGCCAACACAAACCAAAGCAAGTATAGAAGTGCATAATTGAACTAGTTTGTAAAATGTAAGTGCAAAGGTTACTTAGAATTGAGCCAATAAATATTACTTACTAGATATGCATGGATTGTTTCTTTATTTTTAACATTTTGGACCACGCTTGCACCACATGTTTTGTTTTTGCAAATTCTCTTTGTAAATCTTTTTCAAAGTTCTTTTGCAAATAGTCAAAGGTAAATGAGTAAGATTTTGAGAAGCATTTTCAAGATTTGAAATTTTCTCCCCCTGTTTCAAATGCTTTTTCCTTTGACTAAACAAAACTCCCCCTGAATGAAATCTCCTCTTAGCGTTCTAGAGGGTTTTAAGATATCAATTTTGAAAGTACTACTTTCTCCCCCTTTTGAACACAATAAGATACCAATTTGAAATTTACCAATTGAAAATCATTAGTTTTTAAAATTAGGTGGTGGTGCGGTCCTTTTGCTTTGGGCTAATACTTTCTCCCCCTTTGGCATGAATCGCCAAAAACGGATACTTTGAGTGAAATATAAGCCCTTTTCTAACTATTTTCTCCCCTTTGGCAAATAAACATATGAGTGAAGATTATACCAAAGACGAGAGATACTCGGAGCGACGGCGAAGGAAGAGTGATGGAGTGGAGTGGAAGCCTTTGTCTTCGCCGAAGACTCCAATTCCCTTTCAATACACCTATGACTTGGTTTGAAATTCGCTTGAAAACACATTAGTCATAGCATATATAAAAGAGACATGATCAAAGGTATATTTATGAGCTATGTATGCAAGACATCAAAAGAAATTCCTAGAATCAAGAATATTTAGCTCATGCCTAAGTCGGGTAAATGTTTGCTCATCTAGTGGCTTGGTAAAGATATCGGCTAATTGATCTTTAGTATTAATGTATGCAATCTCGATATCCCCCTTTTGTTGGTGATCCCTAAGAAAATGATACCGAATGGCTATGTGTTTAGTGCGGCTATGCTGAACGGGATTATCTGCCATGCGGATTGCACTCTCATTATCACATAGAAGAGGAACTTTGGTTAATTTGTAACCATAGTCCCGCAGGGTTTGCCTCATCCAAAGCAATTGTGCACAACAATGTCCTGCGGCAATGTACTCGGCTTCGGCGGTAGAAAGAGCGATCGAATTTTGCTTCTTTGAAGCCCAAGACACCAAGGATCTTCCCAAGAACTGGCAAGTCCCTGATGTGCTCTTTCTATTAATCTTACACCCCGCCCAATCGGCATCGGAATAACCAATTAAATCAAATGTGGATCCCCGAGGGTACCAAAGCCCAAACTTAGGAGTATAAGCCAAATATCTCAAGATTCGTTTTACGGCCGTAAGGTGAGATTCCTTAGGGTCGGCTTGGAATCTTGCACACATACATACGGAAAGCATAATATCCAGTCGTGAAGCACATAAATAGAGTAATGAACCTATCATCAACCGGTATACCTTTTGATCGACGGATTTACCTCCCGTGTCGAGGTCGAGATGCCCATTTGTTCCCATGGGAGTCTTGATGGGCTTGGCATCCTTCATTCCAAACTTGTTTAGAATGTCTTGAGTATACTTTGTTTGGCAAATGAAGGTGCCCTCTTGGAGTTGCTTCACTTGAAATCCTAAGAAATACTTCAACTCCCCCATCATTGACATCTCGAATTTCTGTGTCATGATCCTACTAAATTCTTCACATGTAGATTCGTTAGTAGACCCAAATATAATATCATCAACATAAATTTGGCATACAAACAAATCATTGTCAAGAGTTTTAGTGAATAAAGTAGGATCGGCCTTGCCGACTTTGAAGCCATTATCAATAAGGAAATCTCTTAGGCATTCATACCATGCTCTTGGGGCTTGCTTGAGCCCATAAAGCGCCTTAGAGAGCCTATAGACATGGTTAGGGTACTCACTGTCTTCAAAGCCAGGAGGTTGCTCAACATAGACCTCTTCCTTGATTGGTCCATTGAGGAAGGCACTCTTCGCGTCCATTTGGTAAAGCTTGAAGCCATGGTAAGTAGTATAGGCTAATAATATGCGAATTGACTCAAGCCTAGCTACGGGTGCTTAGGTTTCACCGAAATCCAAACCTTCGACTTGTGAATACCCCTTGGCCACAAGTCGAGCTTTGTTCCTTGTCACCACACCATGCTCGTCTTGCTTGTTGCGGAAGACCCATTTGGTTCCTACAACATTTTGATTAGGACGTGGAACTAAATGTCATACCTCATTCCTTGTGAAGTTGTTGAGCTCCTCTTGCATCGCCATCACCCAATCCGAATCTTGAAGTGCTTCCTCTACCCTGTGTGGCTCAATAGAGGAAACAAAAGAGTAATGCTCACAAAAATGTGCAACACGAGATCTAGTGGTTACCCCCTTATGAATGTCGCCGAGGATGGTGTCGACGGGGTGATCTCGTTGTATTGCTTGGTGGACTCTTGGGTGTGGCGGCCTTGGTTCTTCATCCTCCTTGTCTTGATCATTTGCATCTCCCCCTTGATCATTGCCGTCATCTTGAGGTGGCTCAACTCTTTGATCTTCTCCTTCATCAACTTGAGCCTCATCCTCATTTTGAGTTGGTGGAGATGCTTGCATGGAGGAGGATGGTTGATCTTGTGCATTTGGAGGCTCTTCGGATTCCTTAGGACACACATCCCCAATGGACATGTTCCTTAGCACGATGCACGGAGCCTCTTCATCACCTATCTCATCAAGATCAACTTGCTCTACTTGAGAGCCGTTAGTCTCATCAAACACAACGTCACAAGAAACTTCAACTAGTCCTGAGGACTTGTTAAAGACTCTATATGCCCTTGTGTTTGAATCATATCCTAGTAAAAAGCCTTCTACAATCTTAGGAGCAAATTTAGATTTTCTACCTTTTTTAACAAGAATAAAGCATTTGCTACCAAAGACTCTAAAATATGAAATGTTGGGCTTTTTACCGGTTAGGAGTTCGTATGATGTCTTCTTGAGGATTCGGTGTAGATATAACCGGTTGATGGTGTAGCAAGCGGTGTTAACCGCCTTGGCCCAAAACCGATCCGGCATCTTGTACTCATTAAGCATGGTTCTTGCCATGTCCAATAGAGTTCTATTCTTTCTCTCCACTACACCATTTTGTTGTGGCGTGTAGGGAGAGGAGAACTCATGCTTGATGCCCTCCTCCTCAAGGAAGCCTTCAATTTGTGAATTCTTGAACTCCGTCCCGTTGTCGGTTCTTATTTTCTTGATCCTTAAGCCAAACTCATTTTGAGCCCGTCTCAAGAATCCCTTTAAGGTTTCTTGGGTCTGTGATTTTTCCTGCAAGAAGAATACCCAAGTGAAGCGAGAATAATCATCCACAATAACTAGACAGTACTTACTCCCGCCGATGCTTATGTAAGCGATCGGGCCGAATAGGTCCATGTGTAGGAGCTCCAGTGGCCTGTCAGTCGTCATGATGTTCTTGTGTGGATGATGAACACCAACTTGCTTCCCTGCTTGGCATGCGCTATAGATCCTGTCTTTCTCAAAATGAACATTTGTTAATCCTAAAATGTGTTCTCCCTTTAGAAGCTTATGAAGATTCTTCATTCCAACATGGGCTAGTCGGCGGTGCGCCGGTGCCAGAGCCAACCCATGTTAGTCTTAGCAACTAAGCAAGTGTCGAGTTCAGCTCTATCAAAATCTACCAAGTATAGCTAACCCTCTAACACTCCCTTAAATGCTATTGAATCATCACTTCTTCTAAAGACAGTGACACCAACATCAGTGAATAGTGTAGGATTACGGGGAGGCTACGCTAGCGCAAAACAAAATTTTCATCCCCATAATACCAAGAACTACTGCGGTTATAGGTCATGGAATTACCACTAGACGCGCAGAGCAGCGGAAGACGTCTCGATGTAGACGAACGCGTCGAGCAGTGTCGTGTAGTCGCCGGCGTTCTTCACGTCCTCGCATGGTTCGTCCAAGTGCTCCAGATGCAGCACCTCCGAGGTATCCACACGTACAGGGAGGAAGCGCCGCGTATCGAACTGCTAGGTTCGCGATGGCGGCTTGGCGAGGGCGAGAGGCGAGCGGCGGCTGCTGGTTTGCAGGTGGCGAATTAGGTTATCCCTTAACCGCGCCCCCGCCCCTCATTATATAGGCGTTATGGTGGGCTTCTGACGCCGAGGCCCATCATTAACCCTAAAGCCCAGTCTAATTTCGGATCTAATCCGAATTAGGCTTCCTTCCCCTTAAGTGTGTGACCCTATAGGTTCACGTACAAATAGACATAGCCCGAGTACTCTTACTTGGCCTAATAATTGACAGCGGCCTCTAGCAAGACATGTCAACTCCTATGTGTACGTAAAGATCATATCAGACGAACCATTGCGACATTAAGTACATGTTGTTCCCTTTGTCTCACGATATTTGGTCTGGCTCTAAGCTGACCTCTCTTTCTCGATACTGTGAATTGGAATCCTTTCAATGGTTAACTCTTAACCCTAGCATGGCCATGCATTTCTTGATCCAATCACTCGAGGGGCCCAGAGATATCTCTCTCACAAAGAGAGGGACAAATTCCATCTTGACTGACCATGCCTCATAGCATGCTTCCTGACAAACCCAAAACTACCTTTATAACTACCCAGTTACGGGATAGCGTTTGATAGTCCCTAAGTAAGTCAATTCACATCTTGAGAACATGCGACAATCTCAGGTCTAAGGATACAGTATTCATGTTGCAAGAAGAGAACTATATTACAATATCTCACGTTGGGTCGGTCCAGCCTCATGTCATATATGCGCCCACATTATTAATTTAACATCTCCATGTTCATGACTTGTGAAATGTAGTCATCAACTAATACATGTGCTAGTCATCGACTCTGACTAGGGACATCATTTAGAATAACCATATAAGTAAAGAATCTCACAAACAATTCACATAATTGCTAACCAATACAAGGTGCCTTCCATGGATATTCAATTAAGCAATATATATATCATGGATACAAAGAAATATGCTCATCTCTATGATTATATCTAGGGCATATTTCTAACAAATAGACAGTTGTAGCCCATTTTGCATAATTGAGATACGGAAAGCAAGTTGTAATCTAATGAATCAACAAGATAAACATTGGAAATTGAGTGGTCAGGAGATATAGCTATTTTACCCAAACCTTTGACCAAACCTTGATTTCCATCCCCGAATGTGATGGCTCGTTGGGGATCTTGGTTTTTCTCATATGAGGAGAACATCTTTTTCTCCCCTGTCATGTGGTTTGTGCACCCGCTATCGATGATCCAACTTGAGCCCCCGGATGCATAAACCTACAAAACAAATTTAATTCTTGACTTTAGGTACCGAAATGGTTTTGGGTCCTTTGGCATTAGACACAAGAACTTTGGGTACCCAAACACAAGTCTCGGAGCCCTTGTGTTTGCCCCCAACAAACTTGGCAACTACCTTGCCAGATTTGTTAGTCAAAACATATGATGCATCAAAAGTTTTAAATGAAATGTCATGATCATTTGATGCACTAGGAGTTTTCTTCTTAGGCAACTTAGCACGGGTTGGTTGCCTAGAGCTAGATGTCTCACCCTTATACATAAAAGCATGATTAGGGCCAGAGTGAGACTTCCTAGAATGAATTCTCCTAATTTTGCTCTCGGGATAACCGGCAGGGTACAAAATGTAACCCTCGTTATCCTGAGGCATGGGAGCTTTGCCCTTAACAAAATTAGACAATATTTTAGGAGGGGCATTAAGTTTGACATTGTCTCCCCTCTGGAAGCCAATGCCATCCTTGATGCCAGGGCATCTCCCGCTATAGAGTGTTGGAGCGAAGGCAGAAACGCCACAAGAAAGGGCAAGGCCCTCGCCCTCACCCAATCCACCCACCAAGAGGCCACTGAAGACGACACCCTCCGCACCTGCGACCCTGAGGGACAACCCTCAGGCTTCGCACCTCCCTTAGGCTTCGCACCTCCCTCAGACTTCGCTCCACCGGAGGGCGCGGATCTCGCCGAGGACGGTGAGGTCCTCGGCATCTCAGCAGAAGAACAGCTACAGCTGCGCGCCCTGCGCCTCAAGAACCGCAACCTCCAGAGGCAGAAGGAGATACTGGAGGCCAAGCGCCAGCGTGTGTCCGCACTCGCCAAAGTGCGGCAGATGATACGCGACGAAGAGCACAAGGCCCAGGAACTCGAGCGGGAGATTGCGCTGATGCAGCGCGAAGGCCACCTCAGCCCGCGGCACGAGTCATCCCTCTAGCAGCGCGCACAAAACGAAGACACGCGCGAAGGCCACCCCGGCCTGCAGCATGGGCCACCCCTGCAACACCGCGCGCAACCGGAGGACCCGCGTTTCCCCCAGCGCGACTTCACTTTCCCGCACGCCGCGCCATTCCAAGGGGTCAACTATCTCGATGAGCGAAGCCCCCTGGCGCCTCACCTGCAAGTGACGCCGTGGCCAGCTAACTTCCGGGCTGGGACCTACCCCAAGTACAACGGCAGCACCGACCCGGCTCAATACATAATGAGTTACCAGGTCGCCGTCGCATCGTCCGGGGGGGACGACGCCACAATGGCGAAGTCCTTCATCATCGCCCTCGAGGGCCCCGCACTCACCTGGTTCACCAGGTTGCCTCCGCTGTCCATCGATTCCTGGAGAAGTCTCCGGGACAAGTTCCTCCTCAACTTCCAAGGGTACCGCCCGGACACCGATGCCCTGGCCGAGCTCTCGCTCTGCAAGCAGCTAGAGAGGGAGACCCTAAGGGAATATTACCGCAAATTCCTGACACTCAAGTCACAGCTACCCTCAGTCGACGACCAGATTGCCATCCACTATGCTATCAGTGGTCTTCGCGCTGGCGTCCTTTACAGCCACTGCATCAGAGATCCGCCGAAGAACCTCCAAGAGTTATACCAGCTGTTTGAAAAGTACGCCAGATCCGAGGAGCTCCACCAGCGCAAGATTGAGTCCCAGCGGAAGCCAAAAGATGCTCCACAGTCCAGCCGCACGTGGACAAGGACTCCGCAACCAGACTCCGGTCGAGATGGCCGCGGTCAGCAGCAAGTGCACAACATTGCCAACTAGCAGCCGGCCGCTGACCCCCTTCGTCGCCAGGAATATCCCCCCCAGGGCCGCGGAAGTGGAACTCGCGGCAGGGGCCGAGGGCGTGCGCAGCCACCCCCTCCACCGCGCCGATTTTACTGCCTTTTCCATGGCGAAGACTGCGCCCACCAAACTAAAGACTGCCCCGAAGTGAAGGCCACCAGAGACAGAATGGCGAGGGCGCAGCCAGCCGACAACCCCAGAATTGTCGCGCATAATTACCAGCCACCCCCTCCACCATATATCCACGCTCCCGCCCCGCATCCACCGCACCACGCTTACCAACATCATCAGGAAGTACAAATCGTACATCCTCCGCCTCCACCACCACACCAGCAACAACAAAACATCCCCCATGCCCCAAAGCAGGAAGACTTCGCCGATCAACCTTATCGCGGAGTCATTCATATGATAACTGGGGGGTCCAGCACCGACTTCGACACCAAGCGGCAGAAGCGGGACCACTACCGCAGCATAAACCATGTCGCCGTCACGGGCCCAGTTGTGCAGACAAAGTGGTCCCACATACCGCTCACCTTCGACGCACGGGACGTCGACTTGCGCAGCGCCCCCCACTGCGATGCCATGGTTATCAATTGCAGCGTGGCAGGCTGGGACCTACACAAGGTCCTCGTTGACAACGGCAGCCAGGTGGACATCATCTTCCTCCACGCCTTCGATCGCATGGGCATCAGCCACAGCCTGCTTAAGCCTTCGGACAACCCGTTGTATGGCTTCGGCGGCAAGGGCACCTTCCCCGTCGGCAAAATAGAGTTGCCCCTCTCCTTCGGTGTAGCACCCAATGCCCGAAGTGAGCAAGTGACTTTTGACATTGTGGATATGGTATATCCATACAACGCCATCATGGGTCGGGGCTCCATCAATAAGTTTGAAGCTGCCATCCACGGACTGTATTTGTGCATGAAGATACCAGGCCCGCTAGGCGTAATCACAGTCCACGGTAACCAGCAGACAGCGCGCAACATAGAGCGGGACTTCGTGCCTGGTCAGAGGAACGTGCACTGTCTCTCGACACAGTGCGAGGTCCCTGCGCCCGCCAGCCCAACTGACAAGCAGCACGACAAGGCTCAGTTGCAGAGTCAGGATGGGACCAAGACTGTCCCCCTCGATCAGGCCACGCCCAAGCAGACAGTCACTATCAGCGAAGACCTTACTTTGCATGAAGAAGAGAAGCTCCTCTGCTGCCTGGCCAAGAATAAAGATGTCTTCGCCTGGTCCGCCCTCGACCTGGTCGGAGTCAGCCGATCCATAATCGAGCACAGTTTGGGAATTGACCCCTCGGTGCGACCAAGAAAGCAAAGGCTCCGCAAAATGTCCGACGAAAAGACAGAGGCCGCCAAGGCGGAGGTGCACCGCCTCCTAGAGGCTAAATTCATTGAGCCAGTGGCTTACCCCACATGGCTCTCCAATGTTGTAATGGTGCAGAAAAAAAGCGGGAAATGGCGGATGTGCATAGACTTCACCAGTCTCAATAAGGCCTGCCCAAAAGACAATTTCCCGTTGCCACGGATCGACAAAATAGTCGATAGCGCGGCCGGATGCGAGGTCATGTCTCTCCTCGACTGCTTCTCCGGCTATCACCAGATATACATGAAGGCGGAAGACAAGGCTAGCACCAGCTTTATAACACCCTTCGGCACTTATTGCTTCGTCAGAATGCCGGAGGGTCTCAAGAATGCCGGGTCCACCTTCTCCAGACTCACCAAAACAGTACTCGAAGGGCAGGTCGGCAGAAATATATTTACATATGTGGACGACATCGTCGTCGCCAGCAAAAATAAGGAGGACCATCTCGCCGACCTGGCCGAGACATTCGCGAACATGCGAGATGCACGACTCCGCCTAAACCCGGAAAAGTGCGTTTTCGGTGTTCGCCAGGGCAAGATATTGGGCTACCTGGTGTCACACCGCGGCATCGAGGCCAATCCAACCAAGATCCAGGCCATCATCGACATGTCGCCTCCGCAGTCCGCCAGGGACGTCCAGCGTCTGACAGGCAGATTGGCCGCTCTCAACAGATTCATTTCCAGGTCGGCCGAGCGAAGTCTTCCTTTCCTCAAAACTCTCCGCGGCGCAAAAGACTTCGCCTGGGGGCCGGAGCAAGCAGCGGCCTTCGCCTCATTAAAACAGTACTTAACGGAGCTGGCCACCCTCACGAGCCCCGACTCCTCGCTCCCCCTATTGCTCTATGTCGCGGCTTCGCCGCACGCGGTCAGCGCGGCACTAGTGCAGGAGCAGACAGTCGAGGGCGCTGTCAGACAGTGCCCTGTTTATTACGTCTCCGAGGTCCTGACACCGTCCAAATGCAACATGACAGAGCTGGAGAAGATCGCCTACGCAGTTGTTATGTCCTCGCGCAAGCTGCGACATTACTTTGAAGCATTCAAGGTCTGCGTCACCTCAGACAGGGGGCTCGGCGAACTGTTTAGAAACCCGGAGGCATCAGTGAGGATCGCCAAGTGGGCAGCCGAACTCTCCGGCTACCACATCAGCTTCGAGCCCAGGACAGCCATCAAATCGCAAGTCCTGGCAGACTTCGTCGTCGACTGGACCGGGCCAGTAACACAGCCGGACCCGACCACAGAGAAGGTCTGGACGATCCATTGCGACGGTGCATGGTGCCATGCGGGGGCAGGCGTCGCTGCAATCATAACCTCACCAGTCGGGGTCAAGCACAGATATGCAGCACGACTCAGCTTCAATCTGGAATCCGACAGATGCACAAATAATATAGCAGAATACGAAGCAGTCATCCTCGGCCTCCGCAAGCTAAGGGCCCTCGGAGTCACCACTTGCATCATCAAAACAGACTCCAAGGTAGTTGCCGGCCAGGTCGAGAAAGACTATGCAGCCAAGGACCCCGCACTCATGCAGTACCTCGCGGCCATCCGAAGTCTAGAGAGGCAGTTCAAGGGGTTCACCGTGCAGCATGTGGACCGGGCCAAGAATGAGGAGGCCGACGCATTGGCCAAGGCCGCGGCCAGGGGCGAAACTCTGCCCTCCGACGTGTTCTTCCACGTCATCGGCACGCCAGCAGTCCGGAGCCCTGAAGGGCTCCAAATAACCAATGACAGCGAGGGCCACCGTACAGTCAACCTCATCATGACCGAAGACTGGCGAGCACCCATAACCCTGTTCCTGCAGGGGTATTATCACCCAGCCGACATCAGTGAGGCCAAGCGCCTCAGACATCGAAGCCGAGACTTCGCTCTGATTGAAGGCCAACTCTACAAAAAAGGGGTCAGTCAACCAATGCTTAAGTGCGTCACCGAGGCCGAAGGCATGCAGATTCTACGTGAAGTCCACAGTGGCACGTGCGGCTCGCACGCGGGGCCGAGGGCCCTAGCTGCTAAGGTGATCCGCCAGGGTTTTCACTGGCCCGCAATGATTTGCGCCGCGAATCGGGTCACTCGGTCCTGCGAAGCCTGCCAGAAGTTCTCTCCCCGGTCAGGCGGCCCTTCGCAGTATACAAAGCTGATCGCCCACACATGGCCTCTCCAGCGCTGGGGTCTCGACATTGTTGGACCCCTGCCCACCGCTCAGGGGAACCTTAAGTTCGCCTTCGTCGCGGTCGAGTACTTCACCAAATGGATCGAGGCACGAGCTATCTCCACAATAACATCAAAGACTGCCCAAAAATTCTTCTGGCAGAACATCGTTTGCCGCTTCGGAGTACCGTCCGAATTAACAGTCGACAACGGCAAGCAGTTTGATAACCAAGGCTTCAAGGATTTTTGTTTCTCCATTGGCACCAAGCTTGCCTTCGCCTCAGTCTATCATCCGCAGTCCAACGGGGTCATGGAGCGCGCCAACGGGAAAATCTTCACAGCTATCAAAAAAATGCTCCTCGATGAAAAAAAGGGCAGATGGAGCGATTTTTTACCTGAGGCAGTCTGGGCACTAAACACGACTGAGTGCAGGGCGACCGGGTTCACTCCCTTCCGTCTTTTATACGGATCGGAGGCCATGACCCCGCAAGAAATAAAGCACGGGTCCCCGCGAACAGTCCCGTCAGCCGTCCCAGATGTGGATGAGCCAACTTCAAAGGATCTCATCGACGGAGACCGTGTCTTCGCCCTACAGGCCCTGAACAAGTATCAAGCCCAGACCAAAGCATGGCGCGACCATTCAGTCACCCCGAGGGAGTTCAGCGAGGGGGACCTCGTACTCATTCGAACAGCTCGGACGGAGTCCAAGGGCAAGCTGGAGCCCAGGTGGGAGGGCCCTTTCATCGTCAAGACGAAAGCTTCACCCAGCGCTTACAGGCTCACAACGCCAACCGGCGAGGACCTGGAGCACTCCTGGAACATCGACAACCTCCGCAAATTTTTTGTCTGATTCCTCAGGGCTGTCTTCGCCCTTGTAATTCGCAAAAACAATCTTGCACCGGCCCGCACTCTTTTCCTCCCGGGGGGTGAGGTTTTTAACGAGGCGGAGCCATGTAATATATGCGTAAAAAATCCCCCGCAAAAAGACATGCGTCGAAAAAGACCGCGATGACGGTCTTCGACATTCGACCACCACGAGGTCACCGCGAGGCTAAGCGCTAGCTACCCTCGCGTGCGACAAATCCGCGCAGAAGTCGCCTAAGGGTGCAGCCGGATTAGCACAACAAGTGCGAAAAAAATCCAAGTCTATCGCGAAGACTATCCGCGCAGAAGTCGCCTAAGGGTGCAGCCGGATTAGCACAACAAGTGCGAAAAAAATCCAAGTCTATCGCGAAGACTATCCGCGCAGAAGTCGCCTAAGGGTGCAGCCGGATTAGCACAACAAGTGCGAAAAAAATCCAAGTCTATCGCGAAGACTGTCCGCGCAGAAGTCGCCTAAGGGTGCAGCCGGATTAGCACAACAAGTGCGAAAAAAATCTAAGTCTATCGCGAAGACTATCCGCGCAGAAGTCGCCTAAGGGTGCAGCCGGATTAGCACAACAAGTGCGAAAAAAATCCAAGTCTATCGCGAAGACTATCCGCGCAGAAGTCGCCTAAGGGTGCAGCCGAATTAGCACAACAAGTGCGAAAAAAATCCAAGTCTATCGCGAAGACTGTCCGCGCAGAAGTCGCCTAAGGGTGCAGCCGGATTAGCACAACAAGTGCGAAAAAAAATCTAAGTCTATCGCGAAGACTATCCGCGCAGAAGTCGCCTAAGGGTGCAGCCGGATTAGCACAACAAGTGCGAAAAAAATCTAAGTCTATCGCGAAGACTATCCGCGCAGAAGTCGCCCAAGGGTGCAGCCGGATTAGCACAACAAGTGCGAAAAAAATCTAAGTCTATCGCGAAGACTGTCCGCGCAGAAGTTGCCTAACGGTGCAGCCGGTTTAGCACAACAAGTGCGGAAAAAATCTAAGTCTATCGCGAAGGCTATCCATGCAGAAGTCGCTTAAAAGTGCAGCCGGATTAGCACAACAAGTGCGAAAAAACCGAAGACTATCTGTGCAGAAGACACTTAAGGGTACACCTGGACTAGCACAACAACGGCTGAAACGACAACATCAAACCATCCACGCCAAGACCAACTATAATCAAGCCAACACAGCGCAGCCAAACAAATCAGTGAGTACAAAACGCCTTCGCACACACACATGCACGCGAGGGCACACAATTCCACCATACAGACCCCACATCCGGTCATAGAGGGCACCGGCGGACTCCTTCACCACGGGGTCTTCGACCTTATAGATGTCTCGCCCAAAATCTTCATCTGCCTGGTCGAAGGCCTCATAGTGCCGGCACCCTTCGCGAGAGAGTGCGTTCATCGCCCCCTCGCAGGTGACCAGGGAGGCGAACGACATTAATCCCCCCAGGACAGTGGGGAGCTCCTGCAGCTCCTCTTGCACCCATTTCAAACAGCGAAGCCCGGCCTCTCGCTCCGGCACCACGAAGTCACCGGTCCGCGCACCCAGCTCGCGATATGTGGCCATAAGCTGTGTGCGCGTCCGTTCGGCCTCCGTTCGCACCGTGGCTTCGGCCCCCTTCGCGCGGCTCTCCAGAGCGGTGAGCCGCCCCCGCAGGTCTTCGGCGAGATCCTTAGCAAGATTGGCTTCCGCCCGTGCCAGCCTAGCCTCCGCCTGCGCGGCCTGCTCCTTGGCGATGGCCTCGTTGGCCTCCCTCCTCTCCCCCGCCAGCTGGCGCCGGAGGTCAGCCTTTTCCTTCTCCAGGGCGGCCACCTTGTCCGCCAGTTTACGACACTTGCTGTCGGAGGCCGACTTCTCACGGACAGCGTCAGCATGTTGCGTCCGAAGTCTCTCGACTTCGGCAGACAAAGCTGCCGTAAGTGCCCCCGACGCAGTACGGCTGGTGAAGTCAGCCACCTGCAGAGCACACGTAAGGCCATGGCCGTAAAAAATATATATATATATATAATAGCTCGGCGGACCTGACTCAGTGCCTCCATCGCCTGACTCAGCGCCTCCGTCACTCCTTTCAGCCGGCGGGTCACCGCACCAGCCTCGTCCCTGACCAACGCGAGGGCCGACACCTCGCCTCCGGCGCCAAGGGTCCCGTCCCTCGCCTTCGACGACAGCGCAGCCGTCGCGATTGCCGCGGCAGGCACAACCATAGCAAGCCGGCCCTCGTCCGACCCTGCAACGCATCAACGAGTAAAAAAAAAAGGCGGCCGGGTGACTTACCCCCAAGATAATCGTCCACACTAATATCGGTGCCGAAGTCGGCAACGCGTTTGCCCGGCGGCGGCGACGTCTGGGCCGCCTTCGAAGCCTCCGCCAATCCGCTGGCCGGCGGCACCACCTTCGTCAGTTTGGAGACTCCGGCGCCCGCCATTGTCTCCGGCGCCTTGCTGGGTGCAGAGGCGCCCGCCTTCGCCGCCAGCGGCGGCTTGCCTCCGCTGGAGGCCGCAGCCTTCGCCGTTCCCCGCTGCCTTTTCGGCCGGGCTTCGTGAATCCTGACGGTCGCCTGGCGTTTTTGCGCCGCCCCTTGGCGATCCTTGTCCATCACTGCCCACACAACAGCACCGATATTTCGCCCGTAAGGAAAAACTCTCCACTGACGAACCATACGAGACGTAAAACAGTCTTCCTCAGCCGCGCAGGGGACAGGAACATTTCTAGGCCAGCAGCCCCCGGTAACCCTCAGCATCCGAGCCGAAGACTCCCGGAGCTCGGGCGAAGACATCCTCTCCCCCGGGGCCGCACACGTCCTCATTAACTCTCTAGCAAAACTATCAGACACCCCAATTCCTCCCATCGCAGTACCTAATTTTCTCTTTTTTGAGGAGGGGGCGGCCGCCAGCGCAGGGTCGCCTCCAGTCTCCGCCGCCGGCTTCTTCCCACGGCGGTCCGCTTCGTCTTGACCAGGGTAGCCGTCGTACGGCAACTGATTTAATTCGAAGACCCTGTTCAAACGTTCATTTGACCCGCGAATATCAAAGCTGCGCTGGCCTTCCGTCCTCGCCACGTACCGCCCCACGAGCCGCACCGCCAAGTCCTCCGCATCACGCACAAAGGCGGCCGGGTCACGGTTTCGCAAATTCAGTGCAAAGGCAGGACTTCGCACCACCCTTCCTCCGTGAAAAGGCATCTGGCGAGGGCACACTTCGCCCAGCGCCCAGTCGTGCGCCAAGGGCCAGACCTCGTACGCCACGAACTCTTCAACTAAATCACGACCACTGCTCTGGCCGGCGGCGCCCGAAGGGCCCCTTCGTCTGCATCCTCTTCTACCACTTCAAAAGGCGGATACGCAGAGTAATAGTGAGAGCACATCTCAGACACGGGAAGTCCTTCATGGCCTTCGACAGTAGCCTCAGCAACGTAAAACCAAAATTCATTCCAATTGCCCCACTTGTTGCGGGCGCACGGAACCAACTCCACTACTGGCATTGTGGTCTTGCCGGTCTTCGGCGTGAATGTGCACGACCCGAACTGGGCAACTCCGTCCTCAACCATCCTCTTCTGCCAATGCAAGCAATAATTCTTCGCAAAAACTTCAACCGACGGCTGTCCGCCGTACGAAGTCGTCGCCCAGACATACTTCGCCAGCGCCACCACGGCGTTCGGTGTCAGCTGATGTATTTGAACGTTGAATCTACGCAGGACTTCGCCAACAAACCGGTGCGCAGGCAAGCGGAGACCGGCGACGAAGAACGCCTCGAAAACAACCAACTCACCCTCCGGCTCGGGGACTTCCTCCGTCCCCGGAGCACGAGCGACTCCGCCGCCAAAGTAGCCCAAACGCTGCATATCTTCAACGCGGGCCGACGTCATCCGTGACACACCAAAATCAACAGAGTCGCCGGCGCGCAGCTCCTCCACCATCACGCTACTCAACGTCTCCTCAGACGAGGCGGCGGCCGGCGGCGTGGCGTCGGCGGAAGAAGAAGAGGATGGCATTGCTACGTACCGTCGGCGGCGGCGGGCGGTCTGCTTCACTCGAGCCAGAACTCCGACGAGCAAAGGGAGCAGTAGAAGAAGAGGAGCAGAAAGACGGCGGGCGGCTAGGGTTTTCACGGAGCGCGGAAGGCAAAGTGCAAACAGCGCCGACCCCCGCCCCCTTTTATAGGCAGGGCGCGGCTCCTTGGGAAACCCGCAATCCCACAGGGCGCGACGCTTCGGAAAACCCGCAATCCAACAGTACGATGTCCATCAACGGTCACATCAAAAACCCCCGCGGAACCACTTCGAGCGAGGGCAGCGTCTCCGCCATCTAGCGACGTCTTCGGCACCAGGTGACTTTGTCGAACTGGTCCCTCGGAGGGCAAATGTTGGAGCGAAGGCAGAAACGCCACCCTTCGCCCGAAATCTCCACCGCTTAGCCCCTGCCCTGACAGACAAAGCAGGCAGGGACACCCTTCGCTTCATCGGCACCAGAGACAACGCGGAGACCCTTCGCTCGATTCGGCACCAGACGAAGGCCTGCGGCGACGCCTCCCCGCGGCGCGGCCTCGTTCAGCTCTGAGGCCCACATGAGATCTGGCCCATTGTAACGGGCCCTGCGTGGCCGCGTTTGTGTTACGGGCCTAATTTGTAAAGGCATACTTGTAATTACAGCTTGTAACCCCGCTTTATGGGAATATTCTGGGGATAAACTAGGTACCTGAGGGCACATGCGTCCTTAACGCAAGGCGCCGTGCACTCGGATACCTATAAATACCCCCGTACAGTGCCCGTGAGAGGCTAGATTAACAGAGCTTTTGCCATCACGCGCGAGTGCCCTGTTGCCATCACCATTCACTCGTGTTGGATCCCCTTGCATACGAGAGCAAGTTCCAACATAGAGCATACTTCTAGCAAATTTAAACTTTTCATTCTCTAAGTTATGCTCGGCAATTTTAGCATCTAATTTTGCTATATGATCATTTTGTTGTTTAATTAAGACTATATGATCAGGAATAGCATCAATATCAACATCTCTACATCTAGTGCAAATGGAAACATGCTCAACGGTGGATGTAGAGGGTTTGCAAGATTTTAATTCTACAACCTTAGCATGTAATATATAATTTTCACTTCTAAGGTTAGAAATAGTAACATTGCAAACATCAAAATCTTTAGCCTTAGCAATCAATTTTTCATTTTCAATCTTAAGGCTAGCAAGAGAGATATTTAATTCATCAATCTTAGCAAGTAAATCAACATTATCATCTCTAGGATTGGGAATTGAAACATTACAAACATGAGAATCAACCTTAGCATTTAATTTTGCATTTTCATTTCTAAGGTTGGCAATAGTATCATGGCATGTGCTTAGCTCACTAGATAATTTTTCACATTTTTCTACTTCTAGAGCGTAAGCATTCTTAACCTTAACATGCTTTTTATTTTCCTTGATTAGGAAGTCCTCTTGGGAGTCCAAGAGATCATCCTTTTCATGGATGGCACTAATCAATTCATTTAATTTTTCCTTTTGTTGCATGTTTAGGTTGGCAAAAAGGGTACGCAAATTTTCTTCCTCATCACTAGCATTATCATCACTAGAGGATTCATATTTAGTGGAGGATTTGGATTTAACCTTCTTCTTTTTGCCGTCCTTTGCCATGAGGCACTTGTGGCCGACGTTGGGGAAGAGAAGACCCTTGGTGACGGCGATGTTTGCGGCGTCCTCGTCGGAGGAGTCGGTGGAGCTCTCGTCGGAGTCCCACTCCCGGTAAACATGGGCATCGCCACCCTTCTTTTTGTAGTATCTCTTCTTCTCCTTTCTTCTCCCCTTCTTGTCGTCGCCCCTGTCACTGTCACTAGAAATAGGACATTTAGCAATAAAGTGACCGGGCTTACCACATTTGTAGCACACTTTCTTGGAGCGGGGCTTGTAATCTTTCCCCCTCCTTTGCTTGAGGATTTGGCGGAAGCTTTTGATGATAAGCGCCATTTCCTCATTGTCGAGCTTGGAGGCGTCGATTGGTTGTCTACTTGATGTAGACTCCTCCTTCTTCTCCTCTGTCGCCTTGAATGCGACCGGTTGTGCCTCGAGCGTGGAGGAGGTGCCTTGCTCGATGATTTTCTTTGAGCCTTTAATCATTAGCTCAAAGCTCACAAATTTTCCTATTACTTCCTCGGGAGACATTAGCTTATATCTAGGATCACCTCGAATTAATTGAACTTGCATAGGGTTAAGAAAAACGAGGGATCTAAGAATAACCTTGACCATCTCATGGTCATCCCATTTTTCGCTCCCGAGGTTGCGCACTTGGTTCACCAAGGTCTTCAAGCGGTTGTACATATCTTGTGGATCCTCCCCTTGGTGAAGCATGAAGCGACCGAGCTCCCCCTCGATCGTCTCCCGCTTGGTGATCTTCGTCACCTCATCTCCTTCATGCGCGGTCTTGAGTACGTCCCAAATTTCCTTCGCACTCTTTAACCCTTGCACCTTATTATACTCCTCTCGACTTAGAGAGGCGAGGAGTATAGTGGTGGCTTGGGAGTTAAAGTGGTGGATTTGGGCCACTTCGTCGGAGTCGTAGTCTTCATCCCCTACGGATGGTACCTGTACACCAAACTCAACAACATTCCATATGCTTGTGTGGAGTGAGGTTAGATGATGCCTCATTTTGTCACTCCACATATTATAATCTTCACCGTCAAAAACCGGTGGTTTGCCTAATGGAACGGAGAGCAAAGGAGTACGCTTGGAAATATGGGGATAGCGTAGAGGAATCTTACTATACTTCTTGCGCTCATGGCGCTTAGAAGTGACGGACGGCGTGCCGGAGCCGGAGGTCAATGGTGATGAAGAGTCGGTTTCGTAGTAGACCACTTTCCTCATCCTTTTGTGCTTGTCGCCTCTCCGATGCGACTTGTGGGAAGAGGATTTCTTCTCCTTCCCCTTCCCTTTGTTGGAGGAGTCCTTCTTCTCCTTCCTCTTGTTGCGGGACTCTTCCGATGAAGTCTCCCCGTGGCTTGTAGTGGGCTTGTCGCTGGTCTCCATCTCCTTCTTGGCGTGATCTCCCGACATCACTTCGAGTGGTTAGGCTCTAATGAAGCACCAGGCTCTGATACCAATTGAAAGTCGCCTAGAGGGGGGTGAATAGGGCGAAACTGAAATTTAACAATTTAAACACAACTACAAGCCGGGTTAGCGTTAGAAAAAATAATGAGTCCGAGAGAGAGGGAGCAAAACAAATCGCTAGCGAATAAAGAGTGAGACACGTGGATTTGTTTTACCGAGGTTTGGTTCTCTCAAACCTACTCCCCGTTGAGGAGGCCACAAAGGCCGGGTCTATCTCAACCCTTTCCCTCTCTCTAACGGTCCCTCGGACCGAGTGAGCTTCTCTTCTCAAATCAACCGGGAACAAAACTTCCCCGCAAGGACCACCACACAATTGGTGTCTCTTGCCTCGGTTACAAATGAGTTTTGATCACAAGAACAAATGAGAAAGAAAAGAAGCAATTCAAGCGCAAGAGCTCAAAAGAACACGACAAATCTCTCTCACTAATCACTAAAGCCTTGTGTGGAATTGGGAGAGGATTCGATCACTTGGTGTGTCTTGTATTGAATGCCTAGCTCTTGTAAGTAGTTGGAAGTGTGAAAACTTGGATTACTTGAATGAGGGGTGGTTGGGGGGTATTTATAGCCCCAACCACCAAACTAGCCGTTTGATGAAGGCTGCTGTCGCATGGCGCACCGGACAGTCCGGTGCGCCACCGGACACTGTCCGGTGCGCCAGCCTACGTCAGCAGACCGTTAGGGTTCGACCGTTGAGCTCTATCTTGTGGGCCCGCCTAGCTGTCCGGTGGTGCACCGGATAAGTACTGTAGACTGTCCGGTGCGCTGTCTCGCGTGTGCCTGACTTCTGCGCGCTCTGGCGCGCAATTAATGCCGTTGTAGGTGACCGTTGGCGCTGAAGTAGCCGTTGCTCCGCTGTCACACCGGACAGTCCGGTGTGCACCGGACATGTCCGGTGAATTATAGCGGAGCGGATTCCCGAAGCTGGCGAGTTCAGAGTCGCTTCTCCTTGGAGCACCGGACACTGTCCGGTGTACACCGGACAGTCCGGTGAATTATAGCGCGGCGGCTCTGAGTTTTCCCAAAGGTGTGAAGTTTAGCTTGGAGTCCCCTGGTGCACCGGACACTGTCTGGTGGTGCACCGGACACTGTCCGGTGGCACACCGGACAGTCCGGTGCGCCAGACCAGGGTGCCTTCGGTTGTCCCTTTGCTCTTTTGATTGAACCCATTCCTTGGTCTTTTTATTGGCTTATTGTGAACATTTGGCACCTGTAGAACTTATAGACTAGAGCAAACTAGTTAGTCCAATTATTTGTGTTGGGCGATTCAACCACCAAAATTAATTTAGGAAATAGGTGTAAGCCTAATTCCCTTTCAGACACATTCTGCTTCGCTGGGGCATTAGGGCCTGACTGCTGCTGGGCTGCCTTCTTCGGACATTGCATCACCCAATGGTCTTGCTCTCCACAGTGGAAACATGCTCTGTTTTCAACCGGAGCTGGCACTGCCTGACTGTTCTGCTGGTTTGCTGGGGCAGGAAGACAAGGTGCCTGCTGATTCTGCCTCTGGAACTGACCTCCTCCTGACTGATTGTTCTGGCGATTCTGATACTGGTGCTGAGGATACTGCCTTTGAAACTGCTGCTGATGAGGTGGACGCTGGTTCTACCTGAACTGTTGAGGTTGATTGCCTGAGAAACGAGGACGATTGCTGCTTCCAGGCTGGGGTCCACTGATCTTGCGCTTGCGATCCTCCATCTCCTTACGCTTCCTCTCTGTCATGATTGCTCTGTCAATCAGGTGCTGGAATGTCGAGAAGGTATGATTTTATCATCTGATACTGTAGAGGGTCAACCAAGCCTCTCAGGAAACGGTACTGTCGCTTGGCGTCGGTGTTGACATCTTCAGGAGCATAGCGAGACAACTGCAGAAACCTGTCCCGATACTCACTGACAGACGATTACCCTTGCTTGACGGCTAGGAACTCCACCTTCTTCACTGTCATCAGACTTGCAGGAACATGGTACTGACGAAAGCTACCTCTTAACTCTTCCCAGGTGATGGTGTCGGGGTTGGCATGGGTGGCGAGATAAGACTCCCACCAAGACTGAGCTGCTCCTCTCAACAGATGAGGACCATACAGGACTTTCTCTCTGTCATCACATTAAGCGGTATGCAACTCTCGCTCCACTGTGCGCAGCCAGTCTTCAGCATCCATGGGTCAGAAGAATGAGCAAACGTTGGGGGATGACGTCTCATGAATTCAGCACGCTTGTCTCTGGGCATCTAAGGCATCTGAGGCTGAGGTGGTGGTTGTTGTTGCTGCTGCTGCTGAATGGCGGCCAGAGTCTGACCAATGGCTTGAACTGCCTGAGTCTGCATCAGGAATATCTGCTCGATGGACATCGGGGGCGGGGGCGGCAGTTGCTGTTGCTGGGGTGCCTCATCCTGCTGAGCTGCTTGCTTCTGCTGAGCACGCCTTCCACCTCTGTGCCTATTTTCTGACATCTACAGAATGCAACCACACATCAGAACTGATCTTGCAAATCTTGTAGCATAAGAAAAGAGTATAGAATTCTCCACAACACTGAACAGATGAGCATCTTCACTGATCTTCAACACAGACCAACACAACTTCTCGGATAAAGAGGAAAGTGGAATAAAAGGCTTCCCAACTAGATAACTAACTTCATTAATATATAATAGGTAAACCAAAATGTAGGGGATGCCCACACTCTGGTGACAGTCATTACAAAGATCCAAATCCAGCATAGTCCATCATAACAAGCATAAAAGCACAAGATATAGCAAACTACCTTGTCTAACTAAGACTAACTAAGAGCGAGACTAACGCTAGGACTAAGACTAAGACTAAAACTTCTATATTAAGCATTTATTACAAGACTCAACAATGACGATCTATGGTTCTAAGTCTATCTTGGTCTTGCAGTCAGGATTGCCATAAGACTGGTGTCCACGCCGAGGTGAGCGGCACGGGTGCTGAGTCCCGACGGGAGCGGGGGAACCATCATCCAGGTGACAACGTTCCGCGCGCTCAGCCCGCAGCAGGGCGATCTCAGCACGAGCCCTACTCAGCTCGTCTAATGCATGGTCCAGCTCTGTGTTTAGCACGGCGGCTAGGTTGACTGTGATGCTCAACCTAGGATTGCCCTCACCGACAGGTGAAACAATCACGCCTCCTGTGCTGCCAGATGGACGGCGGGGGTAATACTTCAGGTTGAGACCATCAGCTACCCCACCGAGCACTGAGCAGTAGTGCGAAAGCGCACGCCGTGCAGCATCTTGCATGGCCGCCTCAACTGAGTCCCGCTCAGAGATGGAATAGTGCTCTGAGCAGATCTCCGCACCCCGGAGACCGTTCTCCGGACGGTGCACCAAGCAAGTCGCCTCCTAGCGGTCCGGGTAGACCCCGCGACTGTGCTGGAAGACCACACAGTGATACTCGACAAACCAAGTACGTCGGTCAAGTGCCCGACATAGCAGGGTGTCGAGCGCATCGTTGAAGTGACACCCGCGAGCAGCGTCGCGAGTGATGGGTCGAGCAACCCATCCTTCCAACTCCTGGTCGGTAGAAAAGTCAGTGTCGTGGCTCGAGCTGCTGTCGCCACCTCCGTCGTCTGGGTCTCCTTCAGCAGCTACTCCAGGGGCTGGGGTGCTCAGTGGTGGTGCAGGGGACGCCTCCAGGGGAAGCATGGGGGAGCAGCTCCTCACAGAATCTATCTCCTGCTGGAGCACGAAAGAAGAGCCCTGGTGCTCCTGTCGTCGACACTCCTGCTCCTCATGCAGGCGGTGGTGTAGCCTCTCCAAGTGGCTGGACTGACCGGTCACAGGACGGCGAAGCGGACGCTCCGCAAGACGGGAGGGTAAGAAGGGGATGACAGACTTCCGTGCAGTGTGTCTAAGACGAGCCATCTACAAAAGACACCGCAAGCATAAGAGTGAGAACATAACTAGTATGACCAGCAAGTAATAAACCATAAATAAATGAAGGATCAGAATAAAACACAATTTTCAGCAAGGTATAATATATAGTAGAACATAGGTTTGGTCGATATGACCAACTTTTGAAGGGATACCAAAGTCAAGGCAGGGACAGAGGTCTATAATCCTTAGAACGGCCATTCTACTCTAGGTTAGCAGTCCTACAGTCAGCACGGCTTTGATACCACCTATGTCACACCCGGTTTTAGAAGGCAAACCAAATGTGAACCATGTACGTGCCAGGATCAGCAATTCACGTACACAGCAGTTACATAACATGGACATCATCACACAGTGCTCAAATAGTATTAAAAAGGGAAATAATAGTCGATTACATCATATGTCTGGGACATCCACATAGTCTTTACAATAAATCAAAGTGCGAAAACGAAACGTAGATAAACGCGGCCTTCACAGGCAGCCGACTGGGGGTTGCCGCTAACCCACGCCTAGAACTCGTCGTAGTCTTGGAACTCCTGGAAGTCTCCTTCCACGGCTTCATCTTCTCCTGAGCAGTGGTTGCAATGCGGACAACCTGGGGAAGGGGAGGATTTGGTGTGTAGAGCAAGGGTGAGTACACATCAACATACTCAGCAAGTGTCCTGTTTGGCTGTAGTGGACTAGCTTTATGTGGGGGGTAAGTCAAGTAGTTGCTTTTAGTCGGTCAGATTATTATTACTAGTAGAGAAAGCCAAGTTTTAGATTTAACCCACGTTATTAACCCAAACGTACTCCTTTCCAAACGGAAAGAGTACCACTTACCATTACTAGAGTCAATTCCAAGAACCATCAATCTCATTGCCACCTGCAAATCCAAACATCTCTGATCAAGTACCACTAATCACTAGAGCTCCCTTGGCCGCTCATAACCATGAGCACGGCTGATATATCAGTTTTCATACACTCTGCAGAGGTTGTGCACTTTACCCACAAGTCGTGATTCCCTTTCTGCCCGGAGAGAGCTACTCCCCATTGACCACTACCTAGGTGGTCCAGCAGGGCATCACTACGTAGCCTTTACAAAGATTCCCCGAGGCTGTAGCCGCCCATTAGGTTTCCTAAATGTACCGCACTCCTCCCCAAGGGACAAATCAACCTTGGCAGAGCGAGCCGCATACACCGAGCTCCATTGACGGCACGACGGCTAAGCGAACTACACCCCGTTTCCTCTAATTATTCAGCTAAGGGCGTCCCACTCCACCCTCATGGTTGCACTGTTTTCCCGGGCGGTAATCCAACGAACAGGTCCTTATGGAGAGGCACTCGAGAAATCGCTCGAGCCCCCTTCAAGGTCACAAGTATAACATCATAATAAAAGAGGGGAAAACAGCGTATCATTGATAATTCTCATCATGTTCATTGATTAGAGTTGAGCAATAGCATAAGACTAAGCAATAATAATCCAACCCAAATAGGTAAACAAGGACATGGATAACAAAAGCTAGTCGATCCTTAGGTATAACTGTGAAATGCGGGAGGTGAATTAAAGAATGTATAGGACAGAGATAGGTCAAGGGACACTTGCCTCCACCAACCGACTGCTGCTCAGGGGCTTCACCTGCGAGTTCTTCGGGCTCTTCAACCGGATCGTTCTCTATGCAGACGCAAACATATATACATCCACACATTTAATCCAAAAGAACAGTACACCATACAATAGAATGCAGTAAATAAACAGACGTTCCACGCGGGCTCGCAATTAAGGTTAAGAGAGAAAGAGAAAAAAGACAGTCGAGAAACGATCACGTTAAATTATTATAAATTAAACCACTCGCTTAATAGAAGGGAATTAATTTGGACACTACGTTTAGCATAAAGTAAAGTCAAGTTTCACATTTAATCATTATAAACAATTGAAGATGAATGAAAGGGAGTGGTCGCACGGCGAGACGTACGACATAACATTTAGATTGAATTAAGAAGTAAACGACTCGCCGCGTGACAGAGCGCGCAACAAGACACTTGCATTACTTATAAAGAGACGTTAAGCATCGCGCGACGAAACGCACGACGACATACGTCAACAGAGCTAAGGTTAAAGTGGAACGTCGCGCGTCTAGACACGCGACATCGCACCTTAAACAACCTGAAATTAAAATAGATCGTCACGCGACGAAGCACGCGACATAGCACATTAATAGAATCCAAAATTAGACAAATTCGTCGCGCGACGAAGCGCGCAACGCAACACTTTAATAAATATAAATTAAAAGAATCGTCGCACGACGAAGCGCGACGCAGCACGTCGACTACACAAATTAACATCGATTAAAACGGGGCTAAGCGCAGTGCGACTACGGTCGCACGCGCGAGAGCGCGCTACGCGTGCCGAAGGCACGCGAACTATGCAGGCGCGCGGGACGCGAGTCGCTGGGGCACGGGCGTGGGCAAGGGCACGGCCGAGGGCGTACGACCGAGGGCGCGGGGGCAGGCACGACCGCTGGGGCACGCGACGAGGGCGTAGCCGCCGGGGCACGACCGGGGAGCGGGGGCTCGCGACGGGGCGGGCTCGGCGGGGCGAGAGCGCGCGGGCAGGGGCCGAGCCGCCGGCGTCGGGCGCGGGCAGGGGGCCGCGAGCGCGGGGCCGGGGAGGGCTCGCCGGGCGCAGGGAGGCCGTCGGGGGGGGCACGGCGCAGCTCGCCGGGGCGCGGCAGGCGCGGCCGAGAGGGCGCGGGGCTCGCCGGGGCCGAGGCCGGACGCGGGGGGAAGTGTGGCAGAACCTCCAAGTTATTGGGCCCACATGCACCTGTCCTTGTCCCAAAGACCTCAAGCGGCTATGCATGTGCACCAGATAACTTAACAGGATCTGTCCGATTGCCCCAAGGACATCGGATAAACCATGAACAACCAAGATCGCGGGATTAAGTAATACAAATCACACACACCAATATTGTTGCAGCGGAAATCTTACTACCAAATTTTACAGGTTACAAAAATTTTACATTATTTTATCGGAGTGATTACAAAAGTATAAGTTTGAAATATATGCTAGCTCAGATGACCATCCTCAATAAGAAGTATAGAAGGGTTACTTAGACTTATAAGAAGGCCGAGCCCACCGGCACTTAACACCATCACAGTAGTACAAGGTTAGATCCTGAAAAACAACAGGGAATAAAACCCTGAGTACGGAATTACTCAGCAAGACTTACCTGACTAAAGAAAAGACTCTCAAGGGTATGCTGGTTATAAGGGAGTCAAGGTAAGGCTTCTCAATAATCAAAGACTCTGTTTTGCAGAAATGCTTACTAAAAGTGGATCCTTAAAAATCTAGTTTTATTTGTCAAGTTAAGTAAAATTACCTGCAACTAGAGTTCTTTCTAACCTAGTTCAAACACTTATCCTGAACTAGCCAAGTTCTTAATTCATCCTTCATCTTCACTGGATTGCTACGTGTAAGTCAGTGACCAAGTCTTCATAACCGCGAAGGTACGGCGATCCGAATCGATTTACTCAGCTGAGAATCTCCAATCACACGACATATGTAGCACTTAACCCTTGCATATGTCAACCCGCCACCGGGGTCCTTAAGACCAGATCAGGTTCATGCAAACCGAGAGCACAGATACACCACCGTCCAGCCTCTTGGTACGGAGGGTACACGCTACTCTTGCCACCGCTCCACGCCTATTTCGTGTTATCTTATTCTGGCCTTAGTCTGCCCGAGGCAAGGCTTACCCATGACGAGACATGTGACCAGTTAAAGGGTCCTCGGTCATCAAGTCTACATCGAGACGGTCCTTAATCGACTCAGACGGAGACACTACACCGAGACTCTCTTCTCGTGCAAGTCACCCGCCCGGTCTCAGCTTAATCATTTACCCAAAAACTTGGTACCTGTCAGAGGTACATCTTTTCCGATGTTGAACCCGTCACGGCCATGATGGATCCACCATCAAGTTTTATTTTCGAAAACATTCCACCCACTTTTGCCACATCAACTTTTGTAGAAACAAAACATTTTGTTTTTCTTAAAGCAATGCTAAGCATCAAAATCTTTTGTAAAACAGGTGATCAAGGAAGGTAATCAAGTTCAAGGAAGGTAATGCAGGAATTGTTTTAGCAATCAACTTCTATCACCTAATGCATCAAGCAAGTGAAAAAGGTTTTTAAAACACAAGGAGGTGGCAAATGCACCGGGCTTGCCTGAGTAACACTAGGTTAGTGTTGTTAGATGACATCCGCTTGACGAGTATTCTTCGACCGAGCACTTGCTTGATTTAACCATCTTCAGGTTGATTCATCAGCTTCAGCTTGCAGATTAGCCCGCGCTTGGGGTCGACTTGGTTTTTCTTCCGCATCACGCGATTATTTATCGTCCTGAATGAAATGCATTATGCATATGAATGCATATAAAGAACAATAACACTAGATATTACGATGCTACGCAAAAGAGAAATAACCTATTTAATGACGAGACATTACGTACACTAGTTATCGATATATTGTTACTTACGACAATCATGTTCTTACAACCTAGCTAAACAGTCGAGGTAGCAATCAACATCCATTCCAAGCATGAGATCGACCAACACATAAATTATCAGACCTAGTCTAGAGAACACACTAAACGACTTATAACTTTTAACTTCACAATTTTTGGACATCTAATACTTATAAAATTTGATAGAAGAACTTTTATTAACTTTCTAAACTAATTTACCGGTTAACCCGTGTATTATATATCTACCAATATACTTATCGCATAACCCTAAAATTCAACTTAATCTCTACAGTGAGTAATAAACAAGAGAATCATCGCAATTAATTCTTCTATTTAATCCTACCATTTATTTAGTTGACGGGAATAATAAATCAACTTACCATAATTAACTCGAGCTGAAGTTGTGAGGTCAACGACGATCCTACGGACGAGGACTCGGATTTGAAGGGCGATGCGGCAAAATTATTGGAACGGCGGAGTCGATGACGCGATGAGAATTAAGGCCAAGTGAGCTGAGGGGACGCACTGGCGAGCAGGGAAACTGCGCGAACACAGCATGGAACGATGCCCCGCCTGGCCGAACTAAAGGAAGCGTGGACTAGAGACAGAGTGGACACTAGGGGCGACTCCATGGCAACAGACATGCTTGACGACTACAGATGCGGCCGGGATAACTAAAAATACTACGACGGCCAAGAATCGGCTCGGAGACAACAACCGGCATGGAAGAGATAAGCTTGACGCGGAAGCTCGACACGCGCAGCAAAGAGTCGGGATGAGACCGCGACTGAGCGAGCCGAGATGACATGAACAAGTGCGGACGAGCTGAGAAACCGTGACGCGAACAGGGAACTGGCCAAGGAAAAGACCCGAGCTGGGCGAGTTGCACACGACCACGGCCCAAAGGAACGACACAGGCCATCGGCAAACTCCGACGGACAACAACAGAGTAGGGTGCGCCACGGGAAAAACAAAGGATGCTGAGCTCGGCGTGCAGCGAGCTAGAACTAGAGCGCCGCGATGGGCGAAGTGAAGCACGGCCAACGCGCGTCTACCTAAAAAAACTCGCGCGCACAGAAGCTCCGCGACTGGGAACAAACAGAGGGAGCAGGCGTGGTACACAGGGAGCTTGCGGCCTGCGCGAGGGACTCGGCAACCAGCAGGGAAGCAAGCAGTATGCGCAGCAGAGGAGCGCGATGACTAGAACTAAGATCGAGCGGAGGGAAACTGGGAACTTGGGCGTCGAGCGAGCAGAGCAAGCACCCAGGAAAAACGTCGAGCGCTCGGCCATGAACGAGCTCGGACGCGCAGAAGAAAACCCGACGGCGGCGTGCGCGGCTGAGAAATAATAAGAGGCGAGCTGCATGGGAGGAGCACGCAGGGAGCAGCTGGGCGCGCGCACACCAGTGAAGGGAGCGGCTGAGCGCGAGCGTAAAGGAGCTAGGCGGCCGAGCGAGCAGAGGATGGGAAGGAGATCCCAGGCGCCATGAGAGAGCCGCGGACGAGGGAGGAAGAAAGCTCCTTGCCGAGCTTGAGGGGTGTGGCCATGGTCTGCGGCTACAGGAAAGCTTCAGGCATGCTGGAGCTTGGAGACCGAGCGACCGAGCGGCAGCCATGGGATCGAGGAATAGGAGAAACAGGGAGGACACAGAGGACCTGGGCGCTGAGCGCCATGGGCAAAAACTTCAGGGAGAAGCTGCTCGACCGGACAGAGAACGAGCAGGGAGAAATGCACTTTGAGAATCCTCCAGAACTGTACGATTTAGGTTGAAGATAGAAGGAGCGGTGGAAACTGGAAGAAGATAAGCGCGCAGGAACAAAAATCTGGGCGCGGCGGTAGGAAGATAGGGACACCAGCGTTTTTTAATTTCTTTTCTTTTTTTAATTAGAGATTGCAGATATTTTGAATTCCGATTTTTCGCGATGTACACTGGGTCGATATACTATTCAACCACACATCACATTTCCCGACTCTCGAAATGAAAATTCGAGGACTAACGATTTAATTTGGTGAATTCTCCGAACGCGGACAAAATCGTACTGTCAGTTCACTTTTGAAGATTGGACCGATGCGAGAAGCAACAGACTGAATCAAATAGATTTCGGCTTCTGTATTTCAATCTGTATTTGATTTAGTTAACTTCAGATGATTTCCGTTCGCTACTCGAACACTCGACTAGCTACAGTTCGATTAAAATTCCATAGACACGATGTCGCAGATGACAAAAAGGGAATTAAATTATTTTACACTGCAAGCTTAGTCGTCGGATTCTTCTTAATCCATTCAGGATAAAATCATCCGCGTGAGTCGGGCTTCCGAATTCGGATTCGCGCGGCGATGAATTTTAAATATTCACCGGACGCACCGATTCACGGAAGAGCCCGGATGGATAAAAATAAAAACGATGTCGCACTCGCGACAAACAGAACAGATGCGATATTAAAATCGCGGTAGGTGAAAATAATTAGACCCTAGTGTCTGTCTTATTCATTGATCTTACGTGCTTAAATCCGTACTCGTTGTCGAGTGGAATATAAACACCAGGGGTGTTATAGCCCTCCCCCTTAAAAGAATCTCGTCCCGAGATTCAGAACGAAAGACTTCTAAGAGTAGAGAAGCATGTAACCCATGTTCATATCAGCGATAATCGTGAGAAATTTCCAAACAAAGGCGAGTGTCTCAGGATAGGGTTCCTCTAGTGGATATAGCATGTATCGCCACAAGCTACTTTTAAAGATGTCCACTAATAGAAACGATGTCTGCCATAAGAACACATAAGGTTCCATGTGTGTAGTTTGCTTTTTGTGATGACACTGTACTATCTGAGTCTGTTGAGCGAGTGGAAAATACGCAATTTTACCCAAACAGAATCAGATGCAACCTCTTGGGTAAAACACATAGAAAGAGGTTTACCAACAAGTGGTTACAGTAAGTTCATAGCACACGAGACGGGTGTGAATGTCGAATAACATCACAGTCAACTCGTGTTAGCCAAAGAATCCAAGTCCATGAAAATGATAGAGACTCGAGAAAATATCCATGAAAGATCCGTTGATGTTGAATTTGCGACCAATCCATTTTATTAAGCACTAGGCATGGCTCGACATGATCACACACGCTGGAAAAGCACGCGTGAGGCGATCGAGGCATGACTAGAGCGATAATTAGGTGGTTATTGGCCGACTTAATCTTGATTTTTGTAAGTACTTTATCAGGATGGGTTGAACCAAAGTGAGTTTAGACAACTCGATAAAATGATCTCTAAACTCAACCTTCGTTTATTGGGTAGTTACAAGTTAGTCAAAACCAACTTGTTGAACTATTTTTGACATTGAGCAAGTCCTCTCAGTACCATTGGTAAGCCAACGGTTGAGAGTTCACTCATACTAACAGTTGATCATGCACTTGGGCAGAAATCCATTTGGTCATGTTGTTTATCCGTTTCTTCATGCGAGACGCATTATCCACTTTGTTAAGGAATACATGGATTAAATAAGGGAGCGAATGAACAAACTCCGGCATTTCAGTGGTAGGGGAAACATATCTCCATTTTGAGAGCTAATCAGTTGTCTCTCGACACTAAAAAGCTCCAAGGCTTCACCTTTACACAAAGGATGTAAAGGGAACTTGTATGAGTAGTCACTACCAAGATCAAAAGAAAAGAGACCACACCTAAAAGTGGTATGACCCTTTTGATCCAACAGAGATGATGGACGTTGCTTGATCACTTGACAAACAACATAGAAATTGTTTTGAGGAAGAGATCTACGGGAGATAACACATCAATGTAGTTCCACAATGGATCATGACCAGAGACCTTGGTACCAGCATGCGCCAAGCAGCAAAATCCTGTGTGCGCATTCACAGGAGGCCCTCAGTTTCGCGGCGGTACCATAAGTCCTTAACCATGACACCATTATAAAACTGACACCAATAATGAATCTCACGCGGTAAGAACAATTCATGCAGAGATAACAGATTGATATATTCTCATAATGGATTATGACTACCAACTGTGATACTAGCGTGTGCCGAGCAGCACAACCATGTGTGCGCACACACAGAAGGCCCCCGGTTTCGTCGCGGTATCATCAATTTTAGTCATAACACCAATATCAGACGTAATCAATAAGAAATCTCACACGACACCCATAGACTGAGCAAGGATGGCAATACACGAAAAGACTCTACTTGTCAAAACGGTTACGAGTAGAGAGTCAAATAGATCATGGCCTGATGAAACGAACAAGGCATGGCCATAACCTAAACTTGATGAAAGAAGTACGATGGGAGACTGTTGTTTCATCCACAAGCATATTTCTATGCACATCGTAGAGATTACAAGGCCAAAGATTAAGTTGATATGCCTCCGATAGATAGGGGGAAACCAAAAGCATCAATTTCAAGGAAATACTTGGGCAGATCTTTTCTGGGTTAGGTCGATGGGTCGACAATGCGATAAGGGAGAATTCAAATTTGGGTCATAGTTCACTAACTAAGAATATGACCTAGTTTTTTGGTTTAAGCAGACAAACTACCCACCTTATATCGGTACAACAAGTACCAGGGTGAATACATATAATACCTAAATAGATTACCTAAGAATGGAGGACACCTATTTCATCGAAGTTCATAATTCAGCATTACACCATATTATCTACAATCAATGGTTACTGGAATAAAGATGAGAGAAGCATTTTGGATGTATAGGTGACATACACGATGCAACAATCCGGATGCATGCTCGTCCTACACGTCCTCACGAGTTTTTGCCAATCTAATGTGGCAATAGCGTTCTATCTCGGTGGCATACGTCCTCTCTCGGTATTTTACTAGTCGTCAGCTACACATACGTTTTCGAGGTTAGTGTACCTGCAGAAGATCCATCACAGCCCAATTCCCAATGATGCAATTCAAACATGATAGTTTATCACAGTTTATACTCCATATATTGCTATATGGAGGCCAGCTCATCATTAAGCGCCGAGCCACGCATAGGCGCCGTTGCCACACTTTAACCATAGGGCAACTCATTATGGTAACTCACCTTCTTACCTGAGCGTAGGTGTGTCGTTACAAGTACATTACACTTCTCAGTATTCCCATGTCTGTATACCCATACACATCCATGGGATACTGAATTCCTAGAAAAGTAAATACTCCATATCGCAGCCTTCATATATACATATGTGTAACATGTATATAATCAAGCACCACAATTAAGCACTTCCCTAGACCGACGGTTGTTCGGTCATGCTCTCACATCTCACCTTACCTTGAGCGTCGATCCATTCACAACTGAATGGCCTAAAAAATAACAATACACTTGTATGCAATACCCACCCGGTTATGGGTTATGGTTTTCAACTAAGCCACTTGATAGTCCTTAACTTAGGGCTTAATAGAGGATGTCGCTAGCATTATAGTTTTTCAAAACTGTTTTTCAAAGCCAACCAATGTGTTTAGTTGAAAATAGGTTTTTCAAAACCAAAACCTTTGTTTTGAAAATACGTATGTGGCCGTATATACTTAATCCAGCTCCGATACCAGCCTGTGGCAGAACCTCCAAGTTATTGGGCCCACATGCACCTGTCCTTGTCCCAAAGACCTCAGACGGCTATGCATGTGCACCAGATAACTTATCAGGATCTGTCCGATTGCCCCAAGGACATCGGACAAACCACGAACAACCAAGATCGCGGGATTAAGTAATACAAATCACACACACCAATATTGTTGCAGCGGAAATCTTACTACCAAATTTTACAAGTTACAAAAATTTTACATTATTTTATCGGAGTGATTACAAAAGTATAAGTTTGAAATATATGCTAGCTCAGATGACCATCCTCAATAAGAAGTATAGAAGGGTTACTTAGACTTATAAGAAGGATGAGCCCACTGGCACTTAACACCATCACAGCAGCACAAGGTTAGATCCTGAAAAACAACAGGGAATAAAACCCTGAGTACGGAATTACTCAGCAAGACTTACCCGACTAAAGAAAAGACTCTCAAGGGTATGCTGGTTATAAGGGAGTCAAGGTAAGGCTTCTCAATAATCAAAGACTCTATTTTGCAGGAATGCTTACTAAAAGTGGATCCTTAAAAATCCAGTTTTATTTGTCAAGTTAAGTAAAATTACCTGCAACTAGAGTTCTTTCTAACCTAGTTCAAACACTTATCCTGAACTAGCCAAGTTCTTAATTCATCCTTCATCTTCACTTGATTGCTACGTGTAAGTCAGTGACCAAGTCTTCATAACCGCGAAGGTACGGCGATCCGAATCGATTTACTCAGCTGAGGATCTCCAATCACACGACATATGTAGCACTTAACCCTTGCATATGTCAACCCGCCACCGGGGTTCTTAAGACCAGATCAGGTTCACGCAAACCGAGAGCACATATACACCACCGTCCAGCCTCTTGCTACGGAGGGTACACACTACTCTCGCCACCGCTCCACGCCCATTTCGTGTTATCTTATTCTGGCCTTAGTCTGCCCGAGGCAAGGCTTACCCATGACGAGGCATGTGACCAGTTAAAGGGTCCTCGGTCATCAAGCCTACATCGAGACGGTCCTTAATCGACTCAGACGGAGACACTACATCGAGACTCTCTTCTCGTGCAAGTCACCCGCCCGGTCTCAGCTTAATCATTTACCCAAAAACTTGGTACCTGTCAGAGGTACATCTTTTCCGATGTTGAACCCATCACGGCCATGATGGATCCACCATCAAGTTTTATTTTCGAAAACATTCCACCCACTTTTGCCACATCAACTTTTGTAGAAACAAAACATTTTGTTTTTCTAAAGCAATGCTAAGCATCAAAATCTTTTGTAAAACAGGTGATCAAGGAAGGTAATCAAGTTCAAGGAAGGTAATGCAGGAATTGTTTTAGCAATCAACTTCTATCACCTAATGCATCAAGCAAGTGAAAAAGGTTTTTAAAACACAAGGAGGTGGCAAATGCACCGGGGCTTGCCTGAGTAACACTAGGTTAGTGTTGTTAGATGACATCCGCTTGACGAGTATTCTTCGACCGAGCACTTGCTTGATTTAACCATCTTCAGGTTGATTCATCAGCTTCAGCTTGCAGATTAGCCTGCGCTTGGGGTCGACTTGGTTTTTCTTCCGCATCACGCGATTATTTATCGTCTTGAATGAAATGTATTATGCATATGAATGCATATAAAGAACAATAACACTAGATATTACGATGCTACGCAAAAGAGAAATAACCTATTTAATGACGAGACATTACGTACACTAGTTATCGATATATTGTTACTTACGACAATCATGTTCTTACAACCTAGCTAAACAGTCGAGGTAGCAATCAACATCCATTCCAAGCATGAGATCGACCAACACATAAATTATCAGACCTAGTCTAGAGAACACACTAAACGACTTATAACTTTTAACTTCACAATTTTTGGACATCTAATACTTATAAAATTTGATAGAAGAACTTTTATTAACTTTCTAAACTAATTTACCGGTTAACCCGTGTATTATATATATCTACCAATATACTTATCGCATAACCCTAAAATTCAACTTAATCTCTATAGTGAGTAATAAACAAGAGAATCATCGCAATCAATTCTTCTATTTAATCCTACCATTTATTTAGTTGACGGGAATAATAAATCAACTTACCATAATTAACTCGAGCTGAAGTTGCGAGGTCAACGACGATCCTACGGACGAGGACTCGGATTTGAAGGGCGATGCGGCAAAATTATTGGAACGGCGGAGTCGATGGCGCGATGAGAATTAAGGCCAAGCGAGCTGAGGGGACGCACTGGCGAGCAGGGAAACTGCGCGAACATAGCATGGAACGATGCCCCGCCTGGCCGAACTAAAGGAAGCGCGGACCAGAGACAGAGTGGACACCAGGGGCGAGTCCACGGCAACAGACATGCTTGACGACTACAGATGCGGCTGGGATAAATAAAAATACTACGACGGCCAAGAATCGGCTCGGAGACAACAACCGGCACGGAAGAGATAAGCTTGACGTGGAAGCTCGACACGCGCAGCAAAGAGTTGGGACGAGACCACGACCGAGTGAGCCGAGATGACATGAACAAGTGCGGACAAGCCAAGAAACCGTGACACGAGCAGGGAACCGGCCAAGGAAAAGAACCGAGCTGGGCGAGTTGCACACGACAATGGCACAAAGGAACGACACAGGCCATCGGCAAACTCCGACGGGCAGCAACAGAGTAGGGTGCGCCATGGGAAAAACAAAGGACGCTGAGCTCGGCGCGCAGCGAGCTAGAACTGGAGCGCCGCGATGGGCGAAGTGAAGCACGACCAACGCGCGTCTACCTAAAAAAACTCGCGCTCACAGAAGCTCCGCGACTGGGAACAAACAGAGGGAGCAGGCGTGGTACACAGTGAAAGCATCTAGGCCCCTGGTTGGTTTTAGTGATTAATGACAACGTAATATTATATGTGACTAACGTGTGTTTTGCAGAAACAAATGGTAAGTTAGGTCGCATGATAGGTAGAAGTACTACAACGGTGAAAACAATCCCGGAGATAAGAACTCGAAGCGACGGCTAAAACGACGAAACAAAAGGTGAAGGTCTACGGAGTCCGAGTGTCAAGGAGATGTGGACACTCGCATTTTAGTTAAGTCTTTTATTCTCTTTTAGCCGTACTATAAAGAGGGGTTGTCGATGAGTAGTTTGACCAAGAGAGTTCTAGTGTAGTGTTGGTGCACAATCACACTCATACACAGTGCTAGGTGTCACTCTAGAACTCACACTCAAGTTAGAACGAAAACCGATTTGAAAATCAGCTGAAAAACAAGAGTTAGTGTTTCTGGCGTTGGGGCACCGGACTGTCCGGTGTGCACCGGACTGTCCGGTGCACCCTCTGCCAGGTGGGGCCAGGCTGGTCCGCGGCAGAGGCTTTCCCCTCCGCAGAAACCCGAGAGCGCAGCTTTCAGAGTTGAATTTTAGTGGCACACCGGACACCGCACCGGACTGTCCGGTGTGCACCGGACAGTGGACTGTTCACTGTCCGGTGCGCCATGAGTCCAACGGCTACCTGTCAGAACTAGCCGTTGGAAACGACCGTTGGTGCACCGGTGGCGCACCGGACTGTCCGGTGCGCCATCGCGCAGTGAAATGCCTGTAATGGCTAGTTGGTGGGTGAGGGCTATTTATACCCCCTCCACCCACCATATTCAATGACTTGCACTCCACATTTATTCCAGCACATTGCTAGAGCTTTGCAAGCACCAAAAAGCCTAGTGAGGAGATTAGAGAATCATAATCCGCGTTTGTTCCTCATTAGCGCTAGTGAGAGCCACCTAGAGCACACACCACTTGCATTAGGCTTCTCTTGGTCAAGCGAAAGTCTACGGCTTGTTACTCTTGGTGATCGGCATCACCTAGACGGCTTGGTGGCGTTGGGAGCTCGGTGATCACCGTGAAGATCTTGTTGGTGACCCGACTCAAGTTTGTAAGCGGTCTAGAGGGATCCACCGCGCCGGAGTGGCAAAGGATCATCTCGTAGTGAGCACTTGGTTCTTGCGAGGACCAAGGGGGAGCGATACCCTTGCGCGGGTGCTCCAACGAGGACTAGTGGAGAGTGCCGACTCTTCGATACCTCGGAAAAAATTGGAGGAGTCTTCTAAACTTTGCTTTACATTCCGCACTTAATTCAAGCACTTTACATTGTGTATTTGTTTAGCAAGTATTTGAAGTATTATCTTAGCTTTGTTGCATTTCTAGTATTATATTCTTAGTGCTAGTTGTTGGGGTGAAGTTGGGCTCTTGCTTATCTCTTGCTTAGGTTTTAATTAGTGTTGATTTTAGAAAAGCCCAATTCACCCCCCCCCCCTCTTGGGCATCGTGATCCTTTCAATTGGTATCAAAGCCTTGTTGCTCATAGATTAGCTTAACCGCTAGAGTTACGATGTCCGGTGGGGATGGACCTCCTCCCGTTTTTGATGGTGACGATTTTCCTTATTGGAAAATTTGTATGGAAGCATACTTAGAGGCTATAGACATTGGTGTCTATAAAGCCGCCACACAAGGGCTCCCCGAACCTAGAGATCCCACAAATCTTGTAGGTGATGAGTTCAATTATGAGAAATGGAATGCTAAGGCCAAAAACACCCTTTTTAGAGGTCTTTGCAAAGATGTGTTCAATAGAGTAAGAAATCATAAAAATGCTCATGATTTGTGGATGGACATTTGTGCTCTACACGAAGGAACTAGAAGTGAACGTGAGGAAAGATATCACATAGCCATGCGAAAGTTAAATTCTTTTGAAATGCTTACTAATGAAAATGCAAATGCTATGTACTCACGACTTAATATTCTTGTAGAGGAAGTTAATGGATTGGGGCTTACTCAAATCTCACAACCGGATGTTGTGAGGAAGATTCTCAGTGTCCTCCCAATAGACAAATATGGACACATTGTCACTGTGCTACATCAAATGGATCTTTCAGTTACCACACCTACACAAATTTTGGGAAAGATCAATGCCCATGAAATGTACATGCACATCAACGACAAAGAAGAATCATCTTCCAAAAAAAAGGATTTGGCTCTCAAAGCAAATCATGAAAGAAAAGGAAAAGCAAAAATACAAGTTGAGGAAGAATCCTCAAGTGATGATGACCTTGATGCAAACATTGCCTTGATGGTAAGGAAGACCACCAAGATGTTGAAAAAGCTAAATAGAGAAGGCATCAAATTTGATTCAAGTAAGAAGAAGTTCTTTTCCAACAAAAGAAAGCCCATTTCTGAGATGGACTGCTACAACTGTGGTGAGCTTGGTCATCTTGCTCATCAATGCAACAAGCCCAAGAAGAACAAGTTCAAGGGCAAGAAAGAAGATGACAGCGATGATGAAAAGAAGGAAAAGAAATTTTTCAAGAGAAAGGATGGGAAGCAAAAGAGGTTCCACAAGAAGAAGAATGGAAAGGCATATATTGTTGGCGACTGGCTCACCGACATCGAATCATCAAGTGGGTCTTCTTCAAGTGAAGAAGAGAATGATGAAAAAATTGCCGCCATCGCCGGGGACTTCTCTTCACCACCACCATCGCCATCATCCACTTCTCACCTATGCCTCATGGCTAGGGGTGAACGGAAGGTACAAAATGATATTGCTGATGATAGTGATAGTAATAGTGATGAAGAATTTGCTTCACCTTCATATGATGAGTTAGCTGACTTACTTAAAGAATATACTCAAATCATTAGAAAGTCAAAAGCTAAATGTGATAGGCTGAAAAATGAAAATGAATCTTTAAATGCCAAGTATGACATAGTTATAAAGGCTAGTGATGAAATAAAAGAAGAAAATAAAACTATGTCATCAACTGTAAATGAGCTCACAAACTCCCTAAAAGATGCTAAGGAAAAATATGACAAATTAAATAAAGCTAATAGGGAGTTGCAAAATAGACTAGTAAAGATCGAGGAAGACTATACTCAAATTAAATTTGATCATGACAACCTTCTTGTTGAAAATGAACTTTTATCTTGCAAAACACATGAGGCTATTAACCCTGTTGTTAAGCTTGATGTAGCAACCTCATGTGATGATTTGATTCAAGAAGAGCAAACTAGTCTACATGCTGAATTGACTGAAAAAGTTGAAGTCCTGACTTTAGACAACCAAAAATTGAAGAATTACTTGACTGATGCAACTACTAGAGGAAAAGTTGCTATTGAGAACAATGATTTCAACAATGAGTTGGTAGTGGATAATCAAAGGCTTAAGAATGAGGTCAAGAAACTAAAAAGTGAAAATGAACATCTTGCAACAAGTGTGCAAAAGTTCAACAAGGGTCAATACCTCCAAAATGAGCTGCTTATGAACACTGTTATGAAAAATAACAAGAGTGGTATTGGATACAATGCTTTTGTGCAAAAGAAAGCTACCACTCAATACAAGCCAAAGCAGACTCATAAGCCTATCAAATGCTTTGAGTGTGGAAATGAAGGTCACTTTGCCCACAACTGCAAAGCCAAACCACCAACTCCCTTGCCTAAGCACTCAAGACCATTTGCTTTCAATGCTCACTATGTTCTAAGAAAGGTTGCAAATGGAAAGGTTAAGGTTACATTCCTAGGTCCACCAAACAAGAATAGACCTAGACAAATCTGGGTGGCAAAGTCCTTAATTGAGAGAGTCACTGGTCCTATGCAATATAGGGCCCTCAAAACTCAAGCTTGAATTGTCTATGAATGTAGGTGAACTACAAGACCGGTGGGAGCCATTGGGTTATTGACAGTGGATGCACACAACATATGACAGGCAACCCACGGATGTTCACCTCACTAGATGAAAATGTTGATGGACAAGATAAAATCACATTTGGAGACAATTCAAAAGGAAAAGTGCAAGGACTTGGCAAGGTGGCAATCTCAAATGATTTATCAATATCAAATGTTCTCTTAGTTGCACCTTTGAGCTTCAATTTATTATCAGTGGGTCAACTCTGTGATCTTGGACTTCAATGCTTATTCACTCCAACAGAGGTTATTGTAACAAAGATGGATGATGAATCAATGGTATTCAAGGGATTTAGATACAACAACCTCTACTTAGTGGATTTCACTTCAGAAGATGCAGACTTAAGAACTTGCCTCTTCACCAAAGCTTCTCTTGGATGGCTTTGGCATAGGAGGCTTGCACATGTTGGGATGAGCACACTCAAGAAGGTATTAAAGAAAGATATGGTTAGAGGATTAAAGGATGTGGTGTTTGAAAAAGACAAGCCATGCAGTGCATGTCAAGCTGGAAAGCAAGTTGCTAATACACATCCCACTAAAGCTTTCATGTCAAGGCCACTGGAACTACTTCATATGGATTTGTTTGGACCTACAAATTATGTCAGTGCCGGTGGCAACCTCTACTGTCTAGTGATTGTTGATGACTTCTCAAGATACACTTGGGTGTTCTTTCTCCATGACAAATCTGAAGTTGCATCTATATTCAAGAAGTTTGCCAAGAAAGCACAAAATGAATTTGATTGCAAGATTAAGAAAATTAGAAGTGACAATGGCAAAGAATTTGACAACACCAACATTCATGAGTACTGTGATGAAATTGGGATCAAGCATGAAGTATCTGCCACATACACACCTCAACAAAATGGAGTTGTTGAAAGGAAAAACAGGACCTTGATCACTCTTGCAAGAACAATGATTGATGAGTATAACACACCGGAGAGGTTTTGGGCCGAAGCTGTCAACACTGCTTGTTATGCATCAAACAGGCTATTTCCTCACCGGCTACTTGAGAAGACTCCTTATGAACTGCTAAATGGGAAAAAGCCAGACGTCTCCTTCTTCCGGGTGTTTGGGTGCAAATGCTACATCTACAAGAAACGCCATCACCTAGGGAAGTTTCAAAGACGTTGTGATATTGGTTTTCTTTTGGGTTATTCATTAAAGTCCAAAGCATATCGAGTATTCAACCATGCCACTGGTATGGTAGAAGAAACATATGATGTGGAATTTGATGAGACTAATGGCTCCCAAGGAGCACTTGAAAATCTTGATGATGTAGGTGATGAGCCACTAAGGGAAGCAATGAAGAACATGCCTATTGGAGCTATCAAACCAAAAGAAGATGAAGAAGAAGTGCAAATCATTGACAGGCCTTCTTCATCAAATGTACCACAAGATGATGAAAAAGATGAGAGGCATGCAAATGAAGATACATTTGTCTCTCATGAACAAGCAAGGGTACAAGCCGAAGATGTTGATGCTCCAGGATCTTCTTCCCAAGTGGTTGACAGGAGAAACTCATCACTACTTCAAGCTCATCCTCAAAACCAAATCATCGGGAGTCCTTCACAAGGGGTTATTACTCGATCACATAGACATGCTTCTTTTATTGAACATCACTCTTTTGTTTCTTGTGTTGAGCCTACTTGTATAGATGAGGCGCTACAGGATCCGGACTGGGTGAATGCCATGCATGAAGAACTTAACAACTTCACCTGTAACGAAGTTTGGACCCTGGAGAAGCCTCCACAAGATGCAAGAATCATTGGAACAAAGTGGGTGTTCAGAAACAAACAAGATGATCAAGGTGTAATTGTAAGAAACAAGGCAAGACTTGTCGCGAAGGGATTCTCTCAAGTTGAAGGCTTAGATTTTGGAGAGACCTTTGCACCGGTTGCTCGACTGGAAGCCATCCGTATCCTACTTGCATATGCATCATGCTATGATATAAAACTTTATCAAATGGATGTAAAAAGTGCATTTTTAAATGGCTTCATAAATGAACTTGTATATGTTGAGCAACCGTCTGGATTTGAAGACCCTAGATATCCTAACCATGCTTATAGGTTGTCCAAGGCGCTATATGGGCTAAAGCAGGCTCCAAGGGCTTGGTATGAGCGCCTTCGCGACTTCCTCATCGAAAAGGGTTTCAAGATCGGGACCGTCGACACAACTCTCTTCACAAAGAAACATAACGGTGATATTTTCATTTGTCAAGTATATGTTGATGATATAATCTTTGGCTCGACAAATGACTATCATTGCAAGGAATTTGGTGAGTTGATGTCGAAGGAGTTTGAGATGTCAATGATTGGTGAGCTAACGTACTTCCTCGGCTTTCAAGTCAAGCAAATGAAAGATGGTAACTTTCTCTCACAAGAGAAGTATACCAAAGACTTGTTGAAAAGGTTCAACATGGAGAAGTGCAAACCAATCAAGACCCCCATGCCTACAAATGGACATCTCGACTTAGATGAGGGAGGTAACCCGGTAAATCAAACTCTCTACCGTTCTATGATTGGTAGTTTATTATACCTTACCGCATCTAGGCCCGATATTATGTTTAGTGTCTGCATGTGTGCTAGATTTCAATCTAATCCTAAGAAAGCTCATCTTCGCGCTGTTAAGAGAATTCTTAGGTATCTCAGGCACACCACAAGCGTTGGTCTGTGGTATCCCAAAGGAGCTACTTTTGATTTAACTGGCTATTCCGATTCGGATTATGCCGGTTGCAAAATTGATAGGAAAAGTACTTCTGGGGGATGCCATCTGCTTGGCAGATCACTAGTTTCATGGACATCCAAAAAGCAAAACAGTGTTGCCTTGTCAACTGCCGAAGCGGAATACATTGCCGCAGGTGCTTGTTGCACACAGATTTTATATATGAAACAAACCCTTCTAGACTATGGCATAGTTCTAGAAAAGGTACCTTTGTTGTGTGACAATGAGAGTGCTGTTAAAATTGCTAATAATCCTGTTCAACACTCTCGCACCAAGCACATTGATATCCGTCATCACTTCCTTAGAGATCATGTTGCTAAAGGAGATATCATTTTAGAAGGAGTGAGGTCGGAAGATCAATTAGCGGATATTTTCACTAAGCCACTTGATAAGACCCGCTTTTGCATGTTGAGGAATGAACTAAATATTCTTGATCTCAGAAATTTTATGTAAAATGTCAAATGGAGTTGTCAAGCCTGCATTGCATGTTTAAGTTCCTTGTATTGCATCTAGGACTTGTCTAACCTAGTTGAGATAACCGCCAACAAAGCGAGTGAAAAAGCTTAACTCGGGTCAAACTTGACAAGTCTTAGTTTTAAGCTTTTAGCACTTAAATTCTTACTTTTTATGCAATTATTGGTTCTTGAGATATGCATGAGGTACTGCACTTAGGGGGAGTATTCAAAACTCAAATCACTCATGAAAAACCCCTAGTGCAAGCCAAAATGCAAAATTCACCATTTGCCTATTTTCTCTAAAAATTATCTAGCCTATGGCAAAATATTTTGAAAAGTATATGAGGGTGCCAATACCTGTCCCAACAAGTGTTATTTTGTGTGATTATAAGTTGGGATTTGGTTTGGTTGGGAGTTAGATAGAAAAATTCAAATCTTTCCAAACTCTCCTCTGTCTGGGCTCACCGGACAGTCCGGTGTGCACCGGACACTGCACTGTGCAATGTCCGGTGCACCGGCAGCCGCGCGCTATAAATCAGATTTCCTGTGCGCTGTCCGGTGGATCACCGGACAGCTACTGTGCGCTGTCCGGTGTGCACCGGACAGGCGCTGTAGACTGTCCGGTGCGCCCATCTCGCGTTTTAAAAAAAGGCCTCCAGCCCGCGACCGAGCCAGAGGCTCATTTCACCAGCGCCCGCTCTCTGTCTCTGTCTGGCGTCTCCCTCTCCTCCACCGGCGGCCACCATCTCTGACTGTGCTCCGGCGACACCGTGCCCCTCTCCTTCCCCCCTTAGGTGAGCAGCTCTGGCTCCTTCTCCCTCCTCTCTATTTCTTTTGAGCAGAGCACTCCATTCCACCCTTTTGCCCAAATTCCAAATCCTGTGAAATCTTGTGCAACCATGTTGTGAAATGTGTTCCCCTGTATTCCTTGAGTACTCCTGCAGGTTCTCAGCTCCTTCGGGAGGGTTTTCACACCTTAAACGGCCATTTCTCCGAAACCCTAATTCCTCGCCCTCCAAGTGTTCGGTGAAATGTCCAAACCAGCCAAAAATGCTCCAATTGAACCCAAATTTTTCAGGCACCTTCACAACACTTCCAGTAACCTACTTGCCAAATTTCACGCCAATCCGAGATTCCAGGCTTAAATTTCACTCAATTCCCTATTTCGAGCGATCGTTTCCGAGCCGAGTGCCCTAATCCCTTTTTTCTTCGCCTAAATTCAAACCAAGCACACACTTCACTCATATTCACCTATATAAACCTATTCGTGAAGTATCGGCTCAATTCCATATCGTTTTGTGCCTCAATTCAAATTCCAAACATCCTATGACACTATTTATCCTTCAAACGTCGTTTTCACGTCGTTTGACTTCTCGATCGTCTCGTCTCGTGTTTTCTGTGCCATATCTCTCTGTGTATGTATTTATTCACATTTCATATGCTTATGGCTATGTGACTAATATGTGCTCACCTCTTCTGTCATTTCAGTGACCTTGTTTGACTGTGTGCCGTCTCCCGTCCTGCCTGGATCGTCACCTCTCGTGTGAGCTTTCCAGGTAGTCATCTCATTCTTTACTCAATCTATCCGTGATTTTTGCTCTGTGCTTAGTCTCTCTATCTCATTTGCAGACATTAGTTCAGGATGCCGCGCACAAAGAATGTGTCGGCGCCAGGGGGAGGCGATGATGAGGATCCTCGTCGCCCCTTCAGGCAGGTCAAGGGCAAGACTGTTTACTTGGAGCAGCGGGAAGGCCGCAAGAAGCGGCGTACGGACAGAGCAGCCCGTGCAGCGGCAGCAGCTGCAGCAGCTGCTGCGCAGGCCGAGCTTGGAGATTAGCCGCAGACTCCATCAGATCAGATCGCATATCGTGTTCGTCGTCTCGCCTCCCGGCGCTCCTCCACTCACACCACCTCTGCTTCCACTTCGCCACCCACTCTGCCTGCTCCCGTCACTCCTGTTGCGCCATCCACCACCACAGCCATACCCACTACCTCCACCACGCCAGCTTCCACTGCTCCTCCTCCTCCCGCTCTCGCTTCAACTCCTCCTGTCCCTCCACCACGTTTCCGGGAGCGCGATGAGACTGAGGTACAACCACTTGCTGCGGATCCTCGACTGTTTGACCTTCAGCGTGCTACAGCGGCACGGGTACGTAGGTTCAGATACGTACCCGTGGAGTCTTGGCTACCAGCTCAGAGAGACCCTGCAGCGGGTGACCTTTTCAGCACACGTACTCAGGAGTCGTTTTTCAGAGCTCAGATGTCTGCTCAGATAGCTCTGCGAGTACACCGGCTTTTGGATCTTCCAGCCTTTCTGCTTGCAGCCGGTGCTGACTCTGAGGCGCACCTCACCTATCTGCCTGGCCTTCAGACCCTGTTGACTACCAGCGGCAGGTATGTTGAGGAGTGGGTACGAGTCTTCTACGCCTCTGTTTGGATTGACCCGGATCATCACTGGATGAGGTTTCGCTTTGAGCGCGAGGATGTCACTATTTCTGCCAGTCAGATCCGCCAGCTTTTTGGATTTCCCGAGTCGTCGACTCGTCTTCACAGCCTTTGCTACAGCACTTCTGACCCTCCTCGTCGCCCTCACGGCGGTGTGGCTCCGGGTACAGCTCACATCGCGGCTCTGTTCCGCCCGCCCTTCACAGATGGGTCGCGACGTTCACCGGCAGATTTTACTACCGCAGCAAAGTACTTATATGAGCTTATCAGACGGACTCTTCTGCCGAGGATGGGATACAGGGAGGCTACCACTCATATTCAGCTTTGGCTCCTTGGTGCCCTGGTCTCCCACTCTGAGTTTGACGTTGTGGACTTCCTGATTTGTGAGATCGAGGACACCGTTTTGGATGGGATTCGTGCTCGTCGGCAGTTGCCCTATGCTCACTACTTGTGCCACATCTTTGCGCAGCTGATTCAGCCCCCTCGATTTCAGAGCACCCTTGAGGCCTCACGCCTCGTTTTTGGATCCTACCGTCCTGCGCCTGAGATTCCTGTGCCAGCTTCTGCTAATGTTTTTGACTCTCAGGCCGAGGATGCAGCTCTTCGACAGTTTGACACTCAGGGTACAGCAGCTGATGATGATGATGATGATGATGATGATGATGATTTTGGGGTTCCTCCTCCGCCTCCGCCTCCTATGCCTCCACGCTCACATGATCATGAGGCTGGGAGTTCTAGTGCTGCCCCTGCTACTCCTCAGGCTATGGACCCTGCTCTTGCTTCGATTCTCCAGACTCTCACTCAGCAGCAGGCTCACCTGGCAGCCGAGCAGGCCCGGTTATCCGAGAGGATGCTCTCGATGTTTCAGAACATGCAGGACAGGCAGGATGCGCTTCAGCAGCAGCTTCTTCAGGATCGGGCTGAGAGTAGGGCATTCATGGCTCTCATGCTACAGCACTCTGGTGTCTCAGTTCCTCCAGTTCTGTCTGCTCCACCTCCTCCGCTTCACGCTCCTGTGGTGCCATCGATTTTGTCAGGACCCCCTATTGGTACCTCTCCGCTCCGGCCGGTCACTTTGGCGTTCACCTCCCCGGCTCTCAGCTCTGTCTGCCCGCAGCCGCCAGTGCCACCAGCATCTGCTGTTACCACTACCGTTGTGGCAGTATCTGTCTCCGCTTCTGTTCCGGTAGCTCCTGCAGCGCGGCCTCGGTCCGAGTCAGTACCAGCTCCAGCTTCTACCATAGATCCTGGATCCGAGACTGACTCTGACCCTCCGCCAGCGTTCGCTCTGCTGCCTCGACCGCGACCGGATGCGCCCCCGCCGCCTCCTCCTGCTTCAGATGTTTAGGTTCAGGACCCTTTTGGTGTTTGACGCTAAAGGGGGAGAGATATGAGTTGTGAGAGTTAGGGGGAGTTAGTGAGTTATTAGAGAGTCATGTTGATGTAATATATGTGCTTGCTACTCTCTGTACTAGCTTGATGTTTTTGGCTCACAAACTCGTCATATACTCTCGTTGCTTGATTGACTGTGTGTATTATGTTTTCACCCTATATTTTATCACCAGTCTTCTAGTTCTTGTTTCATTGATTTAACTTCACTTTTATATGAACAAGAATCTTATGATGTGTATGCACTCACTCTTATTATTATGGTACACGTTTTTTCTGTCAAAGATTACTGAGTATAACTAACCATTCTTTCTATTGACAGAAACGTCAAAACAAACTACTCTCACAAAACTTATAGGGTTGTCATCAATCACCAAAAAGGGGGAGATTGAAAGCATCTAGGCCCCTGGTTGGTTTTAGTGATTAATGACAACGTAATATTATATGTGACTAACGTGTGTTTTGCAGAAACAAATGGTAAGTTAGGTCGCATGACAGGTAGAAGTACTACAACGGTGAAAACAATCCCGGAGATAAGTGTGGCAGAACCACCCGAATTATTCCAGCTTAAGTGCCTAGGTCATGCCTCAAGGGCCGTGACACACTTAAATCGGAATAACCCGTTAGTCCTTCAGATCTAGTCTGATAGAGCCACTTAACCAGGATCAAATTCCACAATCTCACTCGAAGGTGAGTCACAGAAGAAATACAATAAAACAGGAATCCTCAAATTAAGTACTGAATTATTACATAAATCGGAGTTCTGGAGTAGCAAATAAAGTTTGTTAAGTAAAGTGCAGCGGATAATCGATGTCGTCGGTAATGAGGAAATGGGCAAGGCCTAGCCCACTACTCCTCATGCTCCTCTCCTGCCGGAGCAGCATCCCACTCGACCGTCCAACCCGGTGGCAGGGTGGTTGGCCAAGTCACACCATCAACCAAATCCTGCATGGTACCTGCAAAAATGGTGCCACAAGCAAGGCTGAGTATACTAATACTCAGCTAGACTTACCCGGTGTGAGGAGTCTACTCCTCTACCTCTAGACTATGCAGCTGTTTGGCTGAGGGGTTTGGTTTGCCAAAAGCACTAGCCGAGTCTAAAAACAAGTTTTAGCTTTTCCAATTCTAGTATCATTAATTCAGCTAAGTTTGCTCTTTCTAAGCATACATGGTAACAATCATTTAGTTCAATCAACAAGTTATCTCATGTAACCACATTTCACTTCTTACTCGATGCAGTACAAGGAATCAAGCAGTCTCATTAGCTGCGAGAAGCAGACGATTCGAATCGAGTTTTTAAACCTTGCAAGGTAAACCTAAACACACGGCATGGCAGGGTATTCCGACCCTACACATGACAACCGTCCCCATCGATTCCCCGTTCGCGTCCAGGCCTCACCGCCTTGGCATACAATGCTCCACTGACCCCGGCTGCCGCCGTGCAGTGACCGCACTTGTACCCACCATAGCTAGCATGGGAGAACCAGTCTCAGGTCGCATGAGGGATAAAGTCCGCGCCCGGCTTCACTCAGGTACTAGGTTTACCGGTTACCATTTTTCCCGGCATGTGTTTAGTACGTTCAAAAGCTTGACTCAGGTATCCACACATTAATCCTTAATTCATTTTCCCGTCTCATGGACAAGGCATCCTCCCTGGATCCAAGTCCATAGACCAACATATAACCCATTATTAAGATGAATACAATCAATTCCTGACCTCGCGCGAGTGCTAGAAAAATCACTCGACTTCTACCGAGATCCTGATTAGCAAGCAGCTACTCGACCTATCATACTAGTATTCATCTCAAAAAGGAGTCCTAAATTCATGCATATAGGGGTTTCAAGCAACTCCTACACTTAAGTGCACATTACAAACCTACAAGCATTAAGTGTAGTAAAGTAGCATATAATAATAGGTTATGCATAAAACCGGGGCTTGCCTTCAATTGCTGGGGCTGCGGGGAGATCCTCAATAGCAGCCTCTGAAGCCTGCTCCTGGTCCTCTTCTTGGACAGGTCCTGGCTCGGGGATGAGCACGTACTCTCCGTCGGCAATATTACAATCTAATGAATGCAATGCGTAAGATATATGCATGATATGATATGTGCTTTTAGAAATCACAACTTAAAAGGTGTATGATCTTTCTTGAGTTAAACAAGTTAACTTTACTTATGCAAGACCCTTGGGTGGTATACTTGGTAAATTAAGTTAAACTTTAGCTAAGGCAAGTGGTAGGTTTTACTTTTAGGGGTTCCACTGAATTCTTTTTAAGTCTTAGGGATAATGATAAGTACTCAAGTTAGACTTATTGAGGTGGGGTTTATTTCCTCTTTCCTTTTTCTTTATTCTCTTTAATGTTTTGGAGTAGGTTTGAACTACAAGTTGCTTTTATAAAATTCTAAAAATTCTGTAAAAATTACAGTGGCTTGCTACTGGTGTATGTTTCTTTTTCTTAAAATTTGGGGATCAGAAAGTGAATAGTTTTCTCTGCACAAAATTATTAAACTCTAGGGTAGAAGAGGTGCTTTGAACTACAACTACTATTTAACAGTGGGTAATTCTTCAGAACTTATTTTTGCTGGCTTTTAGGTGTTATAACATGACTTGATACAAATTTCTAGCCATTAATACCTTTCTATTATTTTCCTATGGTTTTCTCAAGTTTCTAGCCAAATGGATGCTTTCTACTACCACTATATTTGAAAAATATCAAACAACAGAGTTCTTATTTTTCTTAGTCATTGTTTTGTGCAAGAGCAATCATTCTGAAGTTTGGCATCTTTTTGCTTAAGGGAAGGGGTGGGGTGCATTATTTGAATTAAATGGCCTTTCCCTTAAATCATTAGCAATTGGTATGAGTTTGCTTCCTTTTCTTGGGTTTGCATTTTTTTCCTTGGTGGTCTACCTCATCATGGACTTAGTTGATTTTTGGTTGCCCATTATCACATTATTTGAGGTTGTTCATGATTTAGTTGGAAAATGTCTTATTATCACTTTACATTTATTTTCCTTACTTAGAAAGTTGGACTGAGGTGCTCTGTATTTTTGTAGTGGGGCTCTAGTGGTTATAGGTTCACTGGATTTTTGTTAAGCATTTTGGTTATGGTTTTGCCTCTTTAATAATTGATTTCCAGTCTTATTTAGGCTAAATAATTCATTGTAATTTAACACTTGTCCAGATTAATAGTCTCTGTATTTTTCCTAGGTTCTTTGTTTCATAAGTAAACTAGGAAAAATAATATTAGTCACTGTTCATCAATTTCTAATACCCTTCTGATTTTCTCTAAGTTTTGGACAAAACATCTTTAAATGAGAAAATACATCATAATTTCTAATGCTGGGGTTCCTACTATTTTTAAACAGTGTCTAACAGAGGTTTGAATACCCACAAATTTTCTTAAGTCTAGTACAGAAGAAAAACTAATTTTCCTTGATTAAATAAGGTTTAGTGGGTTTCTGTTTTTAATTTTAAACTCTAAAATTTTGAACAGGAAGCATAGGGTTTACTATTTTTAAATGATAGATTGTAATATACAGAGGCTAGCAAAATTGGTTTGACATTTTTTGAGTAAGAATTCATCAAGTTATGAATTTTACAAGTTCTCTGGTTATTTAAAAGAATTTCAGAATCGATTTAAATGAAAAACTACTTTGCACTGGGGTCCCTGGAGGTTTTCTAAGTTTTCCTCGTGAATCAGTCCTCAGGCTACTATTCACCAGGGTCTCTGACATTGCAGAAAACCCCTCGGGTTCTTCACCTCCTAACCCGAGGTCCTTAGTTTAACTTAAACAGTAGCCGCGGCGGGGAAAAGGGCGGAAGGGCTTACCGGCGGCGAGACTGTTCCGGTGAAGTGGTCGAGGATGAAGGGGAGGTCCTGGGGATCACAACGGTGTGCGGAACGCCGTCGGAGATGGCCGGAGTCGGTCGGTCCACGCGCGCAGGCGGGGATACTCGTTGGCGGCGAGGAGACCGGCCTGGTCACGGCGAGGTAGTTCAATCAAACGGGTCAGGGAGGTCCACGGGATGCCAGAGAAGACATGAGCGAGAGGAATTGGGTGGAGACTCACCGGATAACTCGGTCCACGCGCGGCGGCGGATGACCGAAGTCCGGCGAAGTCGATCTCGGGCCTCCGGTGAAGTCCGGCTAGGTCCGAGGGCTTGGCGAGCTTCACGGGCTACTGGTGGAGCTGGCCGAAGCACTGGCTTGGCTTGAGGACGGCTGGGGGAGCTGGCCACGGTGGCCGAAGCTCGGGCGGCAATGGCGGGCGGAAAACAAGCTCGCCGGAGCTAAGGGAAGTGGCTGGCCGGTGCGGGTGAGTGCGGGGCGAAGTGAGGCGCGCCTGGGGAGGCTTTATAGGCGCGGGCGGGCATGGCCGAGGGCGAGGATGCGCGGCGGACGCGACTGGTCGCCGGGGAGCGCGCGTGCGCGGGTTGGGCGAGCTCTGGCACGCCGGCCAGGGTCGAACACGTGGGAGCACGCGTTCTGCCCAAGTTCTGGCGCGTGTAGTCGCTCATCCGAGCCTGCTCTCGCCTTGGTCAATGCACAAAACCTCTTCCCCTCCCTACAAGCTACCATTCTTGTGTGGAGGTCATAGGATTTTGCCTACTGGTTGCAGAGATATGGAGCCAGGAAATCTGGTCTGTCTCCCTGCGCAAATCCGAGGCAAATCCAAGGTTTAGTCGTGTCTAGGGCTCGCGTCCCAATGCCATCTTCTGGCACACGACAGAGGGGTTAGTTAGGCACATTTTTGTCAATGGGGCCATTAGGATTCGAGTTAGGGATCAAGGTGAACATCCCTGATCTTTGGATCAAGGTCTGATTTTCAGAAATCTGAAATTCAGAATTCTTATTAAGTCCACACATGGAAAGCTTGATTTGGGGTTTTATTTGAGCTATTTTGGTTAAGCTTTCTCAACCTTTCTTGTTGCCCATTAAATATACTTCAATTTTTATAATTGGCTCAACTCAAAATTTTAAACTTTTCACTCCCTTTTCCTTACTTTTTGAATTTTTGCTCATGAGGCTCATTTAGGATTTTTAAACTAGGGTTGCATAATCTGATCTTTTAAGGGACTTATTTGCTTTGATCATGACACTTTTAAGTATATACTTGGTGACTTCATTATTTCTTAAGTTATTTTGATGCTCATGCTTACTTTGGTTCACATAAAATAATGGCTCTTGGTTTGGCTTTTGAAAGAAAAACCCTGAGTGACACTGGGGTGTCACAGCCTTCCCCCCTTAAAGGAATCTCGTCCCGAGATTCAGGCCAGAGTCCTCCCGGGGTAAAGCGAAGGGTGAGACTTATAGGAAATGGGTGATTATTGTCATTACTAGGATAAACTGCTCTTCGAATGTCATTCTCTTTGCAACTTCAGAAGGAAGTCCTTTTAAGTTTTTCCTTATAGTTACTTCATTCTGATTTAAGATCATATTTTTGGAAATTAGATTCGAAAGGCAGGAGGAGGGGTTGGGGGTGATTACATACCAGCTTCCTTAGGTAGGCAATCGGGAAAGTTGGATCTCAGGAATTCCTCGGTTTCCCAAGTAGCTTCCTCCTCTGAGTGATTACTCCACTGGACCTTGAACATCTTGATCGATTTAGCCCGAGTTGATCTTTCCTTGCAATCCAGAATCTTGGAGGGGTACTCTTGGTACGAGAGATCTGGCTCTATCTCCAATTCTGGCTCTGCTAAGATTTCAGTCGGCAATCGAACACATTTCTTCAGCTGAGACACATGGAAAACATTGTGAATGGCAGACATCTTTGAAGGTAACTTCAGCTTGTATGCCACGGGTCCACATGCTTCTATGATCTCATAAGGTCCAATGTAACGAAGGGCTAGCTTGCCTTTGATCCCAAACCTCTGCATTCCCTTGGTGGGTGATACCTTGAGGTATACAAAACTTCCCACCTCGAACTGGAGAGGTTTCCTTCTTTTATCATGATAACTCTTCTGCCTGGCCTGAGCAGCTTCTAGATTCTTCCTGATTAGCTTGACTTTTCTTTCGGCTTCAGTCACTAAATCAGGTCCAAAAACTTCTCTTTCACCAGACTGAGACCAATTGAGTGGTGTCCTGCACCTTCTTCCATAGAGAGCTTCAAAAGGTGCCATCTTTAGGCTGGATTGATAACTATTGTTATAAGCAAACTCTGCCAAGGAGAGGTGCTTATCCCAGTTCTTGCCACAATCGATCGCACAAGCTCTCAGCATATCTTCCAGGATTTGGTTTACCCTTTCCGTCTGACCGTCAGTCTGTGGGTGGTAAGCTGAACTCCTGATTAGCTTGGTTCCCAAAGACTTTTGCAATTGTTCCCAAAATCTGGCAACAAATTGGGCTCCTCGGTCAGAAACAATGGTCCGAGGTAATCCGTGCAAACACACGATCCGGTCAATATACAATTCTGCATACTTCTGAGCCTTATCAGTGGTGTGCACAGGAAGAAAATGTGCCACTTTTGTCAATCGGTCCACAATAACCCAAATTGAATCATGACGACGAGAGGTGTTGGGCAGACCCACAATGAAATCCATGCTGATGTCGTCCCACTTCCACGAAGGTACGGATAGTGGTTGCAAAGCTCCAGCTGACTTCAAGTGGCTTGCCTTTACCCTCTGACAGGTGTCACATTCTGATACATACTGGGCTATCTCCCTCTTCATTCTGGTCCACCAGTACAAAGGCTTCAAATCATGGTACATCTTGGTGCTTCCCGGATGCATAGAGAATTTGGAGAGATGAGCTTCATCCAAAATTTTCCTCTTGAGATCCTGGTCTTTAGGAATCACCAATCTGCTTTTGAACCATAACACACCCTTCTCATCCTGGTGGAAACAATTATACTTCTCAACCTTCTGATGGAGATTCTTCTTGATAATCTGCACTCCCTTGTCACTGAGCTGGGCCGTGATGATCTGGTCTTGCAAAGCTGGCTCAACAGAAACGTGAGACAAAGAACCGGAAGAAATCACTTCAATTTGCATCTTGCTCAACTCATCACACAAGGTGTTAATGCGAGAATCCATCAGAACACAGTTGCACTGCAACTTCCGACTCAAGGCATCAGCTACCACATTAGCCTTTCCTGGGTGATAATGTACCTCCAGGTCATAATCCTTGATCAGCTCTAGCCATCTTCGCTGTCTCATGTTAAGATCAGCCTGAGTAAAAATGTACTTAAGGCTCTTATGATCAGTGAAGATGTTGCAGTGGGTCCCGATTAGATAGTGCCTCCACATCTTCAATGCATGAACCACTGCTGCTAACTCAAGGTCATGAGTGGGATAATTTTGCTCATGAGGCCTGAGTGCTCTCGAAGCATAAGCAATGACTCGGTTGTCTTGCATTAAGACACAACCTAGCCCGGTGCCCGAGGCATCACAATATACATCAAAAGGTTTGCTGCTATCGGGTTGCGCCAATACTGGTGCTGTGGTCAGACGTTGCCTTAATGCATGGAAGGCATCTTCGCACTTCTGACTCCACACAAATTTTACTTCTTTCTTCAGCAACTCAGTAATAGGCTTCGCAATTCGAGAGAAGTCCGGAATAAATCTTCGGTAATAACCGGCTAATCCCAGAAAACTCCGAATCTGGCGAACAGTCGTTGGTGGCTTCCAGTTCATCACCTCTTGCACTTTATCAGGATCAACAGCTATTCCAGCTTGAGAGATAGTGTGACCCAAGAATTTGATTTCCTTTAGCCAAAAATCACACTTGGATAACTTGGCATAAAGGTGGTGCTCTCGCAGACGTTGAAGTACTACATGCAAATGCCCGGCATGCTCTTCTTCATTCTTTGAGTACACCAGAATATCATCGATGAAAACCACCACGAACTTATCCAATTCCGGCATAAAAAAAGAATTCATCAGATACATGAAATATGCTGGTGCATTAGTCAGCCCGAATGACATCACCAAGAATTCATATAGCCCATATCTGGTTGAGAATGCCGTCTTCGGAATATCACTCGCTCGTATTTTAATCTGATGGTAGCCAGAGCGAAGGTCTATCTTGGAAAACACCTTGGCTCCGACCAACTGGTCAAAGAGAACATCAATACGAGGCAAAGGATACTTGTTCTTGATAGTTACCGCATTAAGAGGGCGGTAATCTATGCACAGCCTCAAGCTTTCATCCTTCTTCTTCACAAACAGTGCTGGACATCCCCAAGGCGAAGTGCTTGGGCGAATGAAACCCTTATCCAACAACTCTTGCAATTGCTTCTTCAATTCTGCCAACTCAGCGGGTGGCATTCGGTAGGGCCTCTTGGAAATTGGGGCCATTCCCGGTTGCAACTCGATGGCGAATTCAATATCCCGGTCCGGTGGCATTCCTGGCAATTCATCAGGAAAGACATCTGCATACTCACAGACCACTGGGATCTTCTTCAGAGGTAGCTCCGTCATAGAGAAAGCACATGACTGAGAAGAACCCTGACTAGGCAAAATCAAGGTGAAATTCCCGCAGAAAGGAGAATTAACTTCCACGGTACGGTTGGCTACATCAAGCACAACTTGGTGCAAGGTCATCCAATTTGCCCCTAGAATAATATCCACATTCTCCAATCCCAACACAAGAAGAGTGGTTTTGATAATGTGGCTTCCCAGTTGAATAGGCACACTTTGGTTTAATTGATTAGTTGCAATTTTACCCCCAGGTGTGACTATCATGAATGACCCTTTTGAGCGAGAAAATGGCAGTTTGCAATTAGCACTGAACTTTTGGCTAATGAAACTATGAGATGCACCAGAATCAAACAGAATTAAAGCAGGTTGATTATGAACTAAAAAGATACCAGTCATGATAGGAGCTCCTTCTGGCACTTCCTCTAGAGCAGTGAAGTTGAGCTTCCCTTGCCTGACTTGCACCTTCTGCTTTCTTCCCTTGTCTTGATTTGGTGCTGGCAGCTGCCTCTGCTGGTTCCTGGGACAATTCTTGGCATAGTGGCCCACATTGCCACAAGTGAAACACTTGTTCCCATTGCCCTGGCGGAACTGCTGCTGCTGCGGAGGCTGATTGTTCCTTGGGGCGGGAGCTGGGTAGCGGTTGGGTGTCGGCTGCTGCTGCTGCTGAGGTGGCCTGATCACCCATCTGCCTGCCTGCTGCTGAAAACCCCTGCTCTGATTGTGAGAAACAATCCGGAACCTCTGAGCTTGAGCGGATGGTGCTGCCATCGGTGCCTTTCTCTTCTTCTCTGCCCGGTGAGCAACAATGCAATCCTCCTGGGAGATGGCCATGTTGACCAACTCATTGAAGCTATCAGCCCGGACAGTGTTGAGTCGTTCCCGCAGCTTGGTATTGAGACCCCTGCGGAAGCGATCCCTCTTTTTCTCATCAGAATCAGCATGATACCCTGCATACTGGCATAAGTCGTTGAAGGCTTGCGCATACTGCAGTACCGTGCGGGTTCCTTGATTGAGGGCCAGAAACTCATTCAACTTCCGATCAAGAATGCCAGCTGGAATGTGGTGTCCTCTGAAGGCAGTCTTGAATTCCTCCCAAGATACCTCACGATCATCAGGGAGCATAGCACGGAAGTGATCCCACCAAGTCCGAGCAGATCCGCGAAGCTGCTGCGCGGCGAAGTGGGTCTTGGTAGCATCAGGGCAGTCTCCCGTGAGGAGGGGAAACTTGCACTCGACGACGCGAAGCCATACGTCGGCATCCAACGGATCCTCTGCCTTGGTGAACAAGGGCGGCTGCGTGCTCAGAAACTCCTGGTATGTTGCCATAGCCGGAGGTCGCTGAGGCTGGCCTCCACCATGCTGCTGGGGGTGGGGCTGCCGCTGCAAGAGCTGTCGCAGAATCTCATTCTGCTGGGCCATCAGCTCCTGCACTGTGGGAGCTGGAGGAGGTGGCGGGGGAACCTGCTCGTTCTGCCCGCGACGCTGCCTAGCTGCCATCTGAAAACAGAGATTGTCGCCATTGTTATCCCAACTCACAATTTCGAACGGCAAGATATCATTTCATATGGAAGGAAAAGAATGCCATAATCATAATATCAAGTTCGAAATGAAGGTAACATGGTGACAAGGATCCCACATATTCCAAAAGTTCACAGGATTACATCAATCAGGGGAAAGTACCCACAAGCCTAGTTCAAAATATGATACTACTAAGCTCGCGTAGGTTTCTATCCACCTAAAATGTCGAAGTGACTGCTTAACCCTGAGCGGTGGAAGCGACACTGGATGCGGGTGAAGGGGGCATCGCGGAGGTAGTCCCATTGGCACCAGGGGCTGGTCCTAGCTCCTCGGGAGCCTCTTCTCCCTCGCTTCCTGCTTCATTGGCCTCCATCTCCAGGTGGTGCATGTCCAAGTGGTCGTTTGCTTCCTCGAGTTCCCTCTGCACATCGTGAAGCTGGTTCTCCAAGACATCAATGGTGTTGTCTCGGATCTCCACTTGCTGCTCCAGGGTAGCGATACGCTGGTTCAGCCTCTCCACCTGCAGATCCTTTTCCACCAACTCTGTGGATAGGTCGACCACAAAATCTTCCCGACTGTCGAGAGTGAGCTTGGCAGTCCGAGCGGTGTTAGCAAGAAGTGTCATAGCATCGCTCTGAAGGGCCTGAAGGCGGTACAGCGCACTCATGCACTGAACAGTGACCCTCCCAACCAAGTCAGGATACATGGCCCACACATCCTTCACATGGCTCACGCGGTTACACCACATGGGATCATCCTTCTTCTCAGCAGGGAAGAGTCCCAAGGGGTGCATCACCATCTCCAGGGGATGATAGCCACAGAAAGTCGTCAGAGCCTTCATGGCTGCTGCCTCAACGGTGTCGTCCGTCCTGAGTCCGATCGTCTCAGAGTCAAGAGAACGCCAACCCGGCTGAAGGGGATGAGCCTCCAACGTCAGCCAGACCCGACAACGAGGTACCCGATGCTCCTCATACAACTGCACCGTGTACAAAGGGGGCGTAGGGTAACCGGCGGAGTTAAGCACTTCCCACAAGATGGAGGGAAAGCCATCGCGAGAAAGGAAGTCGGAACTGAAACGAGAGTCTCCTCCACTAGCGGGGGTGGGTGAATTCATCTGCGAAAGGGAATCAAAGATAAAGATTATGGTGGAAGGAAAAAGAAAAAGAGAGCCCAAATGGTTTTAAGAAAAAAAAAGGGGTTAGCTCCAATTTTAATTCCTCCTTAGGTTTTATAATGCATGCATGCTGGAAGAAACGTTGCCTCTCAAAAAGAAAATAGGGTGCCTTTTTAGGGCATCCTAAAATATAGGTATTGGCCCATGGGGCCTAATTAATTAGCCACCTATTTCCCTCTATGCCTAAGGCCTTTCGTCCTAGGTCTAGCGGTCTAGTCCTGACGATCTATAGCAGTTTCTAGGCAAGTTTTAGATTTTGAAAATTGGTATTCATGGTTTATTGTTCTTCTCTGTGGTGGAATTTGCTCCGATACCAGCTGTGGCAGAACCACCCGAATTATTCCAGCTTAAGTGCCTAGGTCATGCCTCAAGGGCCGTGACACACTTAAATCGGAATAACCCGTTAGTCCTTCAGATCTAGTCTGATAGAGCCACTTAACCAGGATCAAATTCCACAATCTCACTCGAAGGTGAGTCATAGAAGAAATACAATAAAACAGGAATCCTCAAATTAAGTACTGAATTATTACATAAATCGGAGTTCTGGAGTAGCAAATAAAGTTTGTTAAGTAAAGTGCAGCGGATAATCGATGTCGTCGGTAATGAGGAAATGGGCAAGGCCTAGCCCACTACTCCTCATGCTCCTCTCCTGCCGGAGCAGCATCCCACTCGACCGTCCAACCCGGTGGCAGGGTGGTTGGCCAAGTCACACCATCAACCAAATCCTGCATGGTACCTGCAAAAATGGTGCCACAAGCAAGGCTGAGTATACTAATACTCAGCTAGACTTACCCGGTGTGAGGAGTCTACTCCTCTACCTCTAGACTATGCAGCTGTTTGGCTGAGGGGTTTGGTTTGCCAAAAGCACTAGCCGAGTCTAAAAACAAGTTTTAGCTTTTCCAATTCTAGTATCATTAATTCAGCTAAGTTTGCTCTTTCTAAGCATACATGGTAACAATCATTTAGTTCAATCAACAAGTTATCTCATGTAACCACATTTCACTTCTTACTCGATGCAGTACAAGGAATCAAGCAGTCTCATTAGCTGCGAGAAGCAGACGATTCGAATCGAGTTTTTAAACCTTGCAAGGTAAACCTAAACACACGGCATGGCAGGGTATTCCGACCCTACACATGACAACCGTCCCCATCGATTCCCCGTTCGCGTCCAGGCCTCACCGCCTTGGCATACAATGCTCCACTGACCCCGGCTGCCGCCGTGCAGTGACCGCACTTGTACCCACCATAGCTAGCATGGGAGAACCAGTCTCAGGTCGCATGAGGGATAAAGTCCGCGCCCGGCTTCACTCAGGTACTAGGTTTACCGGTTACCATTTTTCCCGGCATGTGTTTAGTACGTTCAAAAGCTTGACTCAGGTATCCACACATTAATCCTTAATTCATTTTCCCGTCTCATGGACAAGGCATCCTCCCTGGATCCAAGTCCATAGACCAACATATAACCCATTATTAAGATGAATACAATCAATTCCTGACCTCGCGCGAGTGCTAGAAAAATCACTCGACTTCTACCGAGATCCTGATTAGCAAGCAGCTACTCGACCTATCATACTAGTATTCATCTCAAAAAGGAGTCCTAAATTCATGCATCTAGGGGTTTCAAGCAACTCCTACACTTAAGTGCACATTACAAACCTACAAGCATTAAGTGTAGTAAAGTAGCATATAATAATAGTTTATGCATAAAACCGGGGCTTGCCTTCAATTGCTGGGGCTGCGGGGAGATCCTCAATAGCAGCCTCTGAAGCCTGCTCCTGGTCCTCTTCTTGGACAGGTCCTGGCTCGGGGATGAGCACGTACTCTCCGTCGGCAATATTACAATCTAATGAATGCAATGCGTAAGATATATGCATGATATGATATGTGCTTTTAGAAATCACAACTTAAAAGGTGTATGATCTTTCTTGAGTTAAACAAGTTAACTTTACTTATGCAAGACCCTTGGGTGGTATACTTGGTAAATTAAGTTAAACTTTAGCTAAGGCAAGTGGTAGGTTTTACTTTTAGGGGTTCCACTGAATTCTTTTTAAGTCTTAAGGATAATGATAAGTACTCAAGTTAGACTTATTGAGGTGGGGTTTATTTCCTCTTTCCTTTTTCTTTATTCTCTTTAATGTTTTGGAGTAGGTTTGAACTACAAGTTGCTTTTATAAAATTCTAAAAATTCTGTAAAAATTACAGTGGCTTGCTACTGGTGTATGTTTCTTTTTCTTAAAATTTGGGGATCAGAAAGTGAATAGTTTTCTCTGCACAAAATTATTAAACTCTAGGGTAGAAGAGGTGCTTTGAACTACAACTACTATTTAACAGTGGGTAATTCTTCAGAACTTATTTTTGCTGGCTTTTAGGTGTTATAACATGACTTGATACAAATTTCTAGCCATTAATATCTTTCTATTATTTTCCTATGGTTTTCTCAAGTTTCTAGCCAAATGGATGCTTTCTACTACCACTATATTTGAAAAATATCAAACAACAGAGTTCTTATTTTTCTTAGTCATTGTTTTGTGCAAGAGCAATCATTCTGAAGTTTGGCATCTTTTTGCTTAAGGGAAGGGGTGGGGTGCATTATTTGAATTAAATGGCCTTTCCCTTAAATCATTAGCAATTGGTATGAGTTTGCTTCCTTTTCTTGGGTTTGCATTTTTTTCCTTGGTGGTCTACCTCATCATGGACTTAGTTGATTTTTGGTTGCCCATTATCACATTATTTGAGGTTGTTCATGATTTAGTTGGAAAATGTCTTATTATCACTTTACATTTATTTTCCTTACTTAGAAAGTTGGACTGAGGTGCTCTGTATTTTTGTAGTGGGGCTCTAGTGGTTATAGGTTCACTGGATTTTTGTTAAGCATTTTGGTTATGGTTTTGCCTCTTTAATAATTGATTTCCAGTCTTATTTAGGCTAAATAATTCATTGTAATTTAACACTTGTCCAGATTAATAGTCTCTGTATTTTTCCTAGGTTCTTTGTTTCATAAGTAAACTAGGAAAAATAATATTAGTCACTGTTCACCAATTTCTAATACCCTTCTGATTTTCTCTAAGTTTTGGACAAAACATCTTTAAATGAGAAAATACATCATAATTTCTAATGCTGGGGTTCCTACTATTTTTAAACAGTGTCTAACAGAGGTTTGAATACCCACAAATTTTCTTAAGTCTAGTACAGAAGAAAAACTAATTTTCCTTGATTAAATAAGGTTTAGTGGGTTTCTGTTTTTAATTTTAAACTCTAAAATTTTGAACAGGAAGCATAGGGTTTACTATTTTTAAATGATAGATTGTAATATACAGAGGCTAGCAAAATTGGTTTGACATTTTTTGAGTAAGAATTCATCAAGTTATGAATTTTACAAGTTCTCTGGTTATTTAAAAGAATTTCAGAATCGATTTAAATGAAAAACTACTTTGCACTGGGGTCCCTGGAGGTTTTCTAAGTTTTCCTCGCGAATCAGTCCTCAGGCTACTATTCACCAGGGTCTCTGACATTGCAGAAAACCCCTCGGGTTCTTCACCTCCTAACCCGAGGTCCTTAGTTTAACTTAAACAGTAGCCGCGGCGGGGAAAAGGGCGGAAGGGCTTACCGGCGGCGAGACTGTTCCGGTGAAGTGGTCGAGGATGAAGGGGAGATCCTGGGGATCACAACGGTGTGCGGAACGCCGTCGGAGATGGCCGGAGTCGGTCGGTCCACGCGCGCAGGCGGGGATACTCGTCGGCGGCGAGGAGACCGGCCTGGTCACGGCGAGGTAGTTCAATCAAACGGGTCAGGGAGGTCCACGGGATGCCAGAGAAGACATGAGCGAGAGGAATTGGGCGGAGACTCACCGGATAACTCGGTCCACGCGCGGCGGCGGATGACCGAAGTCCGGCGAAGTCGATCTCGGGCCTCCGGTGAAGTCCGGCTAGGTCCGAGGGCTTGGCGAGCTTCACGGGCTACTGGTGGAGCTGGCCGAAGCACTGGCTTGGCTTGAGGACGGCTGGGGGGGAGCTGGCCACGGTGGCCGAAGCTCGGGCGGCAATGGCGGGCGGAAAACAAGCTCGCCGGAGCTAAGGGAAGTGGCTGGCCGGTGCGGGTGAGTGCGGGGCGAAGTGAGGCGCGCCTGGGGAGGCTTTATAGGCGCGGGCGGGCACGGCCGAGGGTGAGGATGCGCGGCGGACGCGACTAGTCGTCGGGGAGCGCGCGTGCGCGGGTTGGGCGAGCTCTGGCACGCCGGCCAGGGTCGAACACGTGGGAGCACGCGTTCTGCCCAAGTTCTGGCGCGTGTAGTCGCTCATCCGAGCCTGCTCTCGCCTTGGTCAATGCACAAAACCTCTTCCCCTCCCTACAAGCTACCATTCTTGTGTGGAGGTCATAGGATTTTGCCTACTGGTTGCAGAGATATGGAGCCAGGAAATCTGGTCTGTCTCCCTGCGCAAATCCGAGGCAAATCCAAGGTTTAGTCGTGTCTAGGGCTCGCGTCCCAATGCCATCTTCTGGCACACGACAGAGGGGTTAGTTAGGCACATTTTTGTCAATGGGGCCATTAGGATTCGAGTTAGGGATCAAGGTGAACATCCCTGATCTTTGGATCAAGGTCTGATTTTCAGAAATCTGAAATTCAGAATTCTTATTAAGTCCACACATGGAAAGCTTGATTTGGGGTTTTATTTGAGCTATTTTGGTTAAGCTTTCTCAACCTTTCTTGTTGCCCATTAAATATACTTCAATTTTTATAATTGGCTCAACTCAAAATTTTAAACTCTTCACTCCCTTTTCCTTACTTTTTGAATTTTTGCTCATGAGGCTCATTTAGGATTTTTAAACTAGGGTTGCATAATCTGATCTTTTAAGGGACTTATTTGCTTTGATCATGACACTTTTAAGTATATACTTGGTGACTTCAATATTTCTTAAGTTATTTTGATGCTCATGCTTACTTTGGTTCACATAAAATAATGGCTCTTGGTTTGGCTTTTGAAAGAAAAACCCTGAGTGACACTGGGGTGTCACAATAAGAACTCGAAGCGACGGCTAAAACGACGAAACAAAAGGTGAAGGTCTACGGAGTCCGAGTGTCAAGGAGATGTGGACACTCGCATTTTAGTTAAGTCTTTTATTCTCTTTTAGCCGTACTATAAAGAGGGGTTGTCAATGAGTAGTTTGACCAAGAGAGTTCTAGTGTAGTGTTGGTGCACAATCACACTCATACACAGTGTTAGGTGTCACTCTAGAACTCACACTCAAGTTAGAACGAAAACCGATTTGAAAATCAGCTGAAAAACAAGAGTTAGTGTTTCTGGCGTTGGGGCACCGGACTGTCCGGTGTGCACCGGACTGTCCGGTGCACCCTCTGCCAGGTGGGGCCAGGCTGGTCCGCGGCAGAGGCTTCCCCTCCACAGAAACCCGAGAGCGCAGCTTTCAGAGTTGAATTTTAGTGGCACACCGGACACCGCACCGGACTGTCCGGTGTGCACCGGACAGTGGACTGTTCACTGTCCGGTGCGCCATGAGTCCAACGGCTACCTGTCAGAACTAGCCGTTGGAAACGACCGTTGGCGCACCGGTGGCGCACCGTTGGCGCACCGATGGCGCACCGGACTGTCCGGTGCGCCATCGCGCAGTGAAATGCCTGTAACGGCTAGTTGGTGGGTGAGGGCTATTTATACCCCCTCCACCCACCATATTCAATGACTTGCACTCCACATTTATTCCAGCACATTGCTAGAGCTTTGCAAGCACCAAAAAGCCTAGTGAGGAGATTAGAGAATCATAATCCGCGTTTGTTCCTCATTAGCGCTAGTGAGAGCCACCTGGAGCACACACCACTTGCATTAGGCTTCTCTTGGTCAAGCGAAAGTCTACGGCTTGTTACTCTTGGTGATCGGCATCACCTAGACGGCTTGGTGGCGTTGGGAGCTCGGTGATCACCGTGAAGATCTTGTTGGTGACCCGACTCAAGTTTGTAAGCGGTCTAGAGGGATCCACCGCGCCGGAGTGGCAAAGGATCATCTCGTAGTGAGCACTTGGTTCTTGCGAGGACCAAGGGGGAGCGATACCCTTGCGCGGGTGCTCCAACGAGGACTAGTGGAGAGTGCCGACTCTTCGATACCTCGGAAAAAATTGGAGGAGTCTTCTAAACTTTGCTTTACATTCCGCACTTAATTCAAGCACTTTACATTGTGTATTTGTTTAGCAAGTATTTGAAGTATTATCTTAGCTTTGTTGCATTTCTAGTATTATATTCTTAGTGCTAGTTGTTGGGGTGAAGTTGGGCTCTTGCTTATCTCTTGCTTAGGTTTTAATTAGTGTTGATTTTTAGAAAAGCCCAATTCACCCCCCCCCCTCTTGGGCATCGTGATCCTTTCACACAGGGAGCTTGCGGCCTGCGCGAGGGACTCGGCAACCAGCAGGGAAGCAAGCAGTATGCGCAGCAGAGGAGCGCGATGACTAGAACTAAGATCGAGCGGAGGGAAACTAGGAACTTGGGCGTCGAGCGAGCAGAGCAAGCACCCAGGAAAAAACGCCGAGCGCTCGGCCATGAACGAGCTCGGATGCGCAGAAGAAAACCCGACGGCGCCGTGCGCGGCTGAGAAATAATCAGAGGCGAGCTGCACAGGAGGAGCACGCAGGGAGCAGCTGGGCGCACGCACACCAGTGAAGGGAGCGGCTGAGCGCGAGCGCAAAGGAGCTAGGCGGCCGAGCGAGCAGAGGATGGGAAGGAGATCTCAGGCGCCATGAGAGAGCCGCGGACGAGGGAGGAAGAAAGCTCCCTGCCGAGCTTGAGGGGCGCGACCATGGTCTGCGGCTACAGGAAAGCTTTAGGGCGCGCTGGAGCTTGGAGACCGAGCGACCGAGCAGCCGCCATGGGATCGAGGAAGAGGAGAAACAGGGAGGACGCAGAGGACCTGGGCGCTGAGCGCCATGGGCAAAAACTTCAGGGAGAAGCTGCTCGACTGGACAGAGAACGAGCAGGGAGAAATGCACTTTGAGAATCCTCCAGAACGGTATGGCTCAGGTTGAAGATAGAAGGAGCGGTGGAAACTGGAAGAAGATAAGCGCGCAGGAACAAAAATCTGGGTGCGGCGGTAGGAAGATAGGGACGCCAGCGTTTTTTTAATTTCTTTTCTTTTTTTTAATTAGAGATTGCAGATATTTTGAATCCCGATTTTTCGCGATGTACACTGGGTCGATATACTATTCAACCACACATCAGATTCCCCGACTCTCGAAACAAAAATTCGAGGACTAACGATTTAATTTGGTGAATTCTCCGAACGCGGACAAAATCGTACTGTCAGTTCACTTTTGAAGATTGGACCGATGCGAGAAGCAACGGACTGAATCAAACAGATTTCGGCTTCTGTATTTCAATCTGTATTTGATTTAGTTAACTTCAGATGATTTCTGTTCGCTACTCAAACACTCGACTAGCTACAGTTCGATTAAAATTCCATAGACACGATGTCGCGGATGACAAAAAGGGAATTAAATTATTTTACACTGCAAGCTTAGTCGTCGGATTCTTCTTAATCCATTCGGGATAAAATCATCCGCGTGAGTCGGGTTTCCGAATTCGGATTCGCGCGGCGATGAATTTTAAATATTCACCGGACGCACCGATTCACGGAAGAGCCCGGATGGATAAAAATAAAAACGATGTCGCACTCGCGATAAACGGAACAGATGCGATATTAAAATCGCGATAGGTGAAAATAATTAGACCCTAGTGTCCGTCTTATTTACTGATCTTACGTGCTTAAATCCGTACTCGTTGTCGAGCGGAATATAAACACCAGGGGTGTTACAGGAAGGGGGAGGGCTCGTCGGGGGGGGGGGGGGCGCGGCTCGCCGGGGAAGGGCGCGGCGGGGCGGGGCTCGCCGGGCGCGGGGGAGGGAGGGGCTCGTCGAGGCCGAGCGCGCGCGGGGGAGGGAGGGGCTCGCCGGGGCGGCACGGGCGCGCGGGCTGAGGGCGGCGCGGGGGCCGAGGGCGACGCGGGCACTAGGGCGCGGGGCGCGCGCGAGCAAGGGAAGAACAAGGGAGAGGGAGGGAGAGAGAGAGAAGGGAAGGGGAGGGGAAAAACTCACCTTCGGGGATCCAAATTCCGGTGATCTCGACTCCAAACCCTAGGGCACCACAGGGAGAGAGAGAGGTGGAAGAAGGAGAGGGAGGTTACTGCGCGGGAGAAATCAAATGAGCCAAACGGATCTAGGGAAGGGGGGCGCGCAGGGGGTGGGCAGGGGCGCCAGGGTCGCACGGGCCGGACCGAGCCGAACCGGGTCGGGCTGAGCTGGGCTGGGCTGGGTCACATCACGAATCGAAACCCACGACACGCACGACCATTAAACGGACTACCCATTTTCGTCATCGATGTGTATACATTCTGTGACGAAATACGCGTTGTCATGGAAGTGAATTCATTCTATGACGATCAGTTTTGGTCATAGAGGAAGGCACTTTTCCGTCATAATTCGTCGTCTGCCCGAGCAACCTGACGGCGTTGTTAACGTCGTTTGGTTTCTGTGACGGTACGGTATCGTCATAGATAGAGCCGTGGTTTGGTCATTAACAGCCGTTTGGAAGGTCCTGATGCGTATGACGTTAGCGCTGACGTGGCTAGTGACATGGCAGCTGACGTCAGCGCTGACGTGGCAGCTGACGTCAACGCTGACGTGGCTAGTACCGTGGCAGCTGACGTCAGCGCTGACGTGGCATAAGTTTTATTATATGCCACCAGTTTGGTCACAGATGTGCAGAGAATAATTTTATTGGAAATTGCAAAAGATACTAGAACAGAGGAATGAGCACACAATTCCATATTCCGTAGATGAATACAACTAGTATTCCAGTGAGCATACAAACTAAGTGGACAACACTAAACTCAGTTCACAGCATCACCACTTGACTTCACATTTCAGTTGAGTTTGCACAAACATAACAGCATATAATAAAAAGTTGACACCCACGAGCAACTGGAGTTTTTGGGTACCCTCATGTCAAAGAATAGGCCAAAAACAGCAGCTCTGACTAGCAGCCCTCATGTCGAAGAAGAGTTACCATGCAAGGACAAGAGCTTCTTGATGAGCACATTGGTCTCCTCCATCTCCTTGTTGTTCTTCTCTGTTATCTTCTTGTACTCCTCCAACTCCCTTTGTGTCCTCGCCTGCTGTTCCTCAGCTTCTTCACATTTCTTCTTGAGCTGGTCGAGTTCACCTTGAACAGCAGTCGTCGCTTCAGCTGCAAGTTGTTCCCGAAGCTCACTTTGATTTGATGATGATGCCTTGGAGGTTGCCGATGTTTTGATGCCGACGCTCTTCAGGAATTGGTGTGAGCTGCTCTGGGACAGCACCTTAGACACAAGGTGCACACTGGATGCTGGCATCTCACCTTCGGCAACAGGTTCAGCCCTCAAAGCCTCCATATGAGACTGAAATATCATGGACAGAAACAGTTACATGTTAATGCTAATGAGCAACAACAAGATGCCAATTGTTAGTTATTGCAATAATTTGAGGCATGTAGAGATGACAAATTATAGCAGATTTGTCGCTAAAAGTAACTGTGAAAATAGTTACTTTCATTTCTAGTGCACGGGTCCTACAAGGCATTAACAAAGACTATGAAAAATAGACTATGAAAGACTCTAAAGCTATACATTTGATGGCAAATTATAGCAGATTATAGCAGTTACAAATTATAGCAGATTTGCTTAAAAGCTATACATTTGATGGCAAATTAAAAGCTATACATTTGAAAGACTCTAAAAATAGACTATAAAAAATAATGTGAAAACAGTTACAAATTATAGCAGATTTGCTTAACAAAGACTCTAAAAGCTATACATTTTCTAGTGCACGGGTCCTACAAAAAATAGACTATGATATTTACTTTCATTTCAGAAATTTGATGGCAGACAAATGGAGGTAATAATTTGATGGCCAAAGCCAAGGACAACTTTATCTAGCAGACAAATGGAGGTAATAATTTGATGGCAGATCGATTCACTACTGGATGCAATTGCATTTTCACAAATTGTAGCCTCCCTAAGCCCTTGGCACGAACGAATCATACGAAGTCAAAAAATCTGAACTCCCCTGGGATGGGACAGGCGATCTCACTCATCGATCTCACTCCCCTTCGTTCCATCGACCCACAGCCAGCCTCCCTCATATGATCTCATAAAAATTACACTAAATAAAGCAAACAAATGAACTTACAAGTGCTTCTCTTGCCGGTTCACTCAGGCCACGTTTGGAGCTGGTATGACAGGTCTTGAAGGCGTCCACCGCATCTAGTTCTTCAGTCTGATCTAAGCTGGGTTCTTCTCGGTTTCTCTTCTGCTTCTGTTTCGTGGATAAACAATCACAGCGAAGTTTGCTCAGATCAAATGCAATAGAAGTTGTTGAGTGCAAAAGTGCAGGTAGTAGTACAAGGTAATAGTTACTTACATATGCATGTAAGTGTGCCACATAGCAGCGAGAACCCGTAGCCTGATGAAACTTGACTTGACTGCGGTTCTGCTTGTTCTTTTCACTTATTTCCTACAAGAGAATGAACATGTCAGATTAGATCATAGGTTCAATATGCGAAGATCCTTTGCAAACTTATAGATGTCGAGAATAAGCATCCTAGCAGTTTCCAAGTGCTTGGATTGATCAGGATTACTGCAAAAAAATAATAAAAACCTTTATCCAAGCTGATGGATATTCAAACAGCTCACTTGCTTGCTTTCAGCCAAACAAGTGCAAAATGGTATAAGCAGCAACAATTTTTTTTCGAACACGTCGGAGAACTGCGCATCATTTCATTAATAAGAGAGAATAAATTGTACAAGGGAGAGGAGAAATAGTAGAAAAACTCTCAGCACGTCAACCCAGAAAAACATACACCTCACCTGATTACTTACAAGAAGAAACAACCTATGATAGGGAATAGAAACAAATAGAGACTACTTAAAAGGATCATCCAACCCCACGAACAAGCAGCAACAGTAATAAGATACTCATTCGGATTACCATAGTAAAAATCACATACCATTGGATGACACCGATTCCTTTCTGCTGCTCCCCTATCAACTTTGAGTACTCATTTACTTTCTCACAGAAATTCTGGCCCGTCATATTGTCAAGGGCAATGTCAATGTCAGCGGAGTCTTTCCCTAATAGCTGCCAACGCAACAGTCAAATCATAAAATTAGACAACAATCATTCTATACAATAAGCCCCAAAAATATGATGCCAAACGGTGCTGCACTGTTGCATCCAAACTTTCCAAGCCAAATGCAGTAAAAAACATAGCTTTTCCCATGCATGTAAAGTTGTAAGCCACAAAAAAACAAAGAATGTCCACCCTGAAAAAAACATAGGATGGAGAAACCACTTAAAATTATCATCGTATAACTAGACCAAAAATACAGCAAGCCTTGTCAAATCCCACCGAATGGATGAATCATTCCTGACCATATGCAGGCATAAAACGCTACATTTGTCCGTTATTTGCCTAGTGGGGAGCAAAACAACACCATTTTACCTAATAAATCACAAAATGCTTTATACCGAAACCTTCAGAAAGAACCTACATGACTCAATTCAGTGACATGCAACATAACAAATTAACAATGGAAAATCCCCTTTGTATCAACAGGGGGCAATCACACGCTAAAACCCAAATATATTAATCTTAAACCCTAATTACAGCCGATTTTGAAATTTATCTACCTCTTTCTGATACTCTACGAGTCCACGTCCAACGGGGCAAGAGAAAGTTATCCTAAAGAATAAAATGAAAAGGCTTACCTTATCACGGACCCATCCGCCGGCGACGCGGAGCTGCGTGCCGAGACTGAAGTGGCGAACAACCTCGAGAAGGCGGCGAAAGATGCGCTCCTCCGTCTCCGTGAGCTCCACAGTCTCCTTGACCACAACGCTCCGCTGCTGCTGCTCCGGCGAACCAGCCGCCATGGCGGAGTAGCCGGAGACGGCGCATACGGGGGAGAAGAAAGCCCCGGGGCGCTTATGCGAGTGGCTGCTTCGAAGAGTAGAACAAAGCGCCGGCAAGTGGCGGCGAAGATGGGGGACGACGAGTAGGAGGCAGCCGCGAGGTAGGAGGCCAGGAGGCATGTGGCGGCGGTCTCGCTTCCCCTTTTGTCACTGCCCTAACCGCCACGACATAAATTTAGGCGCGTCGTAGTTTACAGGGATGAAAATGGATACGAATTGTCCAACAAATTTAATATTTTAAAATATATACTAGCTGAATGCCCGTGCGTTGCAACGGGAATATATAATACCAGTATACTACGATAACTTATATACAAAATATGTGTTATATCGTTATGAGAAAATGTTTCATAATCAATTTGTGATTCTGGCCATATATAAATTTTGTTATTTATAATCTATCTGTTTCACCACTATATTGCAACCATCAGTATCATGCAAACTTCGATATATGTCATGATTTGCATGGTCTCATTATTGGAGAGCACGTTTCACACATACCAGAAGAAATTCCCTCGTACATCTTTAGTCATCGGACACGTACCACCATACGCTTTTGCTTAAACAAAAAGGTAAGTGTGTGTGTTTGCAAGACTAATGGTCAAACATCGTATAACCATAAAGTTAGAATACTATATTTATATATTAAATAAATTAATCCAATAGACATAGATTAACCCAATTAACATAGGATAAATAAATATCTAATTATAAAAGTATGTGTGTGTCTAAGAATGTGTGTGTCTTCTGGGTATCTTTCACTAACAAAATTCATGAATTCTTCAACTCCTTTCACATATGCAGGTGTGAATTGTTTCCCATAAACCCATCTTCTATCCATCTATTTTAACAATAAATTAAAACTTGCATTAACTACATAACTATGATTAAATTGAACAAAATTGAAAACCACATCAAACACATGCATATATGAAATAAAATTCAAACGCACATGGAACCTTATTGTCAAAAACACAACACATCAAACCTTGTCTTTTCTCCCCGCCCTGCCGATGTTCTGTCCACGCCCACCGTAGCTCTGCGCACGACGCCACTGCTTTGCCGCGCCCGAAGCTTCTCTGCCTCGCTGTTTTCACGACGACGTCGTTCTTCCAACACAGTTGGATCAATGGATCAGGCGACAAGATCGCTCGTTCGCTGCGACGCTACCCAGTTGCCGATCAAGCGGACGACAGACACCGGCGTTGTTGTGTGCCGTAACCTGAGGGCCGATCGCAGAAGCGCAGATCGCAGAAGGCAGAATCAGAACAGGCGAACAACCATGCAGATCGCAGAATGGCAGCTGGGAAAACCTGTTAACAGAACGACAGATGGGAACACCTGTTAACAGAACAATACTTTCTTTATTTACAAGAACAAGCGAGTAGTCTGGTGGTAACACCGATTCGAAGAAAGGCGTAGGTCCCTGGTTCGAAGCTCCGCGGGCGCAAGTTTTTTTTTGCCAAAAAATAAATACCGCTTCCAGTTGGTGGGCCGGGGCCGCGTCGCTGTGTCCCAAAAAACTGCGGCCCATGTAGGCCAAGGATCCCATGCCGTCAAGTGGTGTGTACACGTGGGGCGTTTTTTACTAAAACTCATCCGTGACCAATTTATTTCATCATTACGTCAGCCGATCAAGGCAAATTAGCGATGATGATATCAAATCTAATCTGTGATGAACTTGTTGCATCCAAACTTTGTGTCTATGACGTTCCTTTCATTTTCGTCATGAATATTCAAGTCTAATCTTCGTCACTTGTAATTGTTGACGAAGATGTAAATTTGGTCATAGAAATGTATCAATCTATGACTGAAGTCACCAGCGTCACTAGAAAATCGTCACTGATGATCACATTCTTACTAGTGCGAACACGCGACATCAGACAAAGAAATGTGCTTCGGCATGATGCAACACCCATGACACTTAGGTTTTGTTTATACATGACACGGACACCTGTCACTATACTGGTTTGAAATTGGGAAAAAGGAGGCGAAACGGGAAGATAGAAGAGAGTAACGCTCGAATTTGGTGAGAGAAAAGAAGAAAAAAATCTACTCCCAAATTCAGGGCGTTACAGGCTATGGCCCTCAAGCCAGTCCATGCCAAGTATGAGATCGTATCCACTCAGGGGTAATAGCTTGAAGAAGTCTGTGGTAAAAGTAACCCCACCACAAAGCCACTAACAATTTGGCACAATATGTGTACTCCACAACATTCCCCCATCAGCAACTTTCACTTGGACTGGAGGCTGCATGAGTTGTACCCCTGTCATAGCCCCAACTAAATGATCTCCCATAAAACTAGCACTACTACCTGAGTCCACTAGGATCAACACCTGTTAACAGTGTATGGTGGCCCACAACCGAATAGTCCTATTACCTTCTACTCCACTTACTGCAACCACCAAAATAGCAAGGGCAGTTTCCTGATTCTCTTCTTGAGATGTGTCCTCTGTATCCTCTTCTCCTCCTTCATGGTTAGTGCCCACATTTCTTCCACCAGGTGTAATGGTACACTGGTCGAACACCGTGGGAGTGACCCCAACGTTCTCCACACTTAAAACATAGATCCTTGGCTTTTCGTTAAGCTTGCAGGACAACCATCTTACTCTCTTCAGTTCGGCTGCCAGTAGGATTAGATACACGACGATCCTCACCCATTCCCAACATCTCGCTTCCAGAAGCTGGGGCAATTGTAGTGGCATCGGCCCGGCTCGGGATGACAATCTAGCAAAAGAGACTGACTCAAATCTCTTGAACTCGCTTTTCCCATGTTACTCAACACTTCTTGCAGCAAACCTAGAGCGCATGTAGTGTCCAAATCCTTTGGGCGTTGAATAATCACTACTGCCTTTACCTCATCCTTCAACCCATCCACAAACCGTGCTGTAATCATGGTGGGAGTTAGTTGATTCTCATGGGCCAACAGTTGGTGCAGTAATTGGTCAAACTGCTCGACATACTCAGTCACCGAAGTGGTCTGTCTAATATGATAGAACTGTATGATCAGTAAGGTATGTTGGTCATGCCCAAATCTGGTATTCAGGGTGACACACAACTCATGCCAACTCATGTCCCTTGCTCTAGCCTCCATTGATTGTAGCCAATGCAGCGCAGAACCTTAAAAGTGCATGATAGCCAATTTGATCCACATCTCACTAGGCACAACATAAAACTCGGAAATACGTTTCACAATGATTTCTCCACAACTTTGGATTAGACCCATCAAAATCAGCAAAGTTCATCTGAGGCATGCTAGTACCATGAACTTGAGACCAATTCACCGAAGCAGTCTGCACTACTGAATTAGGAACAAAGGACCAAGGGTGTTGGGTATTCAACGTGACAATACCTCCCATAGAGTATGGTGTACGTGCCATCTTCGGTCCAGTGCCTGGTCGACGGAAGGGTTCAACAGCATGGTGAAGAGCTGGTCCGGTCACCGATCCAATCACCGTGGGTTCAGGTGTCATCGATGCCGATGCACTCGCCAGTACCGATGGTTCTCCGGTCGACGTGGTCACCATCCCTCCAGTCGGCTTCGGCTTCATCGAATCCACCAAAATAGGAGATCTCCCACCCGGCTTCGCGTTCACCTTACCCTGGAGCGTCTTCAGCACTTCTGTCATCTCCACCACCTTGGCTTTGATCTCTGGTCTCCACCTCTTGAAGTCGCTCCGATCAGTCACCAGGCCCTTGATGGTATTCTCCATCTTCTCCATGGCGGACTGCATAGAGTCTATCCGCCTGTACGTCTCCTTGTTGCCTTCGTCGATCTTCGCCATCAATTGCGACAAGGAATCCTCCACTTGTGGCGGTGCCATCACTCCTCCCTTTGCCTGCGCCCTCGTGAAGTACTCATGTAGTGGATCCAGGTTAGCTCTGGTACCAAAATGTTAGCAACTCTCAAAAGCATGCAAGAACAGGGAGTGGTTCGGGCGGTGCAGGTATTCCTTTCCTCATCTCCAAGTTTATGCCAGCTAAAAAGCCAGGTACAAGTACAATAGATTTCTTCCTGCAACTTATAGCTAGTTCTGGTATTAACCGTCACCCTCTTTGCTTAGTGCATAACTACTATGATTAATATTTGGTGGGCTCTATTTAGGGCTGGACAAAATGCTCGCGGCTCGTCGGCTCGCTCGGTTTGTGGCCAGCTCGGCTCGGCTCGGATCGACTCATTTGAATCTTTTCATGAGCTGAGCTGGCATCCTAGCTTGGTTCGTTAACGAGCCAGCTCGGTTTGTTAACGAGCCAGCTCGTGAGACAAACGAGCTATCACATTTCAGCAAAACAAAACTATATACATATCATGTATGTAACAATTGATGAATATGTTATATGTATGTGTGGTGTATATAACCTATAAGTTAAACTAATGATTGATGAATTATGTCTATGTATGAAATTGGTCTATGTGAATATAAGTGTGGGTTAAACTGCTGAACATGTGTGTGAATAGTGAATTGATGAGTGATGAGTAGTGTTAATTTGGTGTTATATTGATGTGGTCTATGCAACTATGAGTATAATTACTATTTTCTGTTGTTAAATTAGCTTGAAATTAATTAGAAATTGATTATTATACACATATTATTTTTTCTGCTCTGTCTCGTGAGCTAAATGAGCCAGCTCGAGCTCGTAAACGAGCCAAGCCGAGTTGACTTTGTGGCTCGCTACCTTAATGAGCCGAGTCGAGCCAGCTCGTTAGCTTAACGAGCCAGCTCGAGCTCGAACGAGCCGAGCCGAGCCGAGCTGGCTCGATATCCAGCCCTAGCTCTATTACATCCGGTCCTTACTGGCATATTTAGGGCCCCTTTGGTAGGGCTCTGGCTTCTCCAAAAACGGCTTTAGCTCTGGCTCACGAAGTAAAACCACTTCTTTAGATGAGCCAAAGCTATTCTAAAAATCATTTGGCAAAACGGCTTATAGGTTGTTTTTCAGAAAGACCCTTGTATATGTATATCTCTCCTGTACGTGGCTAGGGATTGAGGGGAGGACCAAAAAATAATAATTTGGACTGGTGGGAGGGCTATTGTGCAAAAATAACGTGAGCTGAAGCCGGGTGAGCCACTTTTTTTGGCTCATGCCCTCTAGTTCATTTTGGAAAAGCACTTCACTGGTGAAGCCATTTGAAAAAGAGGTGTTTGACACAACTTTTACATGAGCCAGAGCCGAAGCTGAAAAATAAGCCCTACCAAAGGGGCCCTTAGGATTGAGCTTCGGTACTCTTTGACTTCTCTTCAGTATGAGGCTGTCTCCAGCAACGTACCCTAAATTTCGTCCCCTAAAAGAATATTCTCTGTACTTTACAGAACACTCTAAAAGATTCTATCCTCTATATCATCTCAGTCTCCAACAACGTTCCCTAAATTCGGTTCTCTAAAGCTACATGGTTACCAGACTTTATTTTGTCCATTTATTTGGTTTATATTTCATTTCTTTTCATTACACGCTAATTGAAATAAAACATGCAAGACAATAGTTTTTTAAAATTTATTAACAATTTTTATTATCTGAACTTAAACATGTGTAGCATAATTCCTTCTCATTGTTTATTATATTACGGGAGATGGTGCTCAGATGACGTGGGAGATGTCCTTTGCATGTTCGTCCCGAGGTTCTTTGAATGGAAAGCGTGTTCAGACCTGCAGCAGCACGGGAACAGTATATAGCGCGCGCTCGTATGCCCGGCAAATGTAGCGGCTGAGGAAGAGTCGCTAAATTTTAGCGGATAGTATAGCGCACCTTGCTGGATGCTTACCGGACGTCTGTATCTGCTATATTTGGCGGACAGGAGGCTTTACCGACCTTTGTTGGAGAGAGTCTAACACCGGTTCCTTCTTCCGTCTTCTTCAGCTTCGTCACTTTAGTACTTTACCGTCTTCACTTATTAGATCTAGTAACGCTGACATTGTGGTCCCGGGGTGGTGCCTTGGCTGACCTGACCAGCAAGCAAATAGGCCCAGCCAACTCCGATCCCACCGGCACCAGCCGCCCGCAACCCGCAAAGCTGCTTCCCGGACTAGCTAGGGTTTCGTCTACGCCGCTTGATCTCCTCTCTCCCGGCACGCGAGGTAGGTCGGTGCCGCTCTCGCCGTCTGTCCCTCCCACGCCTCGAGTCGCTCCCCGCTGATACACTCGGCCGCATCGCAGGGCGCAGCGTTGATGGCGGCGGCACCGGGGGACGCTAAGGCGGAGGCCGCCAAGATGGACCTCCTCGAGGACGATGACGAGTTCGAAGAGTTCGAGATCGACCAAGGTACGCCCCCGCCCCCGTTTCGTGGGCATGTTGATTTGACCATTTGGACGAGTAGATTTGATTGGTTGGCTAGATGGGAACCTGTGCGGTGTTGCTAGTATCTAGGGCATCAGATCCAATTGGTCAGGACGTTTACTTTACAACTAGTAACGACTTAATGTGTGGAACACGCTATACCTATAGTGATATCAATGGAAGCATATTACATATATTTACAGTAATAGAATCTTGCAACTTGCAAACGTACCCTCATGAACAGCTTGAAAATTATATTACAATGATCCTGGTTGCATCTACATGAGCCAACCAAATTCTTGTTCTTAGGGGGTGTTTTGAATGCACTAGAACTAATAGTTAGTTGGCTAAAAATTGTTAGTGGAATTAGCTAGCTAACAAATAGCTACCTAACTATTAACTAATTTACCAAAAATAACTAATAGCTGAACTATTAGCTAGGGTGTTTGGATGTCTCAACTAATTTTAGCCACTAACTATTAGCTCTAGTGCATTCAAACACCCCCTTAGTCATCACAAAATAATTATGCGATAAAAGAAAATTCACAGGAAGTTTGTGAAGCAACGCAGTTGACAACTGATTAGATATATATATAGAAATTTCTTGAGACAACAAAACATTGACCTTAAAGGCCACAAAAGCGGCGTGTGCGCGCTATAGAAACTATGCCTTTCTTAACAACCATGTTTAATCTCTATTTCTTCATGGACGTTGTGGGCGTCTGTTCCGATGTGTACAACAACACTGCAGAAAGAACGGAGAACAACTAATGGACAGAATTGGTCTATGCATCTTATGGATTGCATAATAACAGTGGTCTTAACTTGCAGAAGCTTCTTATGGATTGCACAACAACAGTGGTTTAGTTATTCTATATGCTATTGCCAGACTTGTCTTAACTAACCAATTATGCACACATTTCATTGTCTAATTGCCGAGAAAGAACTGAGAACAACTAATGGGTAGAATTGGTCTATTCATCCATGATGAAACCCAATAGTTGGTAATCCTTAAAATTCTGGAAACATATACTGGCTTGCAAATTGGAATTGATTATAGAAGCCTAATGGGAAGCAATATCCCTTGGTTGTAATCTGCTAATGTCCGTTGATGAAGTAATAAAGGATTTTTGACCGTTGGAAGGAAATGGTACTGTCAGAAATATTGTTGTATCAATGTAGCTTTTTCCGATGTTTGGATATATCACATATGATTATGGTTCCAGTGAATTATGAAGTCTGTATTTAACCGCATATAGAAGTCTGTGTTAGGTAAGTCTATTTCTTACATGATTTTATTTATTGTATGGTGTAAAAAAGGGAAATATAGGGAAAACATGTGTCAAAAATAGAAAACCAAATTATCTGACCTGGTGTGTTGTTTAATATGAGGCATCCAAACATTCATACTATAAGGAAAATAAGTCCATGGTTTTGATAAACAGAGCTACAAAATTTGTGCAGTGTATGATATCGATTTCCATTTTTTCTAAAGAAATCAACCATAAGGCAAAAGACCCCACTAAGATAGTTTATGATTTAAGGAATCGACCGCAAGGCAAAAAAACCTCACTAAGATAGTAAGATTGTTTAGAAACCTAATAGAGTAACAATTAGTCTGCTCTAAATAATATAAAAAACCACGACATAATAATACGTGTGTATCGGACAAACAGGGAAATGTGATCTTCTCGTTAACAGTAGACGAGCAAGGAAATTTTGAAACGAAAAATTAGAAGGCTTCATATAATTGCTATCCACAAATAAGTGCATCTTCATATGATATGGAAAAAATGAGAAAAATAATCCAGGGGGATGGCGCTGCCGCCGCTGCGGCAAGGTTATTAAAACAATAAAACGTTGGAACGCTCATGGATGAAATTTTGACTTTTAAACGTTTAAACTTAGTTTAAACGTAGTTTTAAACAACATAGGAAAATACCAATACATCATAATTTCAGACAATAATATGAAGTTAAATACCAAAACAGAGATGTTAGTGGCTTACCAAAACTCCACCCATAGCTCGATTGAACCCCAAAAGTAACTAATAGACTGGGTCCAAAAGTAGCTAATGGTCTAAAATGCATAAAACACTGCGTTTTACAGTTTAGAACGCCAAAACGCTAAAACGTGGTTTCAATCTCTAATTAGAGTTTTGACATTTAAACGTAGTTTAAACATCGTTTAAACGTAGTTTTAATAACACTGCGCTGCGGGGCCACGTCATGCTGCCGCTGGAGACTGTGCAGGCGGGGCGACGCTGCTGCGGGATCGCGTTGCAGCGGCACTGAAGCCTACAGACACGTAGGAAATGCATCAGCACACCATATGGAAAAAATTGAGAAAATAATCAGAGAAAAAGGAGACCAAACCTATTGCTGCGGCTTGAGGGGGACGGTGTTGCCGCTGCTGAGGGGCCGCCGCATGCCGCTGCTGGAGGGTGTGCAAGCAGTTGGCGCTGCCGCGGGGTCGACAAGCGATGGCACTGCTGTGAGGAAGCACGGAGGTCTGGCCTCATGTGGGCTTGTGGGCGACGGACCGGCCCCCACCGATCGCCCACAATTGCAAGAAGAGGGACGCGGCGTGGAGGTGGAGGTGAGGAGGAGTAGGAGGGGTGGGCGCGTGAGAGGCCATGGGTGTTGGTGCTGGCAGTGGCGAGTGAGGAGTGGGGACTGGGGAGGGGGTGTGCGGTCCGACGGGTAGATCTGCATAAGCGAGACCGGAGGAGGAGCCGCGAAGCTTCCTGGCGGCGATGGAGCGCTTGGACGGGGTGGCGGACGGAGAAGGGGACTGTCACACCCGGGTTTCGGGGCACCAAGACCCGGGCACGAACATAATCACCAGGTGTGCTGGGACCAAGTCTCACACATATGATGAATCATGGCACAGGATCGAATGTCACATATTTACTATATAGTAGGAGTTCTATACAAAATAAATAATTACATTATAAGGAGACAACGGTTCAGCAACCCAAAGTTGACTGGGAGACGACGACCTAGATCTCTCTCACGAACTCATCGCAGCATCCTCCATGCGCCTCATCCTGTGGTACCTGTTCTTGACCTGTTGGGGGGGGGGGTGTGAGACAGCAAGAGTGAGCTCACATACGTTCATCGCTCAACAAGTTGTGGGGAATAATGTGCATGAACTCGCCAAAGGTGGGAGCTCACGTGAAGTGTAAGGCTTACCAAAGAGGATGGTTAGAGCTGAGCATTGCTTTTAAAGTTGGTCAAAATTTTATTAGCAGTTACTATGTATAAGTAAATACCAAACAATTAAGTAGTAGAACAAAAGTAACAACAACATCTCCTGCGATGCAATGCATATGACAAATTGAATTTAGGTTCCATAATTTAATCATGTGAGGGTAAAAAGAAGTGATCAAGGGCACAACTTGCCTGGGACTTGAGATTCCAGATACCAACTTGCTCTTCAGGTGACTCGTGACCTCACACTAGTCGTGGCAATACAAACAAACAGTGTATAGGCAAAATTAACATTACAACAAACATAAGAATAAACTGAGTAATAATAATCTACGCGCCAAAACGAGATCGTAGAAACAAGAACCACTAAATTCGGAGCTACGGTTATTAAGTTATGAATTTTCGAAATTATTTAGTGCTTAGAATAGATTAATCCTAATGAATAATTTTAACTCAAATTTCATGGCTAAACAGTGTTACTAGTTGATATACAATATTAATACAAAATTATTGCAACTGGAATGACTCAATTTGAAGCTAAAATGAATTAAATATGAATTAAATCAGTTTCTAGAATTATTTTCCTACTAGAAATCAATTTCTGAATTAATTCTGAATTTTCCCAATGGTTCTAGACCGCGGATATAATTTCCAGAGAGCTCGGGGTTAATTCTATAAATGCCAGGGCCTCGGTTGTAAGGATTTCTTTACAGTCAAGGATGGCGGGTTAAATAAGAGAAAGGGCAGGGGTTCTTTATGAATTATGCCATGGCCGAAAGGGTATGGGTTACTCAGGGCCATTAGATCTATTTCGGATGGCTTTGATTAGATCCAAACTAATCAACACACCCGAGCCATCGATCCCGAGATCAACGGCCAGAATCAATCCCGCGAAGTGGTTATGTGCCTTTTAATCCTGGCTATCTACGCGGAGATCAACGACTACGATCTACTGGGTTGAAGGTGTATTCCCCCACTTAATCTGGTTCGTTCGTCGACCAACCAACGGTCAGCTGCAATCCTTCCTGAGCTGACACACGGCGACGGAGCAGAGCTCCCCTTGCGGCGGCGCCATGGGTGACCACCGCGGAGAAGACGCGCCTGAGTACGGATCTCGAATCCTATCGCTTGAAAACAAAGTTCGGTTTGGAGAGGAACAGACGAGAGGGATCTACCGGTGGTTGGTCATGCGAAGCTAGCTGCCCACGCGGCATGGAGGGTCCGCGGCGGAGCCCTATCGCCGGTGAGCAATTCCGGGTCGAGCGGGATGTAATCTGTCCAGGTGAGGTCGCGGCCAGGTTCCACGCGACTTGGTGAAGTCCCCAGACCCGATGCCGGGGTATTATCGACGGTGAATCGCGGACCACACCGGCAGCAGCCACACTGGACTCCGGCGCTGAGCTCCCAGTGCAGTCAGTCCAGAGATTGGTTAGGCTCCGGCCAACGAGTTGGCCCGGTGACGGTGCGAATCCCCGCCCGTGCGTCCAGGGGAGTCCATGGATGGCTAACGAAGCTTCAATGCTGATAGACAAGAGGGTCCATGGCGGCGGAATCAGATTCTATTTCCCTGCGGTAGCACTCTTCTCCCGTGGACATGGTGGCGCTAATCCAAGGCAGAACTCGATTCGAGGGATGAGGAGGTCACGGGGGCTCGCTTTTATAGCCCGGAGGCGTTGGCGAGTTGGCCATGTCGGCCCCAAAGATCTCACAGAGCTTGTTCAGAGCCCGACTCGGGGTTTGTTGCATCCTGGACACAGGGTAGGAGATGACCCCGACCACGCGGGCCCACATGGCGGAGAAACATCCGAGTCCGAGTCGCAGCTAGGAGGTAGGAGACGCCCGCGGTTGTTGCAGCGCTGAGCCGAGTTCTTCGGGTGATTTCCGTTGTTCTGTTGGTGTTCCATGCCGAGAAGGGATAGGGAGAGGAAGAGGATAGCCCTGACAGGTGGGGACCACCTCGAAGCCACTGCCCACGCGCCAGAGAGCCACCCGTGAGCGGTGTGCGCACGATGGAGCCGTTCAGGTGGAGATGGGCCACGGTAGATTCGGCCCAAATAGGTCTTGTTCCCCTTTTTTTTATTTTTTTTCCTGTTTTCTTTCCTATTCTTTATTCTTTTGAATTTGACCTTCAAATAAATTCAATTCTGAGTAAAAAAAAAATAATCCCGACATGATGTGATGATATTTTATTATTTATTTTATTATTTGAATAATATCGATGCCTAATTCATGAGAGAGAGAAAAGAATAATTCACTCATCCAAGATTAGGATTCTTTACGTTTATTAAAAGATTTTTTCAACTTTGACTTTTGGTTTGAGAGTCAAATCTATCTTTGATAAAATAAAAATACACCATATTGCCACTTACTTATTTCCAAGAAATATTTACTAAGCTAATAAAATTCTTATTTATTTGTTTTCTCGTTTCAAGTTGAATCCCAGATCCAAACTTTAACTCAAATATTTTGGACAAACTTTTATGAAATTCCCAAGTTAGGAATTTGGGATGTTACAAATCCTACCCCCCTTAAAAATAATCTCGTCCTCGAGATTAGTAAGAAAGGGTTGCAGAAAGTTCTGTGTTTAGTTTTAACTTTTCAGTTTCCAGTTAGTTTTAATGTTCCCAAAAGTTTCTTTTCATTAACAAGTGTGGCTAGAAACAAATGAGTATTTTATGTTTTAGTTAATAAGTAATATTAGAGTAGATTAGAACAAGAGAAGGTTTAGGCAAGGAAAACTTCTATCTCGGATGGTGGATCCTATCTTAATTGGAGATCTTGTCTCGCTTCTCTCCTTCTTGATGAGGTTGATCTATCCCTTCTCCGGTGTTGGTGTTATCATGTGTGTTAGGGACATATAGTTGAAGACAAATTTGAAGGTGAACCAAATAGCTTAGTAGGTAGAGCAGATGGCTTAGTTGGTGGTTTAAACTTAATTGAGAATAGGTAGAAAAATCAATTTTAGTTGTTTTGTTTCTGGGTTGGGCTAGGTAGGTCATACAACCCATCAGGTAGGTTAGGTTGCTGTTCATGACCGAGTTGGTCTAAGGCACCAATATTAGGTTTAAATATATTTATAAGAGTAGGATCTAATCTATCACACCCGCATTAACTAACTTGTTTAAATAACTCACATTTAGATTAGGTCATATTAAATTAGATTGGATCTAGATTGGATTGGTTTAACTTATATTAAACTAGAAAAGATCTAATTAATTTTGATAAGCTCATGGTTGTTACACTAGGGTGGCAGAATTATGCTTATCAGGGCAAGAATCTATAAGGATAGGATAGAATCTTTTAAGGTGAGATGGATCTATTATTAGGCTAAATATATTTTAATGGATAATCTAAGTTGTTTAGTTATCTTATGAATTCTATTTATGTTTATATGTATATGCAGATGTAATTATGGACATTACTCCACAACCCATCACACTCAATCAAAGATCCAAATCAAACAAGTATCATAAGAATAAGCACTCAAGCGTATAGATACCTAAAAAAATAGTTTTACTTTTGTTCCTAAGAGTAGGCCTCCTATTTCTAAAGGTTACTTTAGGTAGAGGATTTCAAAGTGTGAAATCCACATTTGTCTTTAGAAAAGAAAAGGTAAGAGTAATCAGAGTAAAGCAGCAATGGATAAGAAAAGGTTAAGAAAAGTTTAGAAAGAATCACAGTAGCAGAGGTAAGTAAGTAATGGTTGTCCAGTTCTATCTAGGTTTCGTCCTACAGTCAACATTCCTCTGATACCACTTCTGTCACACCCGGGTTTCGGGGCACGTAGACCCGGGCACGAACATAATCACCAGGTGTGCTGGGACCAAGTCTCACACATGATGAATCATGGCACAGGATCGAATGTCACATATTTACTATATAGTAGGAGTTCTATACAAAATAAATAATTACATTATAAGGAGACAACGGTCCAGCAACCCAAAGTTGACTGGGAGACGACGACCTAGATCTCTCTCACGAACTCATCGCAGCATCCTCCATGCGCCTCATCCTGTGGTACCTGTTCTTGACCTGTTGGGGGGGTGTGAGACAGCAAGAGTGAGCTCACGTACATTCATCGCTCAACAAGTTGTGGGGAATAATGTGCATGAACTCGCCAAAGGTGGGAGCTCACGTGAAGTGTAAGGCTTACCAAAGAGGATGGTTAGAGCTGAGCATTGCTTTTAAAGTTGGTCAAAATTTTATTAGCAGTTACTATGTATAAGTAAATACCAACCCAATTAAGTAGTAGAACAAAAGTAACAACAACATCTCCTGCGATGCAATGCATATGACAAATTGAATTTAGGTTCCATAATTTAATCATGTGAGGGTAAAAAGAAGTGATCAAGGGCACAACTTGCCTGGGACTTGAGATTCCAGGTACCAACTTGCTCTTCAGGTGACTCGTGACCTCACAATAGTCGTGGCAATACAAACAAACAGTGTATAGGCAAAATTAACATTACAACAAACATAAGAATAAACTGAGTAATAATAATCTACGCGCCAAAACGAGATCGTAGAAACAAGAACCACTAAATTCGGAGCTACGGTTATTAAGTTATGAATTTTCGAAATTATTTAGTGCTTAGAATAGATTAATCCTAATGAATAATTTTAACTCAAATTTCATGGCTAAACAGTGTTACTAGTTGATATACAATATTAATACAAAATTATTGCAACTGGAATGACTCAATTTGAAGCTAAAATGAATTAAATATGAATTAAATCAGTTTCTAGAATTATTTTCCTACTAGAAATCAATTTCTGAATTAATTCTGAATTTTCCCAATGGTTCTAGACCGCGGATATAATTTCCAGAGAGCTCGGGGTTAATTCTATAAATGCCAGGGCCTCGGTTGTAAGGATTTCTTTACAGTCAAGGATGGCGGGTTAAATAAGAGAAAGGGCAGGGGTTCTTTATGAATTATGCCATGGCCGAAAGGGTATGGGTTACTCAGGGCCATTAGATCTATTTCAGATGGCTTTGATTAGATCCAAACCAATCAACACACCCGAGCCATCGATCCCGAGATCAACGGCCAGAATCAATCCCGCGAAGTGGTTATGTGCCTTTTAATCCTGGCTATCTACGCGGAGATCAACGACTACGATCTACTGGGTTGAAGGGGTATTCCCCCACTTAATCTGGTTCGTTCGTCGACCAACCAACGGTCAGCTGCAATCCTTCCTGAGCTGACACACGGCGACGGAGCAGAGCTCCCCTTGCGGCGGCGCCATGGGTGACCACCGCGCAGAAGACGCGCCCGAGTACGGATCTCGAATCCTATCGCTTGAAAACAAAGTTCGGTTTGGAGAGGAACAGACGAGAGGGATCTACCGGTGGTTGGGCATGCGAAGCTAGCTGCCCACTAGGGGTGGGCGTTCGGGTTACCCAAAAATTTCGGTTCGGGTAATTCGGGTTTTTAAAATTTCGGGTTTTGAGAATCGATACCCGAAATTACAACGGATTTTGCAATACCCGAAATTTTGGGTACCCGAAATTTCGGGTTCGGGTTCGGGTATTCCCGAACTACCCGAACTATTGTGTCACCTTCATAAAAACACATACACCCTATTAAATTAGTATAAAAATATAGTTTGAATAATGATACACATGGACATATAAAACACAAGCAATCTACAATCACAAGTTATGCACACATACACATAATTATAAATGTACAAATTAATAATTAAGCATGACATGAGTACATGACACATTAAAGTTCGGGTAATTCGGGTATTTCGGGTACCCGATTGTGATACCCGAATTATCCGAACTAAATTCGGGTTTTGCAAGTTGCTACCCGAAATTCCCAAACAAAATTCGGGTTTCGGGTATTTCGGGTTCGGTTTCGGGTATTCCGGGTTCGGGTTTCGGGTTACGGGTTTTTTTGCCCAGCCCTACTGCCCACGCGGCATGGAGGGTCCGCGGCGGAGCCCTATCGCCGGTGAGCAATTCCGGGTCGAGCGGGATGTAATCTGTCCAGGTGAGGTCGCGGCCAGGTTCCACGCGACTTGGTGAAGTCCCCAGACCCGATGCCGGGGTATTATCGACGGTGAATCGCGGACCACACCGGCAGCAGCCACACTGGACTCCGGCGCTGAGCTCCCAGTGCAGTCAGTCCAGAGATTGGTTAGGCTCCGGCCAACGAGTTGGCCCAGTGACGGTGCGAATCCCCGCCCGTGCGTCCAGGGGAGTCCATGGATGGCTAACGAAGCTTCAATGCCGATAGACAAGAAGGTCCATGGCGGCGGAATCAGATTCTATTTCCCTGCGGTAGCACTCTTCTTCTCCTGTGGACATGGTGGCGCTAATCCAAGGCAGAACTCGATTCGAGGGATGAGGAGGTCACGGGGGCTCGCTTTTATAGCCTGGAGGCGCTGGCGAGTTGGCCATGTCGGCCCCAAAGATCTCACAGAGCTTGTTCAGAGCCCGACTCGGGGTTTGTTGCATCCTGGACACAGGGTAGGAGATGACCCCGACCGCGCGGGCCCACATGGCGGAGAAACATCCGAGTCCGAGTCGCAGCTAGGAGGTAGGAGACGCCCGCGGTTGTTGCAGCGCTGAGCCGAGTTCTTCGGGTGATTTCCGTTGTTTTGTTGGTGTTCCATGCCGAGAAGGGATAGGGAGAGGAAGAGGATAGCCCTGACAGGTGGGGACCACCTCGAAGCCACTGCCCACGCGCCAGGGAGCCACCCGTGAGCGGTGTGCGCACGATGGAGCCGTTCAGGTGGAGATGGGCGACGGTAGATTCGGCCCAAATAGGTCTTGTTCCCTTTTTTTATTTTTTTTCCTGTTTTCTTTCCTATTCTTTATTCTTTTGAATTTGACCTTCAAATAAATTCAATTCTGAGTAAAAAAATAAAAAAAATAATCCCAGCATGATGTGATGATATTTTATTATTTATTTTATTATTTGAATAATATCGATGCCTAATTCATGAGAGAGAGAAAAGAATAATTCACTCATCCAATATTAGGATTCTTTACGTTTATTAAAAGATTTTTTCAACTTTGACTTTTGGTTTTGAGAGTCAAATCTATCTTTGATAAAATAAAAATATACCATATTGCCACTTACTTATTTCCAAGAAATATTTACTAAGCTAATAAAATTCTTATTTATTTGTTTTCTCGTTTCAAGTTGAATCCCAGATCCAAACTTTAACTCAAATATTTTGGACAAACTTTTATGAAATTCCCAAGTTAGGAATTTGGGATGTTACAGGGACGGTTCTGCGCCGTGTGATCTTGATCGTGGGGTCAAGAAAAATTATAATGACGTGGGCAATCCAGGTTGCGCTTTAATATATAGGAATGACGTTATTTGTTTTTTTCCTTTTTGTGGGAAGAGAGATTTTGATATTTGACGCCCAATTGGTAAGCCTTTCAAGATTTGACTAAACATTTATGCTGTTAAAGTGGCGCCTGATTTCGTTTGGACCTGCGCTGGTACTTCAGAGGTAACTAATCTCTGTGTCCTCTAATCTTGAAGCGACCTGTTGCATGTAATTCTATCCTGAAAAATCAAATCTCCTTGTATATTTCGTATGTAGTTTGGCAATTACCATGAAACATTGTTCTGACGTTGGTGCAGTGCAGTCTAGTGCTGTTCTATGGCTTTCTGAAAGAGGTGATGATTAATGGGCACATCTGCACGCCTTTTCACACCCCCTTTATATTTTTTCCTGTCCTTGTTGTGGCACCTGCATGCTTGTGTTTTGCAATTTGGACTTTGCAATATGGTTACCTCTTTTTCCCAAACAAACATTAGCCACCTTGAGTCCTAGTAGCCTCCTTAGGTCTAACTAAAATTGAAGTAATCTAAACAACAAAGCCCATTCTAAATTGTAAAGTAGAGGGTTCGTGATATCGTTTGACTGAATAAAGAAATAAAATGGATGTTATACTATTTTACTCAAACTCAACAGATCCATGGATTATATGACTACTTATATTATGTGTTGTATACAGTAATTTCTACAATTCTATTGTATTGCAAAGGTGAAGTCAGTTTTGAAATCAGAGTGGAACATATGTAGTAGGTAACTTTTGTTCTATCTGTTGTGCAAAACTGCGGGCCTGTTTGGTTTTCTACCTAAGGCGCCACAGATTGCCTAAGCTTAGTCGCTCGAATTGAAGAACTAAGCTTAGGCAGAAAAGTTAGGCATATTGTGGCGTCTTAGGCACCAAACCAAACATGCCCTGCATCTGTATGGAATCCTATCTGTTAGACTACCCGTCTAGGATTCTAGGGTTTGGGGTATTCCCCATGTAATTACCGTCTCACCCCTCACTGTAATGGGCCTGGCCCAGTTACTAAGCCTATTAATACTACTCCCCATCCCTGGTTAGGGGCATGGGTTCGCACTCCAACATGGTATCAGCCTAGGTTTAGGTTTTTCTCTACAGCAGTCCCAGCCGCCGGCCTCCCTCCCGCCGTCGGCCCCCCTGCTGGCCGCCTGCCCTGCTCCCTTCCATTCCTCTCTCCTCTCCCCCAAGCCGCGCCGCCGCCTGGCCTTCTCCAGCGACCCCGCGCCCCTGCTTCGCCGGCCCCAGCGCGCGACGCTCCAGCCGCGTGCCTCGGCCGCGCAGCCACCCGCGCGCAGCGCCAGCACGTCCGGCGTTCGCGGCTCCGGCCTCCGGCGACCGGCGGTCCGGCCTCGCGCGACGCGCTCGACTCCGGCCTCAGCGGCTCAGCCAACCGCGCGCCCGCCGCCGTGCGCGTCCCCTCCTCGGGCCCCGCTCTCGGCTCTCGCCCCTCAGGCGGTCAGCAGCAGCGGCAGCTGGGCGGAGCAGGGCGCGGGCGGGTACCGCCACGGCAGGGACGGCGCCACCTTCCTCCTCCCCGAGCTCCTCCTGCGCAGCCCCAACCCCAGCTCCAAGTCCTCCAGCAGCCCCAGCGCCGCCACCTTCGTGCCGCCGCTCGCCGCCGCGCTTGGAGGAGGGGTAGCGGCGCCCGCCTCCACGACTCCGTGTCGCGGCCCCCGCCACGCTACCCGTGGCCCCGCCGCACGCTTGTACGCTCAGTCGCGCGCCCCCTGCTCGTGTCTTCCTGGTGCTTGGCTGCTCCCGTGCGCAGCCCCCGCTGGCCGCCGCCCCTTCGTCTGCGCCCCTGCTGTCCCGTGCCGTGGACGCCTGTCGCTGAGCACCCAGCCACCCCTGCTATTCTGCGCCGGCTGACCGCGCCCCGGCCCCAGCAGTATCTCGACCCTCCTGCACCGGTTGCCATGAGCTTTACCTCGCCCGCCGCTCTCGTGACTGTGCATGTCCTCCTCCACGACGGCCAGCTCATCCGAGGCATGTTCGTGTCCTTCGATCCAGTCTGGAACCCTATTCTTCGGGACTGCGTCGAGGTCCACCCTCAGGCGGGCCGTCACGTGCCTGGACCGCTTGTCTTCCCACGTGCTGCGATCGCCTCCCTGGCGGTTGAGCCCGTGTCATCTCCCTCCCCTCCTAGTGCCTCTGTCGGGGCACCCTCTTTGGCCCTCTCCGCTCACACCATACCTTCGCCACTTCCACCTCCCCGAACCACCACCGATTGGGTGGTTGATTCCGGGGCCTCCTTCCACACTACCCCCACCACTAATTCGTTACTCCACTCCCATCCACCCCACCCCTCACATCCTACCTCCATCGTCGTCGGCAACGGTTCCACCCTCCCGGTCACCTCAGTAGGTACATCGGTTCTTCCCGGACCATTCTGCCTTAACGACGTCCTTGTTGCTCCCGGACTGACTCATCCTCTTCTCTCGGTTCGTCGCTTCACTAGTGACAACCAGTGCTCTATGGAGTTCGACCCCTGGGGCCTCACCATACGCCACCTTCCCACACATGCTGTGCTCGCTCGCTGTAACAGCTCCGGCCCCCTCTATTCTCTTCACTTGCCCTCCACTCCCCATACCAGAGTAGCCTCATCTCCTGTACTTACTACTCCCACCACATCACATGTTCTCGCTACTACCACCACCTCCTCCGCCATTTGGCACCGCCGCCTCGGGCACCCTGGACCTGACGTCATGTCCCAGCTTTCCGGCCACTCCGACATCTCATATACTCGGGGCTCTTCTGAGCGCCTCTGCCATGCTTGTCAGCTCGGCCGTCACTCACGTCTCCCTTTTTCCACCTCCACGTCCAGGGCTGTTCAGGCCTTTGATCTTGTCCACTGTGACCTCTGGACATCTCCTGTCCTTAGCCTCTCCGGCTACAAGTACTACCTAGTCATTCTGGATGACTACTCCCATTTCCTTTGGACTTTCCCCCTTCGGCTCAAGTCCGACACGTTTACCACCCTCACTCACTTCTTCACCTGGGTATCCACCCAGTTCCGGCGCCCGGTCCGTGCCCTGCAGTGCGACAATGGCCGCGAGTTCGACAACAACGCCTCCCGTTCTTTCTTCCTCACTCACGGCGTCCAGTTGCGTCTCTCGTGTCCCTACACCTCTGCTCAGAACGGCCGGGCCGAGCGTATGATTCGCACCACCACCAACATGATCCGCTGCCTTCTCTTTCAGGCATCTCTCCCTGCCACCTACTGGGCAGAGGCCCTTCATACTGCCACGCATCTCCTCGACCGTCTTCCCTCGAAGGCGGTGAGCCACCCTACTCCTCACTTTGCCCTGTACGGCACAGCCCCTTCCTACGACCACCTGCGCGTGTTCGGCTGTGCCTGCTACCCTAACACTTCCGCTACCGCCCCTAACAAGCTTTCTCCTCGCTCCACTCGATGCCTCTTCCTCGGCTACTCCCCTGACCACAAGGGGTATCGGTGCCTAGACCTCACCTCCCACCGCATCATCATCTCTCGTCACGTCGTCTTTGACGAAGATGTGTTTCCCCTTGCTGGCTCCACCCCACCCACCGACCTTGACTCCCTCCTCGAGTCCGATCCGATTCCTCCCCCACCTTCGGCTCCCCGTCTTGCGCCTTTACCTGCTCCTCGTGCGGCCCCGTCGGTTTCCGCGACACGCGCGACCCCGTCGACCCAGCCTGCGCCACGCGCGGCTCCGTCGACCACGCCTGCGCCACGCGCGGCCCCGTCGGTCCTGCCTGCGCCACGCGCGGCCCCGTCGACCCCGCCTGCGCCACGCGCGGCCCCGTCGACCCCGCCTGCGCCACGCGCGGCCCCGTCGGTCCTGCCTGCGCCACGCGCGGCCCCGTCGGTCCTGCCTGCGCCACGCGCGGCCCCGTCGACCCCGCCTGCACCACGCGCGGCCCCGTCGACCCCGCCTGCGCCACGCGCGGCCCCGTCGACTCCGGCTCGATTCGCCAACCCCGCCCTCGTCTACCATCGCCGCGGCCACGCCACTACCTCGGCGCCCCCCGACTCGGGCCCGTCGACGAGCGCGGCCCGATTCGCCGACCCCGCCGTCGTCTATCACCGCCGTGAGCCGGCCCCACCAGCCGCTCCCGACGTTCCGGCGGCTCACTCCGAGCCGGCCGTATACCACCCGGTCGCCATCCATCGCGACCCCGGGCACGTCCACCCGATGGTGACTCGGCGCGCTGCTGGCGTTCTCCGCCCCGTCGACCGGCTGATCCTGGCAGCTGATACGTCCAGCACTCCACCAGGCGCTTCCCCGGTGCCCTCCTCCGTTCGCACTGCCCTCGCCGACCCACATTGGCGTCGTGCTATGGAGGAGGAGTACGCGGCCCTCTTGGCCAACCACACCTGGGACCTGGTGCCGTGTCCACCAGGCACCAACGTGGTCACCGGCAAGTGGCTATTTCGCCACAAGCTGACCTCGGATGGCTCCCTCGACCGCTACAAGGCCCGTTGGGTCCTTCGGGGTTTCACACAGCGCCCCGGAGTGGACTACGACGAGACCTTCAGCCCCGTCGTCAAGTTCGCCACTGTTCGCGCCGTCCTCTCCCTCGCCCTCTCCCGCGACTGGGCGATCCATCAGCTCGATGTCAAGAATGCCTTCCTGCATGGCACTCTGACGGAGACTGTCTACTGCAGCCAGCCCACCGGCTTCGTCGACGCTGACCGTCCGGATCTGGTCTGCCGGCTGAACCGGTCCCTGTACGGCCTCAAGCAGGCGCCACGGGCATGGTACAGTCGCTTCGCCTCCTACCTGGCCTCCATCGGCTTCGTCGAGGCCAAGTCGGACACGTCCCTGTTCATCTACCGGCGCGGCGACGACACCGTCTACCTCCTGCTCTACGTCGACGACATTGTGCTCACGGCATCGACCGCCGATCTTCTACACCGCACGATCGTCGCCCTTCAGCGGGAGTTCGCGATGAAGGACCTGGGGCCCCTACACCACTTCCTCGGCATCACCGCCGAGCGCCGGCCCCAGGGTCTCTTCCTCCACCAGCGCCAGTACGCCATCGACATCCTGGAGCGGGCTGGCATGTCTGACTGCAAGCCCTGCTCCACGCCTGTCGACACTCAGGCCAAGCTCTCTGAGGACAATGGGCCTCCGGTCGCCGACGCGACGTCCTACCGGAGCCTGACCGGCGCGCTCCAGTACCTCACCTTCTCCAGGCCCGACATCGCATACGCCGTCCAGCAGGTGTGCCTGCATATGCACACTTCGCGGGAGCCCCATCTCACTGCACTCAAGCGGATTCTGCGCTACCTCCGCGGCTCCCTCGACTACGGCCTCCTTCTCCGACCATCACCAACGTCAGAGCTCGTGGTCTACACCGACGCTGACTGGGCTGGCTGTCCCGACACGCGCCGGTCCACCTCCGGTTACGCCGTGTTCCTGGGCGCCAACCTCGTCTCTTCGGCCGCCAAGCGTCAGCCCGTCGTCTCTCGCTCCAGCGCTGAGGCCGAGTACCGTGCCGTGGCCAACGGCGTGGCAGAGGCCTCCTGGCTGCGCCAGCTCCTCCACGAGCTCCACAGTCCCCTCCAGCGCGCCACCCTCGTCTACTGCGACAACGTCAGCGCGGTCTACCTCTCCACCAACCCCGTGCAGCATCAGCGCACAAAGCATGTGGAGATCGACCTGCACTTCGTCCGCGAGCGTGTCGCTGCCGGTGACGTTCGGGTTCTCAGCGTCCCCACCACGCTGCAGTTCGCCGACATCTTCACCAAGGGACTACCGTCGAGTGTATTCTTAGACTTTCGTTCCAGTCTCAACATCTGTACAGGATAGAGTTGTGACTGCGGGGGGGTGTTAGACTACCCGTCTAGGATTCTAGGGTTTGGGGTATTCCCCATGTAATTACCGTCTCACCCCTCACTGTAATGGGCCTGGCCCAGTTACTAAGCCTATTAATACTACTCCCCATCCCTGGTTAGGGGCATGGGTTCGCACTCCAACACTATCCTCATTGGGTCTAGGTAAAATTGAATCAATCTTCATGGAAATGCAATGTTCATTCTGATTTGGGAAGAAGAGTGGTATCCCATTTTCTAGTAACGCATCATGATTATAGCTTTGCTTCTATCAAAACTGATGGTTTGATATATGTATATACTTGCTTCACTTGTTGACAAATTAAACTAACAGTCTCTACTTGTAGTCAATCATGTGTACATTTTATGTGACAAATGGCACTGTCACATACATGTGTTATGTATCTTGCTATAAGTAAAACTATATTGTTTGACACGACAAATGCATTGTTTTTGTTTCTTACGCAGAGCTACATATAATTCATTTCTAATTGTTCTGTTAGTTCCAGGAGGGGGAAAACTTCTAAATTCATTAGAAGGGACTGAGGGAGTATCTGTTTTGCTGATTTGTCTTTTCTCTTAGCTAGTAAAAAGATGGAATCTGAATCTGATGCTACATATGGTTTCTTACTATGCTGTATGGATAGGGAAGATAGATATGTTCCGGAATCTTAGCTTGACATGTAAATTTGTTATCTCATATTTTTGCCTCTTCTAGAGTTCTAGTGTCATGGGTTACAATGGTAAAAAATATTGCTGTTACATATTTCCTCTTCTGGTGTGTCCTTCTGCAAATACCTAACTTTTGCAGACTAAGGATTATATATGTTAGTTAATGGATGCTTATTATGATTACATTTGTGGTCACCATGGTAAAATTATCTGTCCTGTTTTCATAGAAGTTGCAAGGGATACTTAGCCCGATTTGTTATTTGGATTAGAAAGGCTTTGTTATCGTTGCACTCCCTCTGTTCCTGAATAATTTTATGAAACCAAATTAGTATCATTAGATGTACTGTAAATACATTTCTATAATTGCTTATATGGTGTCAAAAACATTGGCACTTCTCTATAAATTTGGTCAAAACATAAAAAGTTTGACTTAAGACAACTCTAGAAATTGATTTATTTAGGGTCAGAGGTAGTATTTATCATTATTGGCAATCATCGAATAAAAAAAAGGAATAAAAAAAAGGACGTACCCAGTGTGGGGTCTGGGGAAAGGGTATCTTTAAGCGCCGAGCCTTACCCGCATAATATGCAGAGGCTGAGCTCGAACCATCGAATACCTACAAATTTTCTTTCTAATCTGTCCAATCAGCCATCAATCTAGTTTATTACTGTGGAAGATGTTAGTTACCTAAGTTGTGAATTTGCTTCATGACATCTTGGTATCTGATTTGAAAATCCTCCGTAGCTTCTGCCATGTCATTGCTAGTTATATGTTCAAACTCAATAGCCAACAACAGAAGTGCATAACCATATGTATCGTGCATTGATGGATGGTACAAGTGATGTGTATGGATCATGGATGTAAGAATCTGATACCATGTTCATCAAGAGGGAAAACTATCATTGGAAGAGTGGCCATTTGCCATGGGTGAAGGTGGAGGAAAACATTAGATGGAGGGCGCTTGGAATAGAGAGGAGCGGGGAAAGGACTTGGTTAAAAGAAAACTTTTTTTTTGGTTACATGTTGCTTGTTGAAACTAAAAACTCAGAGGTGTATAAATAACCATTCACTAAAACCAATATAACCTCAAATAACCAATTCTAAGTACCGCAAGGTTCTGACTTCACATCTAATGAACATATATGTTTCTGATCTCTTTATATGGCTGCTGGCGCAGAGTGCTTGTTATTGACGTCCCTGTATTATGCAGAATGGGATGACCAGGAAGAAGGCAACGAAGCCGTCCAGCAGTGGGAGGATGATTGGGATGACGATGACGTGAACGATGATTTCTCGCTGCAGCTTAAGGAAGAGCTGGACGGAAGCAACGGCCAGAAGAGCTGAAGTTTTATTTCTCTACTTTATATAAATGATTTTTATATGGCAGCTACTTTTGGAACCGTTGATGTGCTTTGGATATGAAAGTTTTTGGACATCAGTCGGCAATTTGACAGCACTGTACGTGTTAGTTGTCGTTAGGATAGGTCTCTAGCCGAAGGGGAATTTGCTATTTTGTCACTCTCAGTTAAAATAGCAATTTTTTCTTAGCCGAAACGCTAGAATCCGCCACCATGCCTACGCCCCAACTGTTTTTTCTTACAAGGGTGCCGCAACTGTTTTTTATACCTACGCCCCAACTGTTTTTTCTTAAAAGGGTGCCGCAACTGTTTTTCTACCTACGCCGGTACGCCCGACTTCGTTCTTTAGCAGCAATCCAACAGTTCTGTATATCCACTCCTAAAACCTCCGAGCTACCAAAAAAAAATGAGGATTGTTTGCGTATCTTTCCCTTACAATCACGGTTTAGTGGATGAAAACCGATCGTCCAGTGCGATAACACTTTGGTTCACGGTGGACGATAACCTTTAACCATGTTTGTAAGTCTAACCATACTGATACCGTCCTATATATCATCTTATTCAAACTTTACCGTTGTTAATGGAGTATGAATCATTACGGTTGCCTTTTATATTATATTTAGGAGTCTACAACAATATCCGGCAGAGGCAACTGTGCGTTTGCATGGACAACGACATCTTGAGTTTGATGGAATTGGAGCAATGATATTGCCGCTGCCGGACGAGCTAGCGATAGCTTGGCGGACGACACCAGACCTATTCACAGCCAGCGCCACAGTGAGGTGCAACGGTGTAGCGTGTGCGTGGCCGGCCTCGGACCGAAGTAATCTCATATGTTGAGGAAGCACCTCCTTGTTTGTGTTCAACTACTGCGTAATCTACATGTTTGGTTCCGTTGGTACCGATTTAGACGACAAACACTTGGAGTGAACCACCTATGCACCTGGTGGTGCTCTGTGGCGATACGGACAGTCCGCGGCCCTCCGCAGCCTTGGGCCGGACGGTCCGTGACTTGAGCGTAGGAACGGCTCCTTGTCTGCACGCTTTCGGACGGTTTACGTCTGAGACTCGGACTATCCACAATGACGTAGAGGGTCTTAGGAGTGTTCTAAGGGCTGCACCGGAGTCAGCATGCCACCCAAGGCGTGCCTGATTGGCGTAGAGTCGAAAAGGGATGATTGTGGAAGACTAAGCTAGATCTAAACTAGAGTTATATTACTCATACTTCTAAGGAATGGAAATAACAGTGCAAATAAGGTAAATTTGATAAGTAGATTTGATTGGATCGATTGTGAGGGGTTCAATCAGTCGTACCCTTTTATATATATAAAGGGGAGGTCTGTACCCGTTACAAATTAGTTCTCGAGTTAACCCCGTAGGTTTTGCTAATAAATACCGCAAGAAATCTGAAACCCTAGCTAATTCTACACACGTGTGAACGGTCCGTGCCGCTGCGACGGACAGTTCGGACCGCAGACCGTCTGGCCTCACGGTTAAACTGTCTGTATGTTGGTCACTTGTTCTCAATTATTATACACAGTTAAAAACAAGTGACCAACATGATATTAAAAAGATAACTAACCTTTGTCCTCGAACGGTTATCCCTTCAGAATAAGTCCTTCGAAGACGAAGGATGAGATTTTAATTAAATAAATCACACATCAGTATATAAATGAATCTACAAGGAATGTAAATTAGTTAAACATGTTTAACTTATCTCAGATATTTCATTATTTTATTTCCCCCTTCATACGTTAAACTTACAATCATATATTCAGTTCTACAAAGTGAGTTAGAACGAAGGTGCTCTGGGGAAGAGATTATACGAGACAATTACCTAGCCCACTAAAACATACTTTATGAAGGACACTGTTCATCTATTTATAGGAAAACATACAACTTCGTATGAAATTACATATATGACAATAGGAATAGTACATATGATTTAAAAAAACGTGAGGCAATATTGTCTTCGACACTTAGTATTCAGGATAATATCTGTTGGGGGTATGCTTCGTCGGCGAAGATCCTGTAAGAAGAAACACCTTCAGCAGATCCTCTCAAAAGTAGTGCCGAAGCTATCATCCATAAAGCTTCGCCATAGTGACATGTCTCAAGACGAAGGAGTGAACCGACTTAAAGATGAAATGACCAATCGACCCGTGATAGATTATATTATGATTGTAAGCATTTGTAAAGGGCATGAATGTAATTTCTCACAGGCTGCGCCCTGTGCCTATAAATAGATGAACAATACCCCCGTACTGTTCACGCAATCTTGTAATCACTTGCACGCGATATTCGGATTATTGCCTTCCGCCAAGACGAAGGTATAAATGTGATTAAATGTTATGTTTTAATATTTAGGTTTATATGATGAAATATATGAATAAGTTTATGTGTTTTGATATATTATTCTTTCATGTTTCATATTTTATATATTTTATCTTCTATTATTTCATAACCCCAATCACGAAGGTATAACCTTCGTGGACTTTTGTTCATGACCTTCGTCCGAATATCATTATACCCTTGAGAAAATAATGATTCAATGGACGAAGGGCATTAACACTTAACATTTTATTTTGCATTGTTCTTAATTCAAAGCAGTTGAGAACAAGTTCCCAACATTGGCGCCCACCTCCGGTGAACTCACGTCCACTTTTTGAGCTGATGGCTTCGTTCAACAACCAAGCTGAAGCTGCTTCGGCTACGAAGCTGGTGCTCCCGATAACAGATGGTTTATGCTCAGAGCCGGCCAACAAGAAGCAGAAGAAGGAGGCCCAGAGAAGGGTACAACATGTTGGGGTGCAGGGACCCTTCATCAAGTCAAAATGGTCTCACATCCCAATTACCTTCTCCCAAGAGGACCTTTAGCTCAAGGATTACCCTCACAATGATGCTATGGTTATATCTTGTGTCATCAAGGGATTTCTAGTCCACAATGTTCTGGTCGATACAGGCAGTGCAGCGGATATCATATTTGCTAAGGCCTTCAGACAGATGCAAGAGCCAGAGGATACGATCCATGATGCCACACACCCTCTCTGTGGTTTCGGAGGAAGGCAGATTGTAGCACTGGGCAAGATCACAATGCCAGTGACCTTCGGATTTGTCCACAATACAAGAACTGAACATGTTGTGTTTGATATTGTTGACATGGAATATCCTTACAATGCAATCATTGGTCGTGGAACACTCAATGCATTCAAAGCAATTCTTCATCCAACATATTTATGCATGAAGATACCTTCGGATCAAGGGCCCATTGCTATTCATGGAAGTCAGGAAGCTGCCAGAAAGGCTGAAGGAAATTGGACAGACTCAAAAGCAATCCACAATATAGATGGAACCGAAGCTTGTGAATAGTATAAGTATAGAAGAGAGAAGGCTGCTTCGGCTGATCAGCCGAAGCCCATTCTTCTATGTGAAGATATAGCAGAGCAGAAGGTATTGCTGGGATCCCAATTATCTGAAGAGCAGGAGAAAACCTTGATAAGGTTTTTATTCAACAACAAAGATGTTTTTGCATGGTCAGCCAACGATCTCTGTGGTGTCAACAGGGACGTCATTGAACATTCACTCAATGTCGATCCATCCTTCCGACCCAGGAAACAAAAGCTTCGGAAAATGTCTGACGATAAAGCCGAAGGTGCTCGGAACGAAGTAAAAAGACTTCTCAGTGCTGGTGTCATCAGAGAAGTGAAATACCCAGAATGGCTAGCCAACACTGTTATGGTAAAAAGGCCAATGGTAAATGGAGAATGTGCATTGATTTTATTGATCTGAACAAGGCTTGTCCAAAGGATGAGTTCACATTACCAAGAATAGATTCTCTAGTAGATGCAACAGCTTCGTCAGAGCTCATGAGTCTGCTAGATTGTTATTCAGGCTACCACCAAATCTGGATGAAGAAGGAAGATGAGCCAAAGACCAGCTTCATAACCCCCAGTGGTACATATTGTTATCTTCGGATGCTTGAGGGGCTCAAGAATGCTGGGGGAAGCTTCAGCAGGATGACAACCAAGGTCCTTCACTCTCAGATAGGCAGAAATGTGCTAACATATGTTGATGACATTATAGTGAAGAGCACGAAGCAAGAAAACCACATTACTGATCTGCAGGAAACATTTGCTAATTTTAGGCAAACTGGCCTGAAATTAAATCCAGAAAAATGTGTCTTCAGAGTGAAGAAGGACAAGTTCCTTGGCTGTTTAGTTTCAACGAAGGGGATCGAAGCCAACCCAAGCAAGATCGAAGCTATCTTTCGAATGGAGCCACCAAGCACAAAGAAGGGGGCCCAACGGTTGACAGGAAGACTGACATCTTTGAATCGATTTATATCTAGATCAGCAGAAAGAAATTTACCATTCTTTGAAGTACTAAAGTCAGCTGAAGTTTTTCAATGGGGCCCAACTCAACAGAAAGCTTTCAAAGAGCTGAAGCAATATCTGATCGATTTAACAACATTAACTCCACCCGTGCTAGGGGCTCCATTGCTATTGTATGTGGCAGCTTCGCACTCTGCAGTGAGTGCGGCACTTGTACAAGAGAAGCTCGAAGGACAAGCTAAAAAGCAAGTCCCAGTATACTTTGTCTCTGAAGTTTTGAGTTTATCAAAGAAAAACTATACATAATTGAAGAAGGTGTTGTATGCTGTGTTAATGGCATCCAGGAAGCTTCAGCATTATTTTCAAGCATATCACATAATTGTTCCTTCATCACAACTCCTGAAGGATATCATGAGGAATAGAGAAGCTACTGGAAGGATTGGCAAATGGGTCACAGAGCTTAATGAATTCACTGTTGACTACGTGCATAGATTTTCAATTCAATCTCAAGCGCTAGCAGATTTTATCGCTGATTGGACACCAGGGGCTCACGAAGAAGGGACAAGCAAAGATGCCAAAGCTTGGACAGTGTTTTGCGATGGTTCTTGGGGAGCCTTCGGTGCATGAGTAGCTACGGTCCTAGTGGCACCTTCGAAAGTCAAAACATGTTATGCAGTAAAACTATATTTCAGTTGCACAAATAATATTGCTGAGTACGAAGCACTTCTATTGGGGCTTCGGAAACTAAGGGCAATGGGAATAAGAAGGGCCATCCTAAAGACTGATTCTCAAGTTATTGTTGGCCATGTGGATAAAAGTAGCAAGGCACGAGATCCGAAGCTTGAAAAATATCTGGATGCAGTTCGAAGGTTGGAAGCTTCCTTCGAAGGTTTTTCCGTCAAGAATATTCCAAGAGGTGAAAATGAGCATGCAGATTTGCTAGCCAAATCAGTGGCTCAGGGGCTCCCACTACCCTCCGAAGTATTTTTTGAAACAATAAAAGCACCTTCAGTTGAGCTCATGGAGAGAGCAGTGCTTACTATTTCTCCAGTACACAGTGAAGACTGGAGAACTGAAATAATATCTTTCCTCCAAGGCAATTGTCTTTCAAGTGATGAAGCTTATAACAAGAGAATGGAGGCAAGAACAAGACCATATGTGTTAATAGAAGGGGAATTGTATAAACATGGAGTTTGTTCACCACTCCTTAAGTGTTTATCAAGAACTGAAGGTATGAAATTAATGAAAGAGATACATGCAGGTCTGTGTGGATCTCATATTGGATCTAGGTCCTTATTGGGAAAAGTTTTTCGACAAGGATTTTATTGACCGAAGGCAGCTTCGGATGCAGCAGAATTAGTCCAAAAATGTGAAGGCTGTCAAAAATGTGCAAGAGACCAGAAGCAACCTTCATCCCTCACTCAATTAATACAACCCACTTGGCCGTTGCAAAGGTGGGGCCTCGATTTGCTAGGCCCACTTCCACCAGCACAAGGAAATCTAAAATATGTTGTGGTGGCGGTAGAATATTTTTCCAAGTGGATTGAGGCGAAACCTTTAGCCACAATAACTTCGGTCACCGTCCAGAAATTCTTTTGGCAAAACATTGTTTGTCGCTTCGGAGTGCCGAAGGCTATTACTATAGACAATGGAACACAGTTGGATGCTGAAGCTTTCAAGGAATCCTGTGAACAAATTGGCACGAAGATTCATTTTGCATCGGTCAGACATCCGAAGTCAAATGGACTTGTTGAAAGAGCCAATGTCATTATAATAACGGGAATAATGAAGTTAATCTTCAATCAGCCTAGAGGAAAGTGGCCAGATGAATTAATCAAGGTGGTGTGGAGCCACAACACAACGATATCAAGGTCAACAGGTTTTACACCATTCAAACTATTGTTTGGTGACGAAGCAATCACCCCAGAAGAAGCTAAGGCAGGATCAATAAGAACAGTGGCTTCGGCAGAAGACGAAGCTAATTATTCTGTGGCAAAAGATGCTATAGAAGGGATCAGGCTTCAGGCCGTGGAGAATATTAATAAATACCAAGCCGAAACAATAAAATGGCGTGACAGAAAAGTTCGGCTAAAGAGCATTAAACCAGGACATTTGATACTTCGGAGAGTGGCCAACCCAGATACAGTAGGCAAGTTACAGCTCAAGTGGGAAGGACCTTTCCTGGTAGTATCTTCGTCAAGACCCAGTTCTTACAGATTGAAGGATATGGACGACAACGACATTCCTAGATCTTGGAATGCGGATGAGCTTCGGTGATATTATGTCTAGCTTGATGTAATCTTTTTTCTATGGTACCCTTTTCCTTTCCAAAGGGGGAGAAATGTTTTTAATGGGGCCATAGCATGTAATTTCTCTTTTTCTTATTCAGCTCTACGAGAGCAAAATCCCCTAAATATGTAAATGTAAAAACTGAGCATGCACCATCGAGTGCAGGGAAAAAGGGAAAAACAGGGAGAAGCTCGAAAGTCGTCCCTAAGGGGATGCAGAGCACAACGAAGCTACAAAAAGCCGTTCCTAAGGGAGCATAGCGTAAGTTTTCTGCTCAAAAGTCGTTCCCAAGGGAATGCAGAGCTTACAGCAAAAAGTCAACGCTGATACCGCCGAAATATAAGGCGAAGCGCGAAAAGTCAACGCGATACCGCCGAAATAGAAGGCAAAGAAGTTCAAAAGACATTCCTAAGGGGATGTAGAACTTACAGCGAAAAGTCAGCGCTGATACACCAAAAAATAAGCGGTGAAGCCAAAAAATAAACGGCAAAGAGACTTCGGTAATTCCCAAGGGAATGAAGGCAATGGTTGTGGCTTCGTATGCATGTGTTTGGACATTCATTTGCACAACACATTACATCATACATTTGCATTCGTAAACATTCATCTAGACATACATAGGATCATCATCATCATAACACAGGCGGGTGCTTCGGCTCTAAAGATAAGGCTTCGGAAAACAGAAAAAGAAGCAGTTTCATGCTTCGTTGTGTACGAAAAGAAGGGAAGGTGTTTTTCGCCTTTGGCTCAAAAAATGCTAGTTTCGTCCACAACAAAGCAGTTCAATACATGCACAAAAAGGTAAAGATATATTACAAAGTATGCACAAATTTATAGAATTAGTATCTGATTCTTAAATTACAAAGATTTTTTACAATGATATTACAAGATTTTTCTCTAGAATTTTTCTAGCAACGTCTTCAGCTTTGACATCATTCAGCTTCAGCTCATCTAAGCTTCGGATCATCTGAGCTTCGGATCACCTGTCAAGCTTTGGCTCATTTTTCTTCAGCATCATCATCCTGTACATAATAAAACGGTATGAGAGAAGTGCAGACTTCAAGGAGAAGGTAAAATAACAGGCATAAATTTTTTACCGGCTTAAGGTGGCTTCGAGCTTCGTCGCCAGCCATTTTTCGCCCGCCTTTTACCCAAATTTGAGTTATGAATCAGTTCCCTATACTCCGAGCTAGGCTAGGGATATCAATTAAATCTGTCGGAGATAAGCTAAAATTTGGTCTGTTGACAATTTTTCCATGTTCACAGCCAGATTTTATGAAGGCAACAACGGTGCCCCGAGAAGCTAGTAGAGCGCAGAAATCGGCGTGTCCACCTATAACTTCGTCAAGTGCGTCAACTTCGCCCTCAATATGTTCGAAGGTTTCCGGCAGGTTCTCAACCGAAGGACTGAATTTCTCAGCACCGGCTCCGACCGAGTTGAAAACTTGTTTTAGCCGCTGCAGGCACCGGTTGCTGAAGTCCACGCATTTTTCTTGAAGTTCTTTCAGTGATTTCCGCAAATTTGAATTTTTCTTGGCTTCAGCTTCAAGTTTGGCTTTGAAATTCTTCTTTTCCGTGGAAAGTTCACTATTCAATCTAGCAATTTTGGCCTGGGCTTCTGCCAATGAACCTTCCATGGTTCGAAGTATGAAGTCTTTCTTTCCTAGAGTAGCCTCATGGTATTTTATCTTCTTCTCCAGGCCCTCAATTATAACTTCGCTCTTTTTGTCCTCGAAGTCTTGTTGCATCCTCAGGACTTTGCTTAGCAGTAAGCTCTAATAACATTCATCAGAAAACAATCTTCATATTAAAAACAATGAAAAGTTAAGAATTTTACCTTAAAGTTAGCATAAAATAGGCTACCGGCGACATGTTGCCGCCGGTACCTGCTGAGGTCTGCTTCAACCTTCGGGAGGCCAACACTCTTTGATATAGTGCTGACAATCTTCGCCCTAGTGTGGTCCCGAAGGCATCCTAAGCTTTCTTCGTTAACTCCCCCGAAGAGTAGCGCACCTGGTCTGTATCCGCAAGATATAGCGTACTCTTTCAGTTCTTCTTTTTCAGCCTTCGACAATTCTTGCCCAAGTATATCTCGGAAGTTGAAGTCCTCTTCTTCCGAAATATCCTCAGCTTTCTCCTTTCCTTTTCCAGCTACTGTGCCCGGGATCTCTTCAGCGGCCGCAGCAGCTTCTTTCGCGACCGCATCTAGAAGCATTGTATCAATTTTAGAGAGCGTGGCATCTAGATTCACATCTTCAGCGGCTTCAGCTTCGGCACTTTTGGCTTCGACGGGTACAGCTTTGGCAGCAGCAGAGCTCTCAATAGCTGGAACCTTTGACGTCGATGCTAGCGGCGGCGTCTGCTCGATAACTTCAACTACATGAATAATTCTTTGTTTTTTCGGCTCATCTGGCTTCTTCGCTGCCGAAGGCTCCTTTTCCTTCTGAAAAAGCTTCATCAGATGTGGCCCTAGTGGACTTATCTTGACAGGCAAAGATTTAGTCATTACCTTTAAAATTTCTTCTACATCGATAGCAGGAGGCGTTGAAGGAGCTTTATCCTTAATTTCAGCTATTTTTCGTTTCAGAGCCGAAGTTTTCTTTTTCTTCGAAGCAGTTATCTTCGGCTCAGGGCTTAATTTTCTCTTCTTCAAAGTCTCTTCATCCTTTTTCACCAATTTGGCAGCCTCTTTGTCCAGGACGCTTGCAACTCTCTTTCTTTTCTATCCTTCGGCACCTTTGTCCAGTCGCTCATAGTCAGGATACTCAAAGTTCAGAGCATCCATCACCCGGTTTAACCTTCGCTTCGGACGAGTGCCGAAGGCTGCAGTCATTAGTTGATCTTCTTTTCTAGAATAATTCCCAAGGATCTCGTTGCACATAACTTCGATTGTGTCTAACCATTCTTGGCAAGGTACTTTGAAATGTTTTATGAATTTATAATAATAGGGCAACTGAACAAGTTCCTTCTTTTTCTTTTCCCCTTTGAGCTTCGGCATGTCCCATTCTTTCAAAGTTGGGAACACTCTAAAAGCCAAGAATTCTTGCACCAGAACCCTAGTACCAATGTGCTCTGCAATAACTCGAAATTCGCCCAGTGCAATTTGGCTTGGACCCTCCGGTCTCATGTCGCACTGGGGCCTAGTCTCTCCGAAGATTAATTCTAATGGGCTTTGAACCAACTCCTCTTTCTTCTCATCAACTTTGACATAAAACCATTCAGTCTTCCAGCCAGCTGGCCACTGGTACGATAGCTGATAACTGGAGACTTCGCATCTTTGCGATAAGCAAAATTGTAGCAGCCGAAGTTTTCGTGCACCCCATCTTCTCTAGCCTTTGTTTGATAATGAAGCTCATGTGCTCGATAGAAGCCTTCGGCAAACGGTTCTACCCCCTGGCTTCGAGGGCCCATATGTAGACACTAAGCCTAACGATGGCATTATGAGTTAGCTGATGAAGATAAATCCCAAACTTATTCAAAACATCAGCAATCATCTCATTCAAAGGAAATCTTAATCCTGCTTTGAAGAAGCTTTTAAAGACTACCACCTCATCCTTTTCCGGCTTCGGAGTAATTTCCTCTCCGCCAAAGCGAATTAGCTCCTTTTTGGCCTCACTGAAATAGCCTAACTTCATCAATTTAGGCATGTCATCTTCGGTAACGGTGGACCTCCCAAACTCCAGGTGGCTGGGTTTAGATGGCTCGACACTATAATCATCTTCAGATTCATCTTCCTCAGCACCAACCTGCTCAGCCTCAGCGGCAGGTGCACCTTCGTCAGAGACATCTTCCGACACTACTAGCCCCGACCAGTTCATCACTTCGGAAATCGGAGCGGTCTCAGCAGTTTCAGCTTCTTCTCCGTCATGTGTAACCTTAGCAGTGGAACGTACCCTTGCCATTTGATGATGAATTCCTCACAATTTTTGATGAAATTGTTGACTTTTTTAATTTTCCCGAAGCTCTTCCTCTTATGACGAAGCAAAGTCAACAGTGGTGCTTCGGTTGAGTGCGATGAACAAGCTTCGGCTATGGTCAAATTTTTGGCAGCAAAACAGGGCAATAGCAATGAATGCTGTGGTAACTTCACACCTACCCATCTGTTTATATAGTGCCGCAGGTGGGGAGGTGAATCGTCAAGTCTTCCGCACCGGACGAACAGTCGCCCGCACTCACTGAGTGGTGGGCCACAGAACCCGAGAAGGTGAATCGCCAGGACACATTTACCCGCTGCATGGTGGGACCATCTCGTGCTCAAAATTTTGTGATTGTTTCTCAACAATGAGCTCAGGGAAGGTGTTTTTCGGATCTTCGGCTCGCCGAAGCCTAGGAGACTTTTTCACGGATCAAGCTCGTTACGAAAAACGATCTAGCACCGCGAAGGGGCTACTGTTGGGGGTATGCTTCGTCGCCGAAGATCCTGTAAGAAGAAACACCTTCGGCAGATCCTCTCAAAAGCAGTGCCGAAGGTATCATCCATAAAGCTTCGGCATAGTGACATGTCTTAAGACAAAGGAGTGAACCGACTTAAAGATGAAATGACCAATCGACCCGTGATAGCTTGTATTATGATTGTAAGCATTTGTAAAGGGCATGAATATAATTTCTCACAGGCTGTGCCCTGTGCCTATAAATAGATGAACAGTACCCCCGTACTGTTCACGCAATCTTGTAATCACTTGCACGCGACATTCGGATTATTGCCTTCCGCCAAGACGAAGGTATAAATGTGATTAAATGTTATGTTTTAATATTTAGGTTTATATGATGAAATATATGAATAAGTTTATGTGTTTTGATATATTATTCTTTCATGTTTCATATTTTATATATTTTATCTTCTATTATTTCATAACCCCAATCACGAAGGTATAACCTTCGTGGACTTTTGTTCATGACCTTTGTCCGAAGATCATTATACCCTTGAGGAAATAATGATTCAATGTACAAAGGGCATTAACACTTAACATTTTATGTTGCCTTGTTCTTAATTCAAAGCAGTTGAGAACAAGTTCCCAACAATACCTTCCGTTATCGTCTTCTAATGTTGTTATGACGAAGCTAGCTTTTTCATCCTTCTTCATATTCTGCATTGAAGATGTTTCGTCGCCGAAGCTCCTGCAACGCTTAATAACATATAGATAGTTAATGATTTGAACGTGTTTTTGAGGACCTTCGACAGACGAAGGCTCCTAATATTGTCCGCAAGCCAGTTTCTGTGCTCAACAGGTTCAACTAATACTGATTGGGAAATGCAACCCGGTGTTTGGAATTGAAGAAAAGGTGGCGGTGCGGTTGTACCTATGGAAGGGCTTACTTTTTTCAGGTGCCGTTTGGTTCACGAAATGTAACGTAAAGACACTACCCATTTGACTTTGTAATATCTTATATTCCAACATCGTGCTCTATATTCATTCTTTATATCTACTTTTTATGGTCTTAATAAATAAAAAATATTGTTTTATATATATCCTTACTTGGCATACTCTATATGATACTTATTTTAGAGATATATTTTTACTTTTAATGTTATATATATATAGTTTATCTATTAGGAGCCTTGAGTTTCCAAAGATTGATCGGAAGTCCTGACCCAACGCCACCTTTCGGTTCAGCCGCACCACCTTAAACAGACCAGACTTCGAGTCGTCTATAAAAGCTATCCGAGACCACCATGAATTAGGGTTTCAGCGCGGCAACGGTTGTGGATGGGCGGTTCCAGCGCGGGCGGCGCTGGCCGAGCACGTGACGGCGGCCTTGCGGGCTGGCGGATCCAACGCGGGCCTTGCGAGATGGCCGTGCAGGAACATGCTGCCGCTGTTGGTCCCATCCGCACATGCCCGATCTCGCGGTTCCCCGGGGGTGCCATGGGGTTGCAGCGGGTGCACGACGGCAGAACCAACGCGCTTGGGCAGGCTAATCCGACGCGGGCGGACCACGACGGTGATGGCTGACATGAGAGCGCGCGGGTCTGGCGGGATCCTGTGCAGACGGGGCACGACCCTGGACGACGTGCGACTGGCGGTTCCGGCGTGGACATAAGGGGTCCGCGGCCAGCTGACGACGAGTTCGCGGTTGGTGGATGGACATGGTGTCGCCACAGGCAACACATCTGAGATGGATCAGCGGCGGCAGACTTCCCTAGGGGCGAGCTGCGATGGCGGCCTCCCCTAGACGCGAGCAGCATCAGATCCTAGAGGCGCATGCGGCGAGCGACGACTCCCTTATGACGTTTGTGATGACGTGTTTTTATGCTTCTCTGTATACATATTTATGCCAACGTCAATAGGTGTTTACGACATATATTTTAGTCAATGGCTACTCTTCCATCTATTGTCTGTTTATGATATTTCTATTTATATTTTACACAAACGTTTATAGATTTGTATGCATTATCTCGTTACCTAACCCAGTGTGTATATGAGGTTTCTAACATTTACGTTAGCTCGGTATTTACGATCAAAACTGAGAGGTTCACTCAAAATTAAAGGTTTTTACGATCGGACATGGAGATGCGTCCAAACAGTGACCCACATGCCAATTTTTAAGTACTGTACCATAATGTATAAATATCTTCATAGTGTAGCATAATTAGTATCAGTATATATCATAAATTATTTGTAATAAGCCTAGATGCATGACTCTTGTAGAGATTCTATTTTTATGGACGAAATAAAACATTTAAATCAGTTTTTTTTCCATACATGCTAATCCATTTCTTTTCGACACACATTCTTACCATTCTAAATCTGTGCGCATGCAGCAAGAAACAAATTTTTTATGCGGTGTACCACACTACATAAATATCTACACCGTGTAGCATAATTAGTATCAATATATGTCATAATCTGGTTCCAACGAGCTTAACTTCATGGCTGTTGGAGAGATCCTACTTTTATGGATGAAATTAACAATTTAAATTAGATTTTTTTGGTTTTCATGTATACCAATTTATTTCCTTTCAACTCACATTATTTGACATCCTAAATTTGTGTGCATGCAATAGGAAATTGATTTTTTAAGTGGTGTACCACACTGCATAAATATCTACATCGTGTAGCATAATTAGCATCAATATATATCATAATCTGGTTCTCACGAGCCTAGATGCATGACTGTTTATATAGATCCTATATTTATGGGAGAAATAAAGCATTTAAATCGGATTTTTTTGTTTCCATGCATGACAATCCATTTCCTCTCTACACACATTCTTGCCATTCTAAATTTGTGCACATGCAACAGGAAACTAATTTTTATGCGGCATACAATATTAAATAAATAGCTACACCATGTAGCATAATTAGTATCAGTATATATTATAAAATGTTTCTAATGAGATTAACTGCATGACTGTTATAGAGATCCTATAATTATGGATATAATAAAATATTCAAATCAGAATTTTTATTTTTATGCATATCAATCCATCTCCTAAATTTGTGCGTATGCCTTCCAATTTTGTTGTGCATGCAAATAAAAACAAAAGGCGAGCATGCAGGGATGGACGTGGGGGTGGATGCGTCCAGGCTGGTCTGGTCGAGTGGTGCAAGAGGCGGCTAGGGCTAGTCTGGTCAGGTGGTGCAGGGGCGGCTAGAGCTTCCACTATATATTTGGAAGCCCATGGCTCCTAATAGCCTTACCCTATAGGGATGGACGTGGGGGTGGAGGCAGCCAGGCTGGTCTGGTCGGGTGGTGCAAGGGGCGGCTCGGGCTGGTCTGGTCGGGTGGTGCAGGGGGTGGCTGGGGCTTCTATCACACCCAGGTTTCGGGGCACAAGACCCGAGCGCGAACATAAACACCAGGTGTGCTGGGACCAAGTCTCACACATATGATGAATCATGGCACAGGATCGAATGTCACATCTTTACTATATAATAGGAGTTTTGTACAAAATAAATAAATAATTACATTATAAGGAGACAACGGTCCAGCAAACCAAAGTTGACTAGGAGACGACGGCCTAGACCTCTCACGAACACATCGCAGCATCCTCCAAGCGCTTCATCCTGCGGTACCTGTTCTTGACCTGTGGGGTGGTGTGAGACAGCAAGAGTGAGCTCACATACGTTCATAGCTCAACAAGTTGTGGGGAATAATGTGCATGAACTCACCAAAGGTGGGAGCTCATGTGAAGTGTAAGGCTTACCAAAGAGGATGGTTAGAGCTGAGCATTGCTTTTAAAGTTGGTCAAAATTTTATTAGCTGTTACTAAGTATAAGTAAATACCAACCCAATTAAGTAGTAGAACAAAAGTAACAACATCACCTGCGATGCAATGCATATGACAAATTGAATTTAGTTCCATAAATTAATCATGTGAGTATCCGAGCTGCTCATGACCGTGAGCACGGCTAGTATACCAGTTTTACACTCTGCAGAGGTTGCACATCTTTACCCACAAGTCATGTTACCCATCTGCCAAGAGACGGCCAATCCCATACACCTCTACCGAGGAGGCGAGGCAGGGTAACACTACGAGGCCTTTACAAAGTTCCACTAGCTTCAGAAAACCCGCTGTCGGGTACCGTAATTAGGGGTACCCCCAATGCTCCTTAACCCGGCTGGAAAACATTTTCAGAACAAACCATACACGGCTGGTGAAGCGCGGTTCAAGTCAAGGCCTCGTCTACCAAGGGACGCGACCTCATCTGAGCCCAGCCTCGAGCAAGGACAGTAGTGCCAGACAAATTCACGCCTCGCCCGAGGGTCCCCTCGGTCAGCAGACACACCCCCGTCTCACCCAAGGTTAAGCTCGGGCGAACTTTGTCATGCAGCGACCTCGGCCGAATCGCCTTACCAACCGACCATATCACATGCGCATTCAATGCGGGGATCGCCTGACACCTTATCCTAACATGCGTGCCTCAATCGGCAAGGTCGAAGTGACCGCAGTCACTTTGCCCCTTTACTGACCGTTCTGATAGGAGAACAGCGCTATTCACCCCGTTCCGACTACTGTGCCAACCACCAGGGTAAGACTAGCAACAGTAAGTCGTGACCTCCCCCGAGTTTAGCCTCGGGCGCAATAAGGAGCTCCGCCTCGCTCGACCTCAGGCCTCAGCCTCGGCCTCAGCCTCGAGAGAAGGTCTCCGCCTCGCCCGACCCTGGGTCTTGGCCCCAGCCTCGACCTCGGGAGGAGTCACAACCTCGCCCGACCCTGGGCCTTGGCCCCAGCCTCGGCCTCGGGAGGAGTCACAACCTCGCCCGACCTCAGCCTCGGCCTCAGGAGAAGTCTCCGCCTCGCGCGCACCCACCGGGTGTAGCCCCCGAGGCCTCGGAGGAGTGGTTTGACTCCTCTGAGGTCTTAATCCTTTTTGTGATGCCTCGGTCAGCCTTGTTGTTCCCTCACGCGGTCTGGCCACAGCCCGGGTGCACGGTCAGGCTCTGAGTTTTCGAGCTGGTTTGTTGACGTGGTCAACAGTTTGGCCGTAGCCTGGCGCGAGAGCAGCCCCCGAGCCTCTTCACGGCAGTTTGCGAGGGTTTTTTGGGGATTGACCCTCACTGGGACCTGTGGACCCATCTCTTCTCCGCGGAGTTCTTTGCCATGACAACGGAGGCGAAGAAGGTCCGTATGGCGGTGCGGGCCGGTGGCTGCACCCTCTAGCTGATGCCAGGGCGCGCGCAGCAGTACATCCCTGCCTCCCTTGTGTCTTCGAATAAGGGGTGGCAGAACCAGTGGTTTTATCTCCGGAACGACGGCGGGATGCTTCCGCCGTTTTCTCAACGAGTGGTGACCGCTGCCGGCATTAACTGGCGCTGGGGGGCCACGCGCGAGAACCAAGAGAAGCTCCAGCCTATTCTGCAGGCCTTGCAGAAGTTACGAGATGAGGACCTTACCGTTGCGGGGGTCGTCGCCGCTATCCATCATTGGAGGGTGCTCCCTTTGGTAGAGCGGTGGTTGCGGCTTGCGGAGATGAAGCCGGGGGTCGATTTGGAGGGCTCGCGGATGTCCTCGACCTCCGTCTCCGCCGACAACCTTCTCAAGCAGGTAGTAGGTACGGTAGGGAGGCTGGATGCTGGCGCCCTTAGCCAGCCCGCAATGCGTCCCGATCGTGGGTATGTGTCCCTGGTAAGCGCCCGATCCTTCTCCTGTTTTGCGCCGAGTTTTCTGCGCCTTTGATTCTTACTGTTGGAATTTTTGTTCGTCCCCAGTGGTTGAGGATTTATAAACCCGCCCGGCCGCCGGTCCCGAAGGACACGGCGGACCGAGCCGCGCGGAGGCTTGCCGCGGAGGGGCTAGTCACAACCTCGCCCGACCTCAGCCTCGGCCTCAGGAGAAGTCTCTGCCTCGCCCGACCTCGGCCTCGGACCGACTACGCTACAGGGGATACATCATTACCCTACCCCTAGCTAGCTGCCTCAGGCTACGAAGGAACAAGACCAGTGTCCCATCTAGGTTACTCCGGTAACAGGTAATGATGGTTCCCCGCGTGCGCCCATGACGTTGGTTGCTCTCAACCCCCTACGGAAGCAAGGAAACGTCAGCAGGATCCATGCCGCACCGCCAGCTATGCTTCTACAGGGTTCAAGGCACTTCTCCGACGGCCACGTTAGTACATGTACAGGGCTCAAGGCAATTCTCCGCCAGCCACGTTAGCTCATAGCTACACCCCTATTGTACAGCTGGACATCTCCTTGTATCTATAAAAGGGGATGTCCAGGGCCTTTCAAAGGGGAGAGACAGAACGTACGAACGGGCAAAGGTAGGCGAGCAGAGGCAGGCAGAGTAGGAGAGATGCGGTAGAGGCAGACTCAGACAGCTCACCTCAAGGCCGAACCCTCTCTTTCTCTCTCTCTCTCGCTCTCGCTCTCTCGCAACGCTTGTAACCCCTACTACGAGCACCCCGGTGCAAGATAACATAAGCCTCATTTCCCTCTTGTGTTCCATCTTGCATCAACCCATCTGGGCAGGGACACGCAGCGACAAATTCACTGGTCGGTTGACAGTCCTCGCGGGTCCGAAACACCAACAGTTGGCACGCCAGGTAGGGGCCTGCCGTGTGTTGACAAACACTTTCCCGTTGAGTTCCAGATGGGTAGCTTTTAGCAGCCTCTCCAGCCTAGGACGATGCTTCGCTTCGGGAGTCTCGAGTTCATGTCCCGCGACGGCAGCTACGACATGGTACTCCTCCCCTCGCAGCATGACAACAATGACGGCCGTCGGCTCGCCCGGCGGAGGCGAACTCGACGACGACTTCCTCCCGAGGCGGAAGAGGAACACCCGGTTTGCCCCGCTACCCTCCTCACCGGAGGAGGAGGAGACGGGGCAACCGTGGCCAGGCAAGAGGCGGCACCTCGTCGGCTGTCGGACCAGAGCGAGTCGACGATGCCGGCACCCCTGCGGGGGACATGTCGGGTGTTGTCCTCGCACCTGAGACAATGGCGGGTGTCGCTTCCCAGCAACGTGCCAACCCCAAGTGGACTGATGACGCCAGCACCCTCACGAAGGACTTGTTGGGCGTTAGCCTTGTACCTAAGATAACGGTGCATTTCATCCCCGACGCGACTTCACCGCCATCTACCAATCAGCAGGTACCTTCAGTTTTCCATCCTGTTCCCTTTAGATTCAGCTTCGACCCACCAAGCGACCCCACTTCGGTGAGCGCGTTCGTGAGGGCATATCCTGACCTTCTGGGGTACCATATGTGGTCAACTTGGGACCGACTAACGACCGTCTCAACCTCTGGACCTGCGGGTTCCGAGGAAGAGGACGACCCCAACGTTAGTTGAGATTTCTCCGGACTCCGTGATCCCGGTGCCATGCATAACTTCATGTCCGCATGTGACCACTGCCTTTCCGGCTGCTCTGATGATGGCCACAGCCTTGACGATGAGGGTTGCGACCCGACTCGCGAGTGCTACCACATCGATCAGGAAGATCACGACGAAGAAAACCACCTTGGCATGCCAGAAAGTGACAGCGCCCTTGCACCTGCGTCTCGCGTTGAGATCCCGCGGGAGTTAGCTGTGGTCTAAGTCCCTACGGGGGGTCAGGACACACAGCTTGAGCAACTCCGCGAGATGTAGGCCAAGCTCGACGAAGAAGCAGGGCGGCTTGTGCAGCTCCGATAAAACATCGAGCAGGAGTGGGCAGGCCGAGCACTCCCCGGAGGAGCGCGTCATTGGGCCTGGGACGTCCAGCGTCGTATCATTGACGATGCCAGGGCAGGGCTGCCCCCGGCCTTCAGTGGGGCCGGCCAGAACCTAGCCACAGCGGCGATGCTACTTCGAACAATGCCGGAGCCGTCCACCACCGAAGGGCGACGTATCCAGGGCGAGCTCAAGGGCCTCCTGGAAGACGCCGCTGTCCGATAAGCCAAGAGCTCTGCCTCCCAGAGGCGAGGAGACCCCTCGGAGCATCGCGCAACGCCCTCCCGACGCATGCGGGAGGCCTCGGTCCACACCGAGCGCACACGGGACGGGACGCCTGCAGCCCCGGATCGCCTCGGCAACGAGCAACACCGCCGCGACTGTCGAGCCCAACTCGAGGAGAGGGTGCGCCGAGGCTACCACCCCAGGTGCAGAGGACGCTACGACAGTGAGGAGGATAGGAGCCCCTCGCTCGAACCACCAGGTCCGCGAGTCTTCAGCCGGGCCATACGACAAGCGCCGTTCCCGGCCCGGTTTCGAGCCTCGACCACCATCACGAAGTACTCAGGGGAGACAAGGCCGGAGTTGTGGCTTGCGGATTACCGGCTAGCATGCCAGTTGGGAGGGACGGACGACAACAACCTCTTCATCCGTAACCTCCCCCTTTTCCTCTCCGACGCCGCCCGGGCCTGGCTGGAGCATCTGCCTCCTGCGCAGATCTCTGACTGGGACGACCTGGTCAAGGCTTTCGCTGGAAATTTCCAGGGTACGTACGTACGCCCTGGGAACTCATGGGATCTCCAAAGCTGCCGCCAACAGCCAGGGGAATCCCTGCGAGAGTACATCCGGTGGTTTTCAAAGCAGCGCACCGAGCTGCCCAACATCACTGACTCGGACGTCATCGGGGCATTCCTCGCCGGCACCACATGCCGAGACCTGGTGAGCAAACTGGGACACAAGACTCCCACCAAGGCGAGCGAATTGATGGACATCGCCACCAAATTCGCCTCTGGTCAGGAGGCGGTCGAAGCCATCTTCCGAAAGGACAAGCAGCCTCAGGGAAGACAGAAGGAAGACGCCCCCAAGGCGACCGCCCAGCGTGGCACGAAGAGGAAGGCCAGGAAGAAGGCATAAGCAAAGCGCGACGCCGTTGACGTGGATCTCGTCGCTGCTGTCGAGCACAGGAACCCTCGGAAGCCTCCCGGAGGGGCCAACGTGTTCGACAAGATGCTCAAGGAGTCGTGCCCCTATCACAGGGGTCCTGTCAAGCACACACCCTTGAGGAGTGCGACATGCTCCGGCGTTACTTCAACAAGGCTGGACCCTCGGCAGAAGGTGGCAAAGACCAAGGCAACAACAAGAAGGGGGGCGACAAGGAAGAGGAGTTCCCGGAGGTCCATAACTGTTTCATGATCTACGACGGACAGGTGGCGAATGCCTCAGCTCGGCACCGCAAGCAGGAGCGCCGGGAGGTCTGCTCGGTGAAGGTAACGGCAACAGTCTACCTAGACTGGTCTGACAAGCCCATTACCTTCGACCAAGGCGACCACCCCGACTACGTGCCGAGCCCAGGAAGGTACCCGCTCGTCGTCGACCCTGTCATCGGCAACGCTAGGCTCACCAAGGTCCTCATGGACGGAGGCAGTGGCCTCAACATCATCTACGCCGAGACCCTAGGGCTCTTGGGGGTCGATCTGTCCACGATCCGGGCCGGTGCAACACCTTTCCACAGGATCGTTCCCGGTAAGCGCGTCCTGCCCATTGGGCAACTTGACTTGCCCGTCTGCTTCGGAACTCCCTCCAATTTCCGAAAGGAAACCCTCACTTTCGAGGTGGTTGGGTTCCGAGGGACCTACCACGCGGTGTTGGGAAGACCGTGCTACACCAAGTTCATGGCCGTCCCCAACCACACGTACCTCAAGCTCAAGATGCCAGGCCCCAACGGAACCATCACCGTTGGATCCTCATACCGCCACACTTACGAGTGCGACATGGAATGCGTGGAGCACGCCGAGGCCCTCGCCGAGTCTGAAGCCCTCATTGCCGACCTGGATTGCCTCTCCAAAGAGGCGCCCAACGCGAAGCGGCGTGCCGGCAACTTCGAACCGGCCGAGGCAGTTAAGTCTGTCCCTCTCGACCCCAGCAACGACGCCGGCAAGAAAGTCAGGATCAGCTCCGAGCTCGACCCCAAATAGGAAGCAGTGCTCGTTGACTTTCTCCGCGCAAATGCCGAAATTTTTGCGTGGAGTCCCTCGGACATGCCCGGCATATCGAGGGATGTCGCCGAGCACTCACTGGACATCCGAGCCGGAGCCCGACCCATGAAGCAGTCCCTGTGTCGTTTTGATGAAGAAAAGCGCAGGGCCATAGGCGAGGAGGTCCACAAGCTGATGGCTGCAGGGTTCATCAAAGAGGTATTCCATCCAGAATGGTTAGCTAACCCTGTGCTTGTCAAGAAAAAAGGTGGGAAATAGAGGATGTGCGTAGACTACACTGGTTTAAACAAAGCATGTCCAAAGGTTCCCTACCCTCTGCCTCGCATCGATCAAATTGTGGACTCCACTGCTGGGTGCGAAACCCTGTCTTATTGCGGCCATCACCAACATGGGACCCATCAAAGATTTTAAAGGAGCACAAAGGGTCATGGGATGCCTTATGGCTCTGAGCCGCTTCATCTCGCGCCTCGGCGAGAAAGGATTGCCCTTGTACCGTCTCTTAAGGAAGGCCGAGCGCTTCACTTGGACCCCCGAGGCCGAAGAAGCCCTCAAAAACTTAAAGGCACTCCTTACTAACGCGCCCATCTTGGTGCCCCCCGCTGAGGGAGAAGCCCTCTTAGTCTACGTAGCCGCAACCACTCAGGTGGTCAGCACCGCGATCGTAGTCGAGAGACAAGAAGAAGGGCATGCACTGCTCATACAGAGGCCGGTCTACTTCATCAGCAAGGTGCTATCCGAGACCAAGATCCGCTACCCACAAATTCAGAAGCTACTGTACGCAGTAATTCTGACACGGCGAAAATTGCGACACTACTTCGAGTCTCATCCGGTGACTGTGGTGTCATCCTTCCCCCTGAGAGAGATCATCCAGTGCTGAGAGGCCTCGGGTAGGATAGAAAAATGGGCAGTGGAACTCATGGGCGAAACACTTTCATTCGCTCCTCGGAAGGCCATAAAATCTCAAGTCTTGGCAGACTTCCTGGCTGAATGGGTCGACACCCAATTGCCGACAGCTCGAATATAGCCCGAACTTTGGACCATGTACTTCGATGGGTCGCTTATGAAAACAGGAGCAGGTGCTGGCTTGCTCTTCATCTCACCCCTTGGGAAACATGTGCGCTACGTACTGCGTCTCCATTTTCCGGCGTCAAACAACGTGGCCGAGTATGAGGCCTTGGTTAATGGACTGCGCATCGCCGTCGAGCTAGGGGTTCGGCGCCTCGACGCTCGTGGCAACTCGCAGCTCATTATTGACCAGGTCATGAAGAACTCCCACTGCCGCGATCAGAAAATGGAGGCCTACTGCGACGAAGTTCAGCGCTTGGAAGACAAGTTCTATGGGCTGGAGCTCAACCATGTTGCTCGACGGTACAACAAGACCGTGCATGAGCTGGCGAAAATAGCCTCGGGACGAACGACGGTTCTGCCGGACGTCTTCTCCAGGGACATATATCAACCATCCGTCAAACTCGACGACGCGCCCGAACCCGAGGAGACCTCGGCCCAGCCCAAGGAACCCTCAGCCGCTGAGGGTGAGGCCCTGCGCGTTGAGGGAGAACAGAACGAGGTTGCGCCAAACCAAGACTGGCAGACCCCGTACCTGGAATATCTCCTCCGAGGAGAGCTGCCCCTCGACAAGGCCGAAGCTCGGTGACTGGCTCGGCGCGCCAAGCCGTTCGTTTTACTGGGTGATGAAAAAGAGTTATACCACCGCAGCCCCTCGGGCATCCTCCAACGATGCATATCCATTGCCCAAGGACAAGAGCTGTTACAAGAAATACACTCGGGGGCTTGCGGTCACCATGCAGCGCCTCGGGCCCTCGTGGGAAACACTTTCCGACAAGGCTTCTCCTGGCCGACCGCGGTGGTCGACGCCACTAGGATTGTACGCTCCTGCTGAGAGTGTCAATTCTACGCGAGACAGACGCACCTGCCCGCTCAAGCCCTGCAGACAATACCTATCACTTGGCCGTTTTCCATGTGGGGTCTGGACCTTGTCGGTCCCTTGCAGAAGGCACCCAGGGGCTTCACGCACCTGCTGGTCACCATCGACAAATTCTCCAAGTGGATCGAAGTCTGACCCTTAACCAGCATCGGGTCCGAGCAAGCGGTGGCGTTCTTCACAAATATCATCCATCGCTCTGGGGTCCCAAACTCAATCATCACCGACAATGGCACGCAGTTCACTGGGAAAAAGTTCCTGGACTTCTGCGAAGACCACCACATCCGTGTGGACTGGGCCGCCGTAGCTCACCCAATGACAAATGGCCACGTGGAGCGCGCCAACGGTATGATTTTGCAGGGACTAAAACCAAGGATCTACAACGACCTCAACAAGTTTGGCAAGTGGTGGATAAAAGAACTACCCTCGGTGGTTTGGAGTCTGAGGACGACGCCAAGCCAGGCCACGGGCTTCTCGCCATTTTTCCTAGTCTATGGGGTCGAGGCCATCTTACCCACGGACTTGGAATACGGTTCCCCGAGGACGAAGGCTTACGACGACCAAAGCAACCAGACCAGCCGAGAGGATTCATTGGACCAGCTGGAAGAGGCTCGGGACGTGGCCTTACTACACTCAGCGCGATATCAGCAGTCTCTGTGACGCTACCACGCCCGAAGGGTTCAGCCCCAAGACTTCCAAGTGGAGACTTGGTACTTCGGCTGCGACAAGACGCCCGAGGGCGCCACAAGCTTACTCCTCCCTGGGAAGGGCTGTTCATCATCGCCAAGATTTTGAAGCCCAGGACATACAAGCTGGCCAACGATCAAGGCGAGGTCTACAACAACGCTTGGAACATCGAACAACTACGTCGCTTTTATCCTTAAAATGTTTCAAGTCGTTCATGTATCTCGCTTTCTTTACATGCATAAATAAAGTCTAACCATCAAGGAAGGATCAGCCTTGCCTCGGCAAAGCCCGACCCTCCCTTGGGGGCTAGAAGGGGGAACCCCCTCTGCGTCAAAGTTTTCCTCGGAAAAGTTTTCTACCAAAACGACTTTCATGCTTTTCGACTCATATCGATAACAGAATCCTAAAAACAACGAGAGGAACCTTAAACGGCAAGGTCGACCGAGCCGAGGGACTCCTACGCCTACAGGATACGGATACCTCACTCATCACCTTCCGCGAAAAGTAACTCACGCTCGAATAAGCGATTCTGCTACCGAACAAGTCCTAATGCACGAAACAAGAGGAAAGAAAACGCAGCTTTATAATCCAGCAATAAAAATGTTTAGGCCGCGGCGGCCGCAAAAGACATACGCATACTTAAAACAAACTGTTCCTGCAGGCTCAGACATCGGCAGGGGGAGGAGCAGCACCCTCGGCATCGTTCCCACCCTCGGCAGAATTTGGCCCGGCCTCAAACGGCGACTCGGGCGGAAGGATCTCCACCTCAAAGGAGGAAGCCAGCACCGCGCTTGGGCCCTCGACAGCCGTGTCAAGCCTCTGGACATCGGCTAAGGCAGCCTCCTCTTCGTCGAGTAAGCACTACCCCTCGCTGACCTACTCCAGATCCACGTTGTAGTGGGAAGCGAGCACGGCGAAGGCCCACCTAACGCCGTGGTGCAGCGCCCCGTGGAGTCTGCTGCACACATGGTCGCCCAAGGCCCGCAGATGACTCTAGGGGGAGCTACCCGAGGGGACGTCGTCGAGGCCAAAGGCCTGGCAGAAAGCCGAGATGGCCTCAGACATGGCCACACGGTCGACCTCCTTCTGCTCAGCCGCCTCGGCAAGCGCCTTGCAGTTCTTGACGGACTCGTTGAGAGCCATCTCGAACCCTGCAGACAGCAGGACAACATTCTTTAGACGCAAGGAGAAGAATGGAGACAAAAACAAAGTCACGAAGCGAGCAAAACATACCTTTGGCCCGGACACGCTGCCGCAAGACCCTAGCTTGGGTGGACCAAGCAGACCTGATGACCACGGCCAGGCCCTCCGCAAGGGTCCCGGCCCGAGCGGTCGCCTTGGGGTCCAGAAAGGGGGAGCACCCTCTGCGCCGAAACTTTCCTCGGAAAAGTTTTTCTACCAAAACGACTTTCGTGCATTTCAACTGCGTCGATAATGGAATCCTAATGACGAGCGAGAGAGACCTTGAACGGCAAGGCCGACCGAGCCGAGGGACTCCTAAGCCTCCGGGATACGGATACCTCACTCGCCACCTTCTGCGAAAGGTAGCTCACGCTCGGATAAGTGATTCTGCTACCGACGAACAAGTCCTAATGCTCGAAACAAGAGGAAAGAAGCACAGCTTTATACCCAAATGTTCAGGCCTCAGCAGCCACAAAGAACAATCACACGTACTTGGGGTAACAATGGTACCTAGACTTAGACGTCGGCAGCGCCCTCGGCGGTTTTCTCGACCTACGGCAGATGTCTTAGTACTTAAAGCTATTAGATCTTGCTCTCAAGAAGGTACCATTACAAATGGGACCCGGCTCCATTCCCGTGGGAATGAACAACCTCCACACCAGAAGGCCTGTGGGATAACAAACTCCAGGTGGCTCGCCGGCGACCACTGCACCAGCACCGCGTCAAAAAAGGTGCGCCACATTATTTAAATTCTTATCCTTTTTCTTTTCCTCTCTCTCTCTCTTGCCACAGGGATCGGGAAAGGGGATATTTCGAAAAGGGATCCTTCTCGGCGAAGGAAACGAGCCCCGAGCCCTCCTACTGATCAGGGGTTCGAAGGTTGCGCCCTCCAGGGTTCGGTGACCGCCCCAGAGCACTTGGGCTCCGAGCCCATTACTGATCAGGGGTTCGAAGGCTGGCCCCTCGGAAGGGTTCGACAGCCACCCCAGAGCACGCAGAGTTAGGGATGACCCTGGGTACGTCCGTTACATGGCCGAGGCTCGGGCTACGCTCCCGAGGTACCCTAGGACATTTCCGAGACCAGCGGGAACGATTTGTAATGGAATCCCACCGGAGGGAGGCACCGAGCCCTCAGACCCTATCGAATGGGTCCGGGTCCAGCAAATCACCCACAGGTACTTTTGGAGCGCGCCTCTGGGCCACTAGCCGACCCTTATCGAACGGGGCTCGGGCGTCCACTCGGATCACCCGCTAGCAACTCACTGGAAACACCATGTTCGGTGCCCTCCGAGGGTAACATGGCGCTTTCCCCCCTTCCTCCTCGTGGAGAGGCGACGAAGGGGCGTACAATAAAAGTCAAGACGGTCCTTGATTGTCCTCTCGCTCTGCGCAGAGGCTCGGGGGCTGCTCTCGCGCCAGGCTACGGCCAAACTGTTGACCACGTCAATGAACCAGCTTAAAAACTCGGAGCCTAACCGTGCACCCGGGCTGCAGCCAGGCCGCATGAGGGAACAACAAGGCTGACCGAGGCATCACAAAAAGGATTAAGACCTCAGAGGAGTCAAACCACTCCTCCGAGGCCTCGGGGGCTACACCCGGCGGGTGCGCTCGCGCGCACCCACCAGAACAAAACATAACCGAGAAAGGCTGGTCCCCTTGCCAGAAATTCGGCAGAACCTCCAAGCGAGTACCTACACTCCCTTGAAGGCTCGGGGGCTACTATCGGGTACCGTAATTAGGGGTACCCCCAATGCTCCTTAACCCGGCTGGAAAACATCTTCAGAACAAACCATACACGGCTGGTGAAGCGCGGTTCAAGTCAAGGCCTCGTCTACCAAGGGACGCGACCTCATCCGAGCCCAGCCTCGGGCAAGGACAGTAGTCCTGGACGAATTCACGCCTCGCCCGAGGGTCCCCTCAGTCAGCAGACACACCCCTGTCTCACCCAAGGATAAGCTCGGGCGAACTTTGTTGTGCAGTGACGTCGGCCGAATTGCCTTACCAACCGACCAAATCGCATGCACATTCAATGCGGGGATCGCTTGACACCTTATCCTGACACACGCGCCTCAGTCGGCAAGGTCGAAGTGACCGCAGTCACTTCGCCACTTTACTGACCGTTCTGACAGGAGAACATCGCTATTCACCCTGTTCTGACTACTGTGCCAACCACCAGGGTAAGACTAGCAACAGTAAGTCATGACCTCCCCCGAGTTCAGCCTCGGGCGCAACAAGGAGCTCCGCCTCGCCCGACCTTAGGCCTCGGCCTCGGCCTTAGGAGAAGGTCTCCGCCTCGCCTGACCTTAGGCCTTGGCCCCAGCCTCGGCCTCGGGAGGAGTCACAACCTTGCTTGACCCTGGGCCTTAGCCCTAGCCTCGGCCTCGGGAGGAGTCACAACCTTGCCCGACCTCAGCCTCGGCCTCAGGAGAAGTCTCCGCCTCGCCCGACCTTGGCCTCGGACCGACTACGCTACAGGGGATACATCATTACCCTACCCCTAGCTAGTTGCCTCAGGCTACAAAGGAACAAGACCGGTGTCCCATCTAGGTTACTCCGGTAACAGGTAATGATGGTTCCCCGCGTGCGCTCATGACGTCAGTTGCTCTCAACCCCCTACGGAAGCAAGGAAACATCAGCAGGATCCATGCCGCACCGCCAGCTATGCTTCTACAGGGTTCAAGGCACTTCTCCGACGGCCACGTTAGTACATGTATAGGGCTCAAGGCAATTCTCCGCCAGCCACATTAGCTCATAGCTACACCCCCATTGTACAACTGGGCATCTCCTTGTATCTATAAAAGGGGATGTCCAGGGCCTTCCAAAGGGGAGAGATGGAACGTACGAACGAGCGAAGGAAGGCGAGCAGAGGCAGGCAATGTAGGAGAGACGCGGTAGAGGCAAACTCAGACAGCTCACCTCAAGGCCGAACCCTCTCTTTCTCTCTCTCTCGCTCTCGCTCTCTCGCAACGCTTGTAACCCCTACTACGAGCACCCCGGTGCAAGATAACATAAGCCTCATTTCCCTCTTGTGTTCCATCTTGCATCAACCCATCTGGGCAGGGACACGTAGCGACAAATTCACTGGTCGGTTGACGGTCCTCGCGGGTCCGAAACGCTGACACCCACTACAGTTTATAGGAAGCTCCAATGCAGGAATCCCTCGTCTGACCGCCATCGTAGCAAAATCAACCCGATGACCTCCCTACACTGATCACTCCCCTATTGCCCTTGCCCCTTTCGGGTAAGGTAGTCCTCCACTAGCTTTCCTAGTTAGTCAGCCAAGGGCGTCCCATTAAACCCTTGTGGTAGCACTGTTTTCCCAGGTGGTTCTCCATGTTCCAATTAACATAATGATCTTATCATTAATAATAAATAACAACTAATAATAAGAGTATAATCATGAATAAAATGTATCTCCATACCCATAACCACATAAAGCAATAGCAGGTACTACCCAAAAATTCAGTGGTAAACAAGGTATAAAGATAGTCAAACTAGGGTAACCTATTAGGTCCCATAAAAATTAACCTATGTAGATCATTATGATTAATTAGAACATGACTGGGTAAAAAAGAAGTGATCAAGGGCATAACTTGCCTGGCACTTGAGATTCCAGGTACCAACTTTGCTCTTCAGATGACACGTAACCTCACGCTAGTCGTAGCGATACAAACAAACATGGTATATGAAAAATTAACATCACACCAAACATAAGAACAAACTATATATCAATATTCTACGCGTTGCTACGAGATCAGGGGATCGAGAACCACTAAATTCGGGGTTACGGTTATGAAGTTATGGTTTTCCGAAGATCCACGTGGTTAAATATAGAATAGACTAAGTGCAACATTTTAACCTATATTTCATGATAAAACAAAGTTACCAGATGATAATAAAAATTATTGTAAGACTAATGCAACTAGAATGGATCAAAACGGAGTGACAGTTATTGAGTTATGAATTTCTAGAGTTATTCAGCACATGGTATAGATTAATTCAAATGAATAATTTTAATTCAAGTTTCATGGCTAAACAGAGACACTAGGTGATAGAAAATATTAAAACAAAATTATTGCAACTAAAACGGATTAAAAAGAAGTTAAAATGATTTAAATATGAATTATACAAGTTTCTAGATTTAATTTTTGTATTAAAAATCAATTTCTATAATTATTTCACAAATTTCTCTTGTTTCTCGATTGGGCGCCAAATTCCAGAAATGTAGGGGTTAACCTGCAAAATTTCCCAAGACTCAGTATTCACCGTGTAGGATGGCGGGTTGATTTAAGAAAAGCCGAGGGACTCATACGCAAAGACGCACGACGAAGGGGTACGGTTATATCCTGGCTGTTGGATCACCGATCTACAGATCAGATGTAATTAAACGATACCTAAGCGCATCCCTCCGATCAAGATCGGACGACCGTGAATCAATCTACGAAGGGGTACGTGATACATTAATCTTGGCCGCCCATCTACCAATCAATGGTCGGGACGAGCCCACACATCGCTACCTGATCTCTAATCCTATCCGACCATCCACGGGCCAACGCTCTAGATCCACTCACCTAAAGCGCCATACCGCGATCTAATCCAGACCGTTCGAACGAGATCCATTGGTTGCTGTACCCATTCCCCATACACCGGCCGACTGAGGCGGCGCAGGAACCTCCCCTGCGGCGGCGCCATCACCGGCGAGATGCAACACCGTGCCCCAATGCACAAATCTTCACCCTACCGATGCTATGCGAAGAGAATATCCAGACGAACAAGTGGAAGGTTCCTTACCTCCAACCAGTGCGTAGACACTACTGGCCTCGCCGTGCCGAAGCTCGCGGTCGGACCAGGCGTCAGTGTGAAAATCCAAAACACCATGGCCACCAATCGAGTTCGGCCAGACCAATAATACCTGTGGTGTCGCACGACAACGTTCCCTGGCACGAATCTGGACCCCGAACGACGACGTATCATGGTTTCACCCGCGGCGGCCCTACTCTCTACCCTCAATTCCTCCTTCCCATCTCTCTGCTCTCCGGCTTTCATTCGTATGCCCCAAGGTGCCCACATATATATCCCTGGGAGGAATCAGGTCGCGACTAAGGATCTTGGCGGGATTGGGGTGAATCCAACGGATATGGTGGTTACGGAGCTTGTTGTTGTGAACCGCGGCCACGTACTTCATCACGGCTGAAAGGGGAAGAGAGGGCGCGGGGGAGCTCAGGGCACTGGAGTGTTGAAGGGAGAGAGAGCCAGCGCTTGAGGTGCCGCTCGCCATGGAGTTTTCGCCAGGATCCAACGGACAGAGCAGAAATCGGCTGGCCACCCGTAAATCTATTGCGCTTCCTACGGTGTCGCGTGAAGTTGTTTGGAGAGGACAACTCTGACCGTGAGGGACCGCCAGCCAGTGTCCCTGCCGTGACCCACGCATATGGGAGGAGGCTGCTGTCTAGGGCCCACATCGTAGTGGCCAAAACAAAAAGAAAAGGGGAAGAGGATGGATTGGGCCGGCGTGTACTCAGGGAAAGAGGGAAATGGGCCGAGAGTGGAAGAGAGTTGGGCTGTGATAGGAGGAAATTGGCCCAAGGCTGCTCGGTGAGCTTTTCTTTTCCCCCTTTTTTGTTTTATTTTCTATTTTATTTCCTGTTTTATTTCAATTCAAATCCAGGTTTAAATTTCAAATTTTTAAGTTAGATGCATAAACAAACTCCAACATGATACAGGTATAATTTATATTAATTAATTTATTCATTTATTCATAAAAATGATCTAATTATGCAACCCACACAATATTTTTCCATAAGTTATTATATTTTTTTAAGGAGTGCATTTGTATGTAGTTCATAAAGAGAATAATAAATAGATAAAATCTTTCTTGTGTTTATGGTTCCAAGTTTTTAGTTTTATTTTTTTCAGAATAACATTTAAAATGAGGATTCTTATATTAAAATACCTTTTAACCCTAAACCTTATAAAGAAATATTTATAAATCCTAGAATAGGATTTTGGTTTACAAATCCTACCCCCCTAACAGAAATCTCGTCCTCGAGATTTGTAAGGAAAGGAATACAAAAGGATTGGCTTGTAATTGAGATTGTAGTTTCTAATTGATTCAAAAATCAAGAGTCTTTTTTTATATAGTCAATATGGGTGATTTGGAGGACATAGGTATCTAACTACTTATTATGTAGGATATAAGCTGGACAGGTTGAGGTAAGAAAGTTTATGGTGAGAAAGAACTTCGTATTGGGTGGTAATGCATCCGATGATCGAGTTTGACTTCTCTCCTTCCTTGACGAGGTTGATCTTTTCTTCTTCGGTCTTAGTCTCATTGATTCGAGGTTAGGGTATATCATCGGGGTTGAGGAATATGGTTAAGATATATATGGATGAGATAGACTACATGATGTAGGTCAAAGTTTGTTTGATGTTAGGTGGGGATAGACAGATCATGCAATCCATCATGACTCTATTGGCTAGGTTAGTCTGTCGTGCTTTATTTAGTACATAATGAGCTAAGATAAAACATGTTCTATAGGAGTAGAGTCTCATTTATTCTGCCACTATTAACTAGCTAGGTGATTGTCCTTAGGTTAGCTCAACTTAAGGTTAGACTTCATTAGGTTAGATTAGCCTATTAGATTGGATCAGATCTAGAATAAATTAACATAACTATAGGATCTAAATAAATTTTGGATCAGTTCATGGTTGTTATTCTAGAGTGGGATAAATATGCTGATTAGAGCAAGATGGATCCATAAGGATAAGGTAGAATCTTTTGAGGTCAGTTAGATCTATTAGGGTGACATAAGATCTTTTCAAGATAAGATGAGTATCTTTTAAGATAAGATGGATCTATGAGTGTAGGATAGAATTTTTTTAAGATGAGATGGATTTTGTTAGGCTAGATACTTTAATGAGGGATAATCTAGTTTTCTAGTTATTTTTATAAGTAACTTTTTATATATGTATATGCAGATCTAATTGTGGACATTACTCCACAACTCATCACACTTAATCAAAGATCCAAATCAAACAAGTATCATAAGAACAAACATTCAAGTTCATAGATATCTAAAAAATAGTTTTATTTTGTTTCTTAAGAGTAGGTCTCCTATTCCTAAAGGTCACTTTAGGCACAGGATTTCAAAGTATGAAATCCGCATTTGTCTTTAGAAAGAAAAGGTAAGAATAATCAGAGTAAAGCAGCAGTGGATGAGAAAAAATTAAGAAAAGATTAGAAAAGAATCAGAGTAGCAAAGGTAAGTAAGTATTGGTTGTCCAGTTCTATCTAGGTTTCGTCCTATAGTCAACATTCCTCTGATACCACTTGTGTCACACCCGGGTTTCGGGGCACAAGACCCGAGCGCGAACATAAACACCAGGTGTGCTGGGACCAAGTCTCACACATATGATGAATCATGGCACATGATCGAATGCCACATCTTTACTATATAATGGGAGTTTTGTACAAAATAAATAAATAATTACATTATAAGGAGACAACGGTCCAGCTACCCAAAGTTGACTGGGAGACGACGGCTGTGATACCCAATTTCCAAAAGGAAGAGAAATTGAAGATTATTCTTTTTTTTCCTTGTTTTCTCTTCCGGGTCCTGTGCTACAGGGGTTTGGAACTTTTAGGAAGCATTCACTAGTAAAACAGTAGAATTCTTGTTGGACTGGTGCCCTGGGATCGGGAACGGACGTGAGAGCGAGTTTGGGCCGTGGATCTCGATCCAGCGGTGGGGAGCCCATTAGTTCTCCCCCCTTAACCCTAGCCGCCCCTCCCCTATTCCCCTTTGGTTGCAGCCGCCCCCCTTCCCTATTCCCCTTTGTGGCCGCCACCCCCCTCTCTCTCCCTCTCCTTCTCCCCCAAGTGATTGCAGCACCACCCCTCAACCCTAGCCGCCCCCCTCCTCCTCTCCATGGTGCATCCTCCCCGCTTGGTACCCCGTCGTGTGGGTGCGAGTCTTCCATTGGAGTTTGGAGGGAGGAAGAAGGAAGAATGGAAGGAGGAAAGGAGGAACCCAAGGTGATTTTAAGATCATTCTTTTTAGTATTTGTGCTGCAATCCAATTGTTTACATGTTTACCTATGCGAATCGGTATAGGTGCTGTCCAGATTTTTTTGTGGGAGGACGAACAGCAGTAGTTCTAGGGATTTCTGGGAATTTTTCGTGGGCAATTAGTGGGGATCAGTGGGAGAATCATGTATAGCTTTGTCATACCTTTCCAACGAGTACTTATGCGCTCGATTCGGAGTTATAATTTAGGAGATATCGTTGTTTGAATCTGGTTATGTTGCTGTCCAAAAAAACAGATTTTCAGGTGGATGAACAGCAGTAGTAATAGCAGTTTCTGGGGATTTTTCGTGGGAAATTAGTGATAATCAATATGAGAATCATGTAGATCTTTGTCATACCTTTCCAACGAGTACTTATGCGCTCGATTCAGAGTTATATTTTAGGAGATATCGTTGTTTGAATCCGGTTATGTTGCTGTCCAAAAAAAAAACAGATTTTTCAGGTGGGTGAACAGCAGTAGTATTAGCAGTTTCTGTGAATTTTTCGTGGGTAATTAGTGTTAACCAGTATGATAATCATGTAGGGCTTTGTCTTATCTTTCTAATGAGTACTTATGCGCTTGATTTGGAATTATATTTTAAAAGATATCGCTGTTTGAATCCGGGTATGTCGCTGTCCAAAAGACAAAAAAAAACAGATTACATGGTTCATCTTGTGGACTGTTTTGGGCTAATTAGATGTTAGAATTTAATTATAAATTGTATACAAAACTTGTGGGGAATTTTATGTAGATGCCTCTAGAGTTTTTGTTTGTTACCACTGTTGTCATAATTTTAAAGTTATGAAATTATTAAGCAGCGCCGCTGCAGTTTGGTGGGTGTGGGGAGAGATGTAACCCGCGGCGGGGTTTGAGTTTGTGCATAGGTGCGGCGTCGTTTATGAGCCTGATTATGTGAAATAGGTGCACTAAGTTGTGTGTCAAAAACAGGTGGTGGACTTCCGGATAGTACTTAGGGATTTGCCCGAACTTCCGGTAAAGGCAAGTAAATATAGTGGTGGTTGCTACCGTTTGGTTTGCATCCTATTCCCTGTCATTGAGTATGCATAAGTTTTTAATTATGTTAATCATTGAATTCTATGATGAAGTTTATTTGTTTGGAAGTATTAATTCTCAATTGTCTAATATTGTGGATGATCATAATTTGGTTATGATATATGTGGTTGATTCCCATCTTGGATGAAGTTGAAGTATCTTTTTGAATCACGTTATATGAAGTGTTGTAGGCATGACATGCACATCGCATCATCCATGTTGCATTTTAAAGTTATGTCGTGATCTTATGGTCCGACCGTACCGGTACATTTTTAGCATCGTACGTTGCCCGAGGAGGGGTACGATGCGGCTTCATATCCTTAGAGGTATGAAGGCAGAAGTCATCCTTGCATTTGCAGACATTTGCATTCATGAGGAATATATGAAGTGTGACATTACTATATTACTATTGTGGTTTCTACCTGCGAGGTGTGGTAACTAGGTGTGTTGTACGTTGTATACGTGCTGCACCTTGGTAATAAGAAGGTTGTGGAATCAGGTGGTGGTAAAACAATGTTCTTATGTGGTTGAATAGTTTGATATTATTTTACTTGCTGAGATGTGTAATCTCACTCTTGCATTACTCAATGCAGGTACTTGATACATGTTGGGAATGAGGGGAGTAGCAGCACGTCCACTTACACTCTCACAATAACGCTGCCCAGGCGCAGCCATGATTTAATTAGAAACTTATTGTCAAAGGAAGTTTGTTTTTTATATAGTCGTGCGCACTGGTTAATTCAGTTCAGGTCGTACGTTTATCTTCCCTTGCTAGCCGATTAATAATACTTAGTATGTTTTTGTCATGATATATGTTTATACCCTGTTGCCCCCTTATTTATGCAATCTTGCAAAGGGGATGCTGCCGAAATTTTATATATGGACGTCAGAAGTGTAGTTCAGTAGCATTCTGGGTTGTTTGTGGAACCCGGGGTGTTACAGTTGGTATCAGAGGATAGGCTTTAGATTCTACGCAATTTGAAGATAAATTTGACACACTTGCACATATAGGAAGGGTATGGGTTCATATATCTTTCATATTAGTTTTTTATTGTATAGATGACTAGAATTTCCTTACTCCAAATCCCTTTATGGTTTGATGGGGTATGTCGTTAACGACGTAATGCTTGATATGATATGTTACTTCTATTTAATATTGGTTTCTTGATGTGGTTGTTATTGAAATTATTATGCAAGTGAAGCTACTAATGTACTTGTTTTATATACATATCGTCATAATGTTGTTTTTGGATGCAATGTTTACTAATCTCTGAGCTATTACTATCATACATTTCTGTAAGCTTGACTGTGGATGTTTTTTTTCCAAAAGGATTCTTGGGTTCTAGTACTTATAGGACCGATTGTTTATTGAGCTTGTGTATGAAGGATCTATTCCGACTTGGTGTAGTGTGAAAACACTATACAATGTAGTTTTATGGTGTTGTTGAGTTTGATTGACTGTTGGGTTACAACCCAACTTATCAATGTAATATTTCCATGGGTGCAGTGCTTTACACCTCACCTTTTTTGGCTAGTGTGGCTACTTGCCAACTTGATCTTAGAGTACAATAGGTTTGTCTCCATAGAGCAAAGGCAATGTTGGACTGTCTATGAAATCTTGAGACTGGTAGAACTCAAGTGAATTTGTAAGATGACGTGGATAGATAAGTTCAACCATGTTTACATGATAGGTTTTCTTATTGTGTGCAACCTTATCTTTAAAATTAAATAGGGTGATTTCAAGTGGATTTTATGTCTATATTATAGTTGAAGAGGCATGCATGTTTTCCTTCTATGGTTTGTTTCTATAGCCAAAAAAATTATGCATAATTTTTATTTGTTGGAGGCTAGTCATGTGGACGATATGGACAACCCGTTTTATATTGTTTTTAATCGCCGATGATATATGGTAGTTTTTTTATATGATCAGTTCTCTATGCATGCTTGTTGAATTATTATTTGGACCGCTTTATCTTAAACAAAGTCAATGTTTAACTGGAAGTTGCTTATGTTTGTTAGTCCTCTATCTCTATAATGATGTGGTTGTTGCATCAGATGGAGATTTTTTTATATGAATGATGGTTTGATAGATCATGTATGTCTACTACTCTGAAGTCATCCTATGACATCACGAGGTACAAATTGTTCAAGTGCAATAATAGGAGGTATTGTTGTATGTGAGGTTAATCAAGGTAGTTTGGTTAGGTGGATTGTCTTATTGAAGTCCAATTACTCCTATTGAGCATAGTATCGTGTTATTATTTTAGTGTTGAAAGTAATATTTATGATGCTTTTGCATGAGTCTGTGTCAAGAAGTACATTAGTTTTTCTTGTTGTTATCCCTCCATTGCTTTATGAGTATTGCAAATTTTATCTCTTTTGAGAGGAGAAAAAGATGTTATATGACATGAGCACCATTTGCTTCACATCAACAGAATAGTTTTGGAAATTTCTAGTAGTTGGATTCTAGTGTAATAACAACCATGTTTTATAGTGCTGGAGACGGGTATGTCAGGTGTTTCATACATTGTCGATACAGGGATGTTTGACCTTAGTGGCATTAACAAACGAGGTTGTTGAATTCATTGATTGTTGTGCTTAGTGTTCTAACCTATTTGGTAGAGTGTTATTTAAAGACTTTGTGGAGTTGCATCCCAGTTTGGTAGTGGAAAATCCTAGTGTTGATTGCACCTGCCAATGACTTGGGTTTCATTTTATATTGTTTTTTTTATTGTTGATAATGTGTTGTTTGGTTTTGGGAGGCATTTTAAATTAGTTGGAGGCTGAATCAGGCTTCACTTATCTAGAATGTTTTGTAGTATGTTCCTTCGTCTTTCCATAGGATGTTTAATCACCATGTTTGGTCTAAACATTTGAGAGATAGGGGTTTCTTAAAACATCCTTGTTGGTGTCTCTAGCAGAGTGAGTCTTTAATTTTGTACGGAAGTGTAGACATTGAAGACGGTATAATTTGGTCTTTGTGGATTATGAAAGTTTTAGTAATTTCATGATCTTTTCAAAGAGTATTGGTTTCTAATTCTCATTGCATATAATTGGAGTTAGGTTGCTCTGAAGTTGTTGCACTGTTGTGTCTGAACTTTAGGCGTCGTTATAATCACCAATAAATCGACCGCATTTTGATAGTTGCAGAGCCCAAATTTGCGAATTCTCTTTAAGCAAAACTTGTAGGTCTTTTTAGTACCTTTTTAATGGGTATTTACTTGTAACTGTCTGTTAAATAGATTTGGAGAGGTGGTTGCCCGGATATAAGTCGAATCTCTAATCTGCAGTATCTCAGGCTGAGTTTAGCTGTAGGTCATGCAGAGTTGAGGGCTATAAGGATAAATTTGGGTGCAACTTTATTGCAAAAGTCGTGGACAATTTTCAAAACTTTTCCAACGCGTGTTCGTTGTAGTTTAAGTTGAGTATAGCAGGAGTTATAAGTTTTTGAATTTTAGTTGTCCATTGTTTCAATCCTATCAGTTTTGCAACAAAAGAGTTGCATTGTTTTATAAGTTTGGAAACCAATTCCAAGACACTCATTATAATAAGAGTTCTAGGGAATGTTATAATCTTTTCAATGAGTTTATATTTGCAAAATTTTGTTAGCTGCAGGGAGTTATGATATAATGTATAGAATGTGCTTGGATGAATATGTGGGCAGACATAACATGCTTAAATTGATTCTTGTTTGCATGATGTGAGATTAGGCTTAAATGATTTAAAAAGTTATCATATTGCTTCTATACTTATATTTGTTCTAGGTGTCTCGTAATGAAGAACCTAAAGTTATTAGTCTTTCAATGACCACTTAATCTTAGAAGAGTAATGAACCTGATAAAATCTATTGCTTGTTGTTGGGATTGCATGACCAGTTTTAGTTATGCAGCTAGTTCAATGAAGTAAACCATCTTTTCTGTAGAGATGTTATATGTAAAAGTTGTAGCCAACTTCTTTATCTTACTTGTGTAAAAATTTCATGACCATAGGTCTAGAAGTTTGGGAGTTATGTTTTTCTCAAGTCCAGTCTTGAAATCTGTGCAGATTCTGTACAGATTTCGAAGCTGACCTTGTTTGCCCAATTTAAACTTCGAATAACTTATTATAAATTATAAATAAGTTGTAGTACTTTTCTTAATCTTTTCAACAAATTTGGATTACTTTTTTTGGAGATCTATAAGTAAAGTTACAACTGTTTTAAGTGTGATCTCTGAATCTGTCCAAATTTGGACAGCAGAGCCTTTCTCGTGTCTTTTGACCTTGATATGCATTGAATTAACTTGATATGTTTATAAATGAATTATAGACAATTCTACTAGCTTTATAAAAAGTCTGGGAGCACCTGAATTGGATGATTGAGACTCCAATTATGGATTTTTGAATTGAGTAGTTGAATTATGTCCAAGTCTGGACAGAATTTACGTTTAGCATTGTTTGACCATTCTAAGTGTCAAATCTTGTTGTGATGATAATACCAAGGGTATAGTGGACTTTATAAGCTTTCCATAAAGTCCTAGTTTACTAATTTTCGATGCATAATTTGTGAGTTAGGAGCAAAATAATTAACCGCTGTGTTGTTGTCTAGAAATATGCAAGCATTAAGTTGCTATCTTGAAGTTGCTCTTGTTTAGCTAAGTTTTGTTTAGGCTATAGGAACACTATATGAATTGCATTAATATATACATTCATTGAAGTACTTGCATATGTCAATATTGATTTGGTGTCTAGAAAGCTTTGTCCGAGGTATATAGGACCGTCTACTATCTTAGCCGAGGTGGCAGCTGGGCTTATCACTTGCAATTATCGGAATCTATGATCAGAGTACACCATGTATTCCATGTATTTATGTTGAGGAAGTATTTGTGGAATCCAGACCATCTAATCGAGCTAGAGCCGATTCCCGTGTAGCAAGACCAGACTCTTGAGTGTCGTCTGCTGCGTATCTTAGAATCCTAGGAACTTGAGGAGCTGATACGACAGAAGTACCCGAACTTTTCGTTATGTGTGAGTTTTGTTGATTCATTAATCTTTCTTTTGTCATTCCGATAGAAGCGTCGGAATTCGAGGTCGAATTCTTTTTAAGAAGGGTAGAGTGTGATACCCAATTTCCAAAAGGAAGAGAAATTGAAGATTATTCTTTTTTTTCATTGTTTTCTCTTCCGGGTTCTGTGCTATAGGGGTTTGGAACTTTTAGGAAGCATTCACTAGTAAAACAGTAGAATTCTTGTTGGACTGGTGCCCTGGGATCGGGAACGGACGTGAGAGCGAGTTTGGGCCGTGGATCTCGATCCGGCGGTGGGGAGCCCATTAGTTCTCCCCCCTTAACCCTAGCCGCCCCCTCCCCTATTCCCCTTTGGTTGCAGCCGCCCCCCCTTCCCTATTCCCCTTTGTGGCCGCCACCCCCCTCTCTCTCCCTCTCCTTCTCCCCCAAGTGATTGCAGCACCACCCCTCAACCCTAGCCGCCCCCCCCTCCTCCTCTCCATGGTGCATCCTCCCCGCTTGGTACCCCGTCGTGTGGGTGCGAGTCTTCCATTGGAGTTTGGAGGGAGGAAGAAGGAAGAATGGAAGGAGGAAAGGAGGAACCCAAGGTGATTTTAAGATCATTCTTTTTAGTATTTGTGCTGCAATCCAATTGTTTACATGTTTACCTATGCGAATCGGTATAGGTGCTGTCCAGATTTTTTTGTGGGAGGACGAACAGCAGTAGTTCTAGGGATTTCTGGGAATTTTTCGTGGGCAATTAGTGGGGATCAGTGGGAGAATCATGTATAACTTTGTCATACCTTTCCAACGAGTACTTATGCGCTCGATTCGGAGTTATAATTTAGGAGATATCGTTGTTTGAATCCGGTTATGTTGCTGTCCAAAAAAACAGATTTTCAGGTGGATGAACAGCAGTAGTAATAGCAGTTTCTGGGGATTTTTCGTGGGAAATTAGTGATAATCAATATGAGAATCATGTAGATCTTTGTCATACCTTTCCAACGAGTACTTATGCGCTCGATTCAGAGTTATATTTTAGGAGATATCGTTGTTTGAATCCGGTTATGTTGCTGTCCAAAAAAAACAGATTTTTCAGGTGGGTGAACAGCAGTAGTATTAGCAGTTTCTGTGAATTTTTCGTGGGTAATTAGTGTTAACCAGTATGATAATCATGTAGGGCTTTGTCTTATATTTCTAATGAGTACTTATGCGCTTGATTTGGAATTATATTTTAAAAGATATCGCTGTTTGAATCCGGGTATGTCGCTGTCCAAAAGACAAAAAAACAGATTACAGGGTTCATCTTGTGGACTGTTTTGGGCTAATTAGATGTTAGAATTTAATTATAAATTGTATACAAAACTTGTGGGGAATTTTATGTAGATGCCTCTAGAGTTTTTGTTTGTTACCACTGTTGTCATAATTTTAAAGTTATGAAATTATTAAGCAGCGCCGCTGCAGTTTGGTGGGTGTGGGGAGAGATGTAACCCGCGGCGGGGTTTGAGTTTGTGCATAGGTGCGGCGTCGTTTATGAGCCTGATTATGTGAAATAGGTGCACTAAGTTGTGTGTCAAAAACAGGTGGTGGACTTCCGGATCGTACTTAGGGATTTGCCCGAACTTCCGGTAAAGGCAAGTAAATATAGTGGTGGTTGCTACCGTTTGGTTTGCATCCTATTCCCTGTCATTGAGTATGCATAAGTTTTTAATTATGTTAATCATTGAATTCTATGATGAAGTTTATTTGTTTGGAAGTATTAATTCTCAATTGTCTAATATTGTGGATGATCATAATTTGGTTATGATATATGTGGTTGATTCCCATCTTGGATGAAGTTGAAGTATCTTTTTGAATCACGTTATATGAAGTGTTGTAGGCATGACATGCACATCGCATCATCCATGTTGCATTTTGAAGTTATGTCGTGATCTTATGGTCCGACCGTACCGGTACATTTTTAGCATCGTACGTTGCCCGAGGAGGGGTACGATGCGGCTTCATATCCTTAGAGGTATGAAGGCAGAAGTCATCCTTGCATTTGCAGACATTTGCATTCATGAGGAATATATGAAGTGTGACATTACTATGTTACTATTGTGGTTTCTGAAAGGGAAATGTGCCCTTGGGCCATTTCTAAGTATTTTGGTGATTTAGTGCCCAACACAGGTGCCTAATTGTAGAATGGTGGACAAAGTACAAATCAAGGTATGTTTCTAAGCTTTAGTACATTGGTTTTGAGTACTAATACACTTGTCTAAGTGTTAGAAACAGAAAGTAGAAGAAAAGAAAAGAGGAGACAAAGACTTGGCTGTGTGCAGCCAAGACTCAGTTCGGTCTGGAGCACCGGACTGTCCGGTGCGCCAGGCTGACTTGGCGCGAAGTGGCCGCTCTCGGGAATTCGCCGACGACGTACGGCTAAAATTCACCGGACTGTCCGGTGTGCACCGGACTGTCCGGTGAGCCAACGGTCGGCCGGGCCAACGGTCGGCCGCGCAATCTGCGCGGGACACGTGGCCGAGCCAACAGTCGGAAGACGACACCGGACTGTCCGGTGTGCACCGGACATGTCCGGTGCGCCAACGGCTCCAGATCTGCCAACGGTCTGCAACGGTCGGCTTCGCTGTTTAAGGAAACAAATCGGGCACCGGACTGTCCGGTGCCCCCGACGACAGAAGGCAGGGATAGCCTTCTAGATTTGCTCTCAACGGCTCCTAGCTGCCTTGGGGCTATAAAAGGGGCCCCTAGGCGCATGGAGGAAACACACAAGCAACCTTTGAGCATTCTTGATCATCCACACTCAGTCTTTGCGCATTCGTTTGTCATTCTAAGTGTTTCGAGCTCCGTTCTAGTGAGAACTTTGTGATACTCTTGTGAGCTCGATTCTTGGCCGTGTGTGTGCGCGTTTCGCTGTGGATTTGTGTGTGTTGCTTCCCTCCCTTACTCTGTGCTTCGTTGTGATCATATACTTGTAAGGGCAAGAGACTCCAATTTGTGGAGATTCCTTGCAAACGGGATAGTGAAAGGCAAAACAAAACACCGTGGTATTCAAGTGGGTCTTTGGACCGCTTGAGAGGGGTTGATTGCAACCCTCGTCCGTTGGGACGCCACAACGTGGAGTAGGCAAGCGTTGGTCTTGGCCGAACCACGGGATAAACCACTGTGTCACCTCTGTGCTTGATCTCTTGTGGTATTGTGTTTTGTTGAGACTTCTCTTTAGCCACTTGGCAATTATTGTGCTAACACTTAACAAGTTTTTGTGGCTTAAGTTTCAAGTTTCACAGGATCACCTATTCACCCCCCCTCTAGGTGCTCTCAATTGGTATCGGAGCCGTTCTCTTCACAAAAGGGACTAACCGCCCGAAGAGATGGATCCTAAGGGGAAGGGAATTGTGATCAACGACAAAGAGAAGGAATCCTTCGTCAACGAGCCGAAGGACGACAAGCCTACCGACTCCGGCTCGGGCCATAGACGGAAGGAAGGGAAGAAGAAGAAGACGAGGCGCATCAAGGAGATCATCTACTACGACGATAGTGATGAATCCACTTCTTCCCAAAAGGACGACGACAACGACTACAGGAAGACGGTCAATTCGAACTTTTCATTTGATTATTCTCGTATTCCACATAGTTCGAATTCGCAATTGCTTTCCATTCCTCTTGGCAAACCTCCACACTTCGATGGGGAGGACTACGGATTTTGGAGTCACAAAATGCGCAGTCACTTATTCTCTCTCCATCCAAGCATATGGGAGATTGTGGAGAATGGAATGAAATTTGATAGCTCGGATAGCCCTGTGCTTATAAATGAACAAATTCATAGAAATGCACAAGCTACTACTGTTCTCTTAGCATCTTTGTGCAGGGAAGAGTACAATAAGGTGAGCGGCTTGGACAATGCCAAGCAGATATGGGACACCCTCAAGATCTCTCATGAGGGGAACGACATCACCATGCTCACCAAGATGGAGTTGGTGGAGGGCGAGCTTGGACGATTCGCCATGATAAGGGGAGAGGAGCCAACTCAAACTTACAACCGGCTCAAGACCCTTATCAACAAAATAAGGAGCTACGGAAGCACGCGTTGGACGGATCACGACGTCGTCCGCCTAATGCTCAGGTCCTTTACCGTTCTTGATCCTCATCTCGTGAACAATATTCGTGAGAATCCCAGGTACACGATGATGACGCCCGAGGAAGTACTTGGAAAATTCGTGAGCGGGCGGATGATGATCAAGGAGGCAAGATACGTCGACGACGCGTTGAACGGTGCACTCCACGAGCCTCAACCCATTGCTCTAAAGGCAACGAGGAGCAAGGAGTCGCTACCTAGCAAGGTGGCGCAAGTTGAGGCGGCCGGGCTCAATGATGAAGAGATGGCTCTCATCATCAAGAGATTCAAGACGGCGCTAAATGGTCGCAAGGGGCAGCCAAGCAAGACCAAGACAAAAGGGAAGCGCTCATGCTTCAAATGTGGTAAGGTTGGTCATTTTATTGCTAACTGTCCCGAAAATGATAGTGACCAGGAGCAAGGGAAAAATGGGAAGAGAGAGAACAAAAAGGTTTACAAGAAGGCCAAAGGCGAAGCACACCTTGGAAAGGAGTGGGATTCGGATTGCTCTTCGTCCGACTCCGACGACGAAGGACTCGCCGCCACTGCCTTCAACAAATCAGCTCTCTTCCCCAACGAGCATCACACTTGCCTCATGGCAAGGGAAAAGAAGGTAATCACTCGTAATGCTAATACTTATGATTCTTCGAGTGATGATGAATCTAGTGAGGATGAAATTGATTACTCTAGTTTATTCAAGGGATTGGATAGAACTAAGATAGCTAAGATTAATGAGTTGATTGATGCCTTAAATGAAAAGGATAGAATCTTAGAGAAACAAGAAGACCTTTTATATGAAGAGCATGATAAATTTGTTAGTGCACAAAATTCACTTGCTCTAGAAGTTAAAAGAAATGGAATGCTTTCTTGTGAACTTTCTACTTGTAATGAAACCATTTCTTCTTTAAAAGGTGAAATTAATGTTTTAACTGCAAAACTAGAAGTAGCAAGTAACTCTTGTGTTGAAAATGTTACAATTTGCACTAGGTGTAAGGATTTTGATGCTTGTAGTGAACACTTAGTTTCAATTTCAAAACTAAATGATGAAGTGGCTAGTCTTAATGCCCAACTTAAGACTAGCAAGAGTGAAGTTGATAAAATAAAATTTGCAAGGGATGCCTACACGATTGGTAGACACCCCTCAATTAAGGATGGTCTTGGCTTCAAGAGAGAGGCCAAGAACTTAACAAGCCATAAGACTCCCATCTTCGTCAAGGAGAAAGGGAAGGCCCCTATGGCTAGTAGCGCTAAAAGGAACCATGCTTTCTTATACCATGATAGGAGACATGCTAGAAATGCTTATAATGATTTTGATTCACATGTTTATGATTCTCATGCCATGTTTGCTTCTAGTTCTTCCTATAAGCATGATAGAGATATGTGTAGGAGAAATGGTGTACATATGCCTAGGAGAAATTTTGCTCATGTTCCTAGAAAAGTTGTGAACAAACCTTCTACCATTTATTATGCTTGCAATGCTCCCTTTGCTATTTGTAGAAAGGGTAAGAAGGTAATTGCTAGGAAGTTAGGGGCAAGATGCAAGGGAGATAAAACTTGCATTTGGGTCCCTAAGGATATTTGTGCTAACCTTGCAGGACCCAACATAAGTTGGGTACCTAAGACCCAAGCCTAAATTTGCCTTGCAGGTTTATGCATCCGGGGGTTCAAGCTGGATTATCGACAGCGGATGCACAAACCATATGACGGGGGAGAAAAAAAATGTTCACCTCCTACGTCAAAAATAAGGATTCCCAAGATTCAATTATATTCGGTGATGGGAATCAAGGCAAGGTAAAAGGGTTAGGTAAAATTGCAATTTCTAATGAGCACTCAATTTCAAATGTGTTTTTAGTTGAGTCTCTTGGTTACAATTTGCTATCTGTTAGTCAACTATGCAACATGGGATATAATTGTCTTTTTACTAATGTAGATGTGTCCGTCTTTAGAAGATGTGATGGTTCACTAGCTTTTAAGGGTGTACTAGATGGCAAGCTTTACTTAGTTGATTTTGCAAAAGAAGAGGCCGGTCTAGATGCATGCTTAATGGCTAAGACTTGCATGGGCTGGCTGTGGCATCGCCGCTTAGCACATGTGGGGATGAAGAACCTCCACAAGCTTCTAAAGGGAGAACACGTGATAGGTCTAACAAATGTTTATTTCGAAAAAGATAGACCTTGTGCAGCTTGTCAAGCAGGTAAACAAGTGGGAGGAGCACATCACAGCAAGAATGTGATGACCACATCAAGACCTCTGGAGCTGCTACATATGGACCTCTTTGGACCCGTCGCCTATCTAAGCATAGGAGGAAGTAAGTATGGTCTGGTTATTGTTGATGACTTTTCCCGCTTCACTTGGGTGTTCTTTTTGCAGGATAAGTCTGAAACACAAGGGACCCTCAAGCGCTTCCTCAGGAGAGCTCAAAATGAGTTTGAGCTCAAGGTGAAGAAGATAAGGAGCGACAACGGGTCCGAGTTCAAGAACCTTCAAGTGGAGGAGTTTCTTGAGGAGGAAGGGATCAAGCACGAGTTCTCCGCTCCCTACACACCACAACAAAATGGTGTGGTAGAGAGGAAGAACAGGACATTAATCGATATGGCGAGGACGATGCTTGGAGAATTCAAGACCCCCGAGTGCTTTTGGTCGGAAGCCGTGAACACGGCTTGCCACGCCATCAACAGGGTCTACCTTCATCGACTCCTCAAGAAGACTTCGTATGAGCTACTAACCAGTAACAAACCCAATGTATCGTACTTTCGTGTATTTGGGAGCAAGTGCTACATTCTAGTAAAGAAGGGCAGAAATTCTAAGTTTGCTCCCAAAGCTGTAGAAGGGTTTTTATTAGGTTATGATTCAAATACAAAGGCGTATAGGGTCTTCAACAAATCATCGGGTTTGGTTGAAGTCTCTAGCGACGTTGTATTTGATGAGACTAATGGCTCTCCAAGAGAGCAAGTTGTTGATTGTGATGATGTAGATGAAGAAGATGTTCCGACGGCCGCTATACGAACCATGGCGATTGGAGACGTTCGGCCACAGGAACAAGATGAACAAAATCAACCTCCTTCCTCAACAACGGTGCATCCCCCAACTCAAGACGATGAACAGGTTCATCAACAGGAGGCGTGTGATCAAGGGGGAGCACAAGATGATCATGTGATGAAAGAAGAAGCGCAACCGGCACCTCCAACCCAAGTTCGAGCAATGATTCAAAGGGATCATCCCGTCGACCAAATTCTGGGTGACATTAGCAAGGGAGTAACTACTCGGTCTCGATTAGTTAATTTTTGTGAACATTACTCCTTTGTCTCCTCTATTGAGCCTTTCAGGGTAGAGGAGGCCTTGCTAGATCCGGATTGGGTGTTGGCCATGCAGGAGGAACTTAACAACTTCAAGCGCAATGAAGTTTGGACGCTGGTGCCTCGTCCCAAGCAAAATGTTGTGGGAACCAAGTGGGTGTTCCGCAACAAACAAGACGAGCACGGAGTGGTGACAAGGAACAAGGCTCGACTTGTGGCAAAAGGTTATGCCCAAGTCGCAGGTTTGGACTTTGAGGAGACTTTTGCTCCTGTGGCTAGGCTAGAGTCCATTCGTATCTTGCTAGCATATGCCGCTCACCATTCTTTCAGGTTGTACCAAATGGATGTGAAGAGCGCTTTCCTCAACGGGCCAATAAAGGAGGAGGTGTACGTGGAGCAACCCCCTGGCTTCGAGGATGAGCGGTACCCCGACCACGTGTGTAAGCTCTCTAAGGCGCTCTATGGACTTAAACAAGCCCCAAGAGCATGGTATGAATGCCTTAGAGATTTCTTAATTGCTAATGCTTTCAAGGTTGGGAAAGCCGATCCAACTCTTTTCACTAAGACTTGTGATGGTGATTTGTTTGTGTGCCAAATTTATGTCGATGACATAATATTTGGTTCTACTAACCAAAAGTCTTGTGAAGAGTTTAGCAGGGTGATGACGCAAAAATTCGAGATGTCGATGATGGGCGAGTTGAACTACTTCCTTGGGTTCCAAGTGAAGCAACTCAAGGATGGTACCTTCATCTCCCAAACGAAGTACACGCAAGATCTGCTAAAGCGGTTTGGGATGAAGGACACCAAGCCCGCAAAGACTCCGATGGGAACCGACGGACACACCGACCTCAACAAAGGAGGTAAGTCCGTTGATCAAAAAGCATACCGGTCAATGATAGGGTCTTTACTTTATTTATGTGCTAGTAGACCGGATATTATGCTTAGCGTATGCATGTGTGCTAGATTTCAATCCGATCCTAAGGAGTGTCACTTGGTGGCGGTGAAGCGAATTCTTAGATATTTAGTCGCTACGCCTTGCTTCGGGATCTGGTATCCAAAGGGGTCTAACTTTGACTTGATTGGGTACTCAGATTCCGACTATGCTGGATGTAAGGTCGATAGGAAGAGTACATCGGGGACGTGCCAATTCTTAGGAAGGTCCCTGGTGTCATGGAACTCTAAGAAACAAACCTCCGTTGCCCTATCCACCGCTGAGGCCGAGTACGTTGCCGCAGGTCAGTGTTGCGCGCAACTACTTTGGATGAGGAAAACCCTCAGGGACTTTGGCTACAATCTGAGCAAAGTCCCACTCCTGTGTGACAATGAGAGTGCTATCCGAATAGCGGAAAATCCTGTTGAACACAGCCGCACAAAGCACATTGACATCCGGCATCACTTTTTGAGAGACCACCAGCAAAAGGGAGATATCGAAGTGTTTTATGTTAGCACCGAGAACCAGCTAGCCGATATCTTTACCAAGCCTTTAGATGAGAAGACCTTTTGCAGGCTGCGTAGTGAGCTAAATGTCTTAGATTCGCGGAACTTGGATTGAATTATAGCATACATGTGCTTATGCCTTTGATCATGTTCATTCTGCATTTTGTTGCTTATTATGGTGCTCAAGTTGTACAAACACTCCCTGGACCTCACAAGTCCGTTGCAAAGTGATGCACATGTTTAGGGGGAGATGTGTTACAACTTGATCCCTTGAGACTAACCATATGCTTGAGTTTGTTTGATTTAGTCTCAAAGGAGAATTGAAAGGGAAAAGGTGGACTTGGATCATGCAAGACTTCCACTGCACTCCGATGAGAGGGTAACCTATTCCAAGTCCATCTCATTGCCATTTGCTCTAAATTGAAGATTTTGGTGAGGCAATGGGGTTACAGGGCCAAGATTGATCCCGTTTTGGTGCTTGATGCCAAAGGGGGAGAAAATAAAGGCGAAAGCGATAAATGGATCAGCTACCACTTGAGAGATTTTGAAAATAGTAGAGTAGAGCTTTTGGTTTGTCAAAACTCTTTTATTGTCTCTTTTGGCTTCCTGTGGGGAGAAGTAGTAATTATGGGAAAAAGGGGGAGTTTTTGAAATCCTTGATCAATCTCTTTTGAAATGACTCTCTTTATGCTTTAACATGTGTGTTTGACTTAGAGATAGAGATTTGAGTTTGATTTGCAAAAACAAACCAAGTGGTGGCATAGAGTGATCCATATATGTCAAAATTGAATCAAAATAATTTGAGTTCTTATTTGAAGTGTTTTTGTACTTGTTCTACTTGCTTTATGTTGTGTTGGCATAAATCACCAAAAAGGGGGAGATTGAAAGGGAAATGTGCCCTTGGGCCATTTCTAAGTATTTTGGTGATTTAGTGCCCAACACAGGTGCCTAATTGTAGAATGGTGGACAAAGTACAAATCAAGGTATGTTTCTAAGCTTTAGTACATTGGTTTTGAGTACTAATACACTTGTCTAAGTGTTAGAAACAGAAAGTAGAAGAAAAGAAAAGAGGAGACAAAGACTTGGCTGTGTGCAGCCAAGACTCAGTTCGGTCTGGAGCACCGGACTGTCCGGTGTGCACCGGACAGTGTCCGGTGCGCCAGGCTGACTCGGCGCGAAGTGGCCGCTCTCGGGAATTCGCCGACGACGTACGGCTAAAATTCACCGGACTGTCCGGTGTGCACCGGACTGTCCGGTGTGCACCGGACTGTCCGGTGAGCCAACGGTCGGCCGGGCCAACGGTCGGCCGCACAATCTGCGCGGGACACGTGGCCGAGCCAACGGTCGGAAGACGGCACCGGACTGTCCGGTGTGCACCGGACATGTCCGGTGCGCCAACGGCTCCAGATCTGCCAACGGTCTGCAACGGTCGGCTTCGCTGTTTAAGGAAACAAATCGGGCACCGGACAGTGTCCGGTGTGCACCGGACTGTCCGGTGCCCCCGACGACAGAAGGCAGGGATAGCCTTCTAGATTTGCTCTCAACGGCTCCTAGCTGCCTTGGGGCTATAAAAGGGGCCCCTAGGCGCATGGAGGAAACACACAAGCAACCTTTGAGCATTCTTGATCATCCACACTCAGTCTTTGCGCATTCGTTTGTCATTCTAAGTGTTTCGAGCTCCGTTCTAGTGAGAACTTTGTGATACTCTTGTGAGCTCGATTCTTGGCCGTGTGTGTGCGCGTTTCGCTGTGGATTTGTGTGTGTTGCTTCCCTCCCTTACTCTGTGCTTCGTTGTGATCATATACTTGTAAGGGCAAGAGACTCCAATTTGTGGAGATTCCTTGCAAACGGGATAGTGAAAGGCAAAACAAAACACCGTGGTATTCAAGTGGGTCTTTGGACCGCTTGAGAGGGGTTGATTGCAACCCTCGTCCGTTGAGACGCCACAACGTGGAGTAGGCAAGCGTTGGTCTTGGCCGAACCACGGGATAAACCAGTGTGTCACCTCTGTGCTTGATCTCTTGTGGTATTGTGTTTTGTTGAGACTTCTGTTTAGCCACTTGGCAATTATTGTGCTAACACTTAACAAGTTTTTGTGGCTTAAGTTTCAAGTTTCACAGGATCACCTATTCACCCCCCCTCTAGGTGCTCTCAGTTTCTACCTGCGAGGTGTGGTAACTAGGTGTGTTGTACGTTGTATACGTGCTGCACCTTGGTAATAAGAAGGTTGTGGAATCAGGTGGTGGTAAAACAATGTTCTTATGTGGTTGAATAGTTTGATATTATTTTACTTGCTGAGATGTGTCATCTCACTCTTGCATTACTCAATGCAGGTACTTGATACATGTTGGGAATGAGGGGAGTAGCAGCACGTCCACTTACACTCTCACAATAACGCTGCCCAGGCGCAGCCATGATTTAATTAGAAACTTATTGTCAAAGGAAGTTTGTTTTTTATATAGTCGTGCGCACTGGTTAATTCAGTTCAGGTCATACGTTTATCTTCCCTTGCTAGCCGATTAATAATACTTAGTATGTTTTTGTCATGATATATGTTTATACCCTGTTGCCCCCTTATTTATGCAATCTTGCAAAGGGGATGCTGCCGAAATTTTATATAGACCTCTCACGAACACATCGCAGCATCCTCCAAGCGCCTCATCCTACGGTACCTGTTCTTGACCTGTGGGGGGTGTGAGACAGCAAGAGTGAGCTCACATACGTTCATAGCTCAACAAGTTGTGGGGAATAATGTGCATGAACTCGCCAAAGGTGGGAGCTCATGTGAAGTGTAAGGCTTACCAAAGAGGATGGTTAGAGCTGAGCATTGCTTTCAAAGTTGGTCAAAAATTTTATTAGCCGTTACTAAGTATAAGTAAATACCAACCCAATTAAGTAGTAGAACAAAAGTAACAACATCACCTGCGATGCAATGCATATGACAAATTGAATTTAGTTCCATAAATTAATCATGTGAGTGTCCGAGCTGCTCATGACCGTGAGCACGGCTAGTATACCAGTTTTACACTCTGCAGAGGTTGTGCATCTTTACTCACAAGTCATGTTACCCATCTGCCAAGAGACGGCCAATCCCGTACACCTCTACCGAGGAGGCGAGGCAGGGTAACACTACGAGGCCTTTACAAAGTTCCACTAGCTTCAGAAAACCCGCTACAGTTTATAGGAAGCTCTAATGCAGGAATCCCTCGTCTGACCGTCATCGCAGAAAAATCAACCCGAGGACCTCCCTACACTGACCACTCCCCTACTGCCCTTGCCCCTTTCGGGTAAGGTAGTCCTCCACTAGGGATGAAAGTGGTAATCCGAACTGTTAGAACAAATTTAATATTTTAAAATAGATATGTATAAAATTTGATGTTAATCTTTTCTTATGTTATCAAGCACATTAGTACAAATATGAATAAAATATTATATAAGTTGTTTTATGTATTATTTGTTCTCTACAACACAAAAAGTTGAAAAAATTACCGAATTTGTTTCCGAATCTATACCGAAGTTTATATCTATTATTTGAGAAAATGTAGGATGAATTTGAGGTTTACTTTTTATGAATCTTAACAAGCTGGATGTTAAAAACAAGAATACAAATTTGTATTGTATATTCTATATCCTATTTATTCGCAATCAAAGAAAAAGCTGATTACCGAATAAATACCGTTTCCGACCGTTTTCATCCCTATCCTCCACTAGCTTTCCTAGTTAGTCAACCAAGGGCGTCCCATTAAACCTTTGTGGTAGCACTATTTTCCCGGGTGGTTCTCCATGTTCCAATTAACATAATGATCTTATCATGAATAATAAATAACAACTGATAATAAGGGTATAATCATGAATAAAATGTATCTCCATACCCATAACCACATAAAGCAATAGCAGGTACTACCCAAAAATTCAGTGGTAAACAAGGTATAAAGATAGTCAAACTAGGGTAACCTATTGGGTCCCATCGAAATTAACCTATGCAGATCATTATGATTAATTAAAACATGACTGGGTAAAAAAGAAGTGACAAGGGCACAACTTGCCTGACACTTGAGATTCCAGGTACCAACTTTGCTCTTCAGATGACACGTAACCTCACGTTAGTCATAGCGATACAAACAAACATGGTATAGACAAAATTAACATCACACCAAACATAAGAACAAATTATATATCAATATTCTACGCGTTGCTACGAGATCGGGGGATCGAGAACCACTAAATTTGGGGTTACGGTTATGAAGTTATGGTTTTCCGAAGATCCACGTGGTTAAATATAGAATAGACTAAGTGCAAAATTTTAACCTATATTTCATGATAAAACAAAGTTACCAGATGATAATAAATATTATTGTAAGACTAATGCAACTAGAATGGATCAAAACGGAGTTACGGTTATTGAGTTATGAATTTCTAGAGTTATTCAGTACATGGTATAGATTAATTCAGATGAATAATTTTAATTCAAGTTTCATGGCTAAACAGAGACACTAGGTGATAGAAAATATTAAAACAAAATTATTGCAACTGAAACGGATTAAAAAGATGTTAAAATGAATTAAATATGAATAATACAAGTTTCTAGATTTATTTTTTGTATTAAAAATCAATTTCTATAATTATTTCACTAATTTCGCTGGTTTCTGGATTGGGCGCCAAATTCCAGAAATGTAGGGGTTAACCTGCAAAATTTCCCAAGACTCAGTATTCACCGTGCAGGATGGCGGGTTGATTTAAGAAAAGCCGACGGACTCATACGCAAAGACGCACGACGAAGGGGTACGGTTATATCCTGGCTGTTGGATCACTGATCTACGGATCAAATGTAATTAAACGATACCTAAGCGCATCCCTCCGATCAAGATCGGACGACCGTGAATCAATCTATGAAGGGGTACGCGATACATTAATCTTGGCCGCCCATCTACCAATCAATGGTCGGGACGAGCCCACACATCGCTACCTGATCTCTAATCCTATCCGACCATCCACGGGCCAACGCTCCAGATCCACTCACCTAAAGCGCCATACTGCGATCTAATCCAGACCGTTCGAATGAGATCCATTGGTTGCTGTACCCATTCCCCATACACCGCCGATTGAGGCGGCGCAGGAACCTCCCCTGCGGCGGCGCCATCACCGGCGAGAAGCAACACCGTGCCCCAATGCACAAATCTTCACCCTACCGATGCTATGCGAAGAGAATATCCAGACGAACAAGTGGAAGGTTCCTTACCTCCAACCAGTGCGTAGACACTACTGGCCATGTCGTGCCAAAGCTCGCGGTCGGACCAGGCGTCGGTGTGAAAATCCAAAACACCATGGCCACCAACCGAGTTCGGCCAGGCCAATAATACCTTTGGTGTCGCACGACAACGTTCCCTGGCACGAATCTGGACCCCGAACGACGACGTATCATGGTTTCACCCGTGGCGGCCCTACTCTCTACCCTCGATTCCTCCTTCCCATCTCTCTACTCTCCGGCTTTGGTTCGTATGCCCCAAGGTGCCCACATATATATCCGTGGGAGGAATCGGGTCGCGACCAAGGATCTCGGCGGGATTGGGGCGAATCCAACGGATACGGTGGTTACGGAGCTTGTTGTTGTGAACCACGGCCACGGACTTCATCACGGCTGAAAGGGGAAGAGAGGGCGCGAGGGAGCTCAGGGCACTGGAGTGTTGAAGGGAGAGAGAGCCAGCGCTTGAGGTGCCGCTCGCCATGGAGTTTTCGCCAGGATCCAACGGAAAGAGAAGAAATTGGCTGGCCACCCGGAAATCTGTTGTGCTTCCTATGGTGTCTCGTGAAGTTGTTTGGAGAGGACAACTCTGACCGTGAGGGCCCGCCAGCCAGTGTCCCTGCCGTGACCCGCACATATGGAGGAGGCTGCTGTCTAGGGCCCACATCACAGTGGCCAAAACAAAATGAAAAGGGGAAGAGGATGGATTGGGCCGGCGTGTACTCAGGGAAAGAGGGAAATGGGCCGAGAGTGGAAGAGAGTTGGGCTGTGATAGGAGGAAATCGGCCAAGGCTGCTCGGTGAGCTTTTCTTTTTTCCCCCTTTTTTGTTTTATTTTCTATTTTATTTCCTATTTCTATTTCAATTCAAATCCAGGTTTATATTTCAAATTTTTAAGTTAGATGCACAAACAAACTCCAACATGATGCAGGTATAATTTATATTAATTAATTTATTCGTTTATTCATAAAAATGATCTAATTATGCAACCCACACAATATTTTTCCATAAGTTATTATATTTTTTTAAGGAGTGCATTTGTATGTAGTTCATAAAGAGAATAATAAATAGATAAAATCTTCCTTGTGTTTATGGTTCCAAGTTTTTAGTTTTATTTTTTTCAGAATAACATTTAAAATTAGGATTCTTATATTAAAATACCTTTTAACCCTAAACCTTATAAAGAAATATTTATAAATCCTAGAATAGGATTTTGGTCGTTACAGCTTCCACCATATATTTAGAAGCCCAGGGCTCCCAATAGCCTTACCCTATATATATATATTGTCATAGAACCTAACAAGATATTAGGCCCACCTACATATGTCCTTGTCCTGAGGAACTCAGACAGTCATGCAGGTGTGCTCAATGGCTCGGCAGGTCCGGTTACTTATATCTCCATCACATCGCCCATGTAAGGAAAATGGACCCCGGGCCATTTGGCTAATTGAGTTTTGTGTTTGATGATTAACACAATCTGTGAACTAATAAGTTTCCTAGTGTTTGTGTTTGTAGTTCACAAGTCGATGGAGTTACTTGGAATAAGGAATTGAGGAAAGCAACACCTCAAAAGAAGACATTAAGAAGATCCAAGAAAAGTCCAAGAATGAAGATGTGTGTTTCCTGCGGACTGTCTTGTGCACCAGGAACCACAGCCCCAACGGCTAGTTCCAGGTGGCACCCGGAGGGAAAGCCATCGGACTATTCGGTGTGAAGTCCGGACTGTTCGGTGTGAGAAGGTCTGCGCGTCAACGGTCACTTGCTCTGATAGACCAATGACTAGGCGCACCGGACAAGGAACAATACGCTGTCCAGTGCACCACGGGACTGTCCGGTGTGACCGTAGAAAGCAGCAGCTTTCCTCCAATGGCTACAATTGTGTTGAGGACTATAAATTCACCCCAACCAGCCATTCTCTAGTGTGGGAGCCCAAGAGACATACCAAGGCATATAGTAGACATTCCCAAGTGCTCTTACACCCAAGTGCTTAATAGAATCACTTGGTGATTAGCGTAGGTGCTTTGCAAAGTGCTTAGGTTAGTTAGACCGCTTTAGCGCTTGCTCTAGGTGAACCCTAGTTAGTTGAGTGAGTTTTGTAAAAGCACACAACCCCTGGCTCTTGCGCGAGCTGTTGTAATTGTACCGAGTGGGGCGAGAGTCTTGTGAGACCGTAACAACCGCGTTTGTGTCACGATCGCCACCATGTACTGGAGGGAACGAGGCCCGTGACGTTTTCGACTGGAAGCTGGATAGTGGAGACGGCGGGGAGCGTCAGAGAGGAGCCAAAAGTGGAGCACCACTTGCATGTGGAGAAGGCCCGTTATTCTCTATGGAGTTACTCGACTGAGGTGCTTGGTCCTCGCGTGGGCTTCCCTTTGCGTAGGGGCACCAACGAGGATTAGTCGGGACCTTGCGTGGTTCCGATACCTCGGTGAAAATACCAGCGTCATCCACGAGAGTTTGCATCTCTACCTTGCTCTTTAAGCTTCCGCATCTATATTAAGCATTTAAGTTTCAATCTTGTCTTTATACTTATATAGTATAGATTGAAACTTAGCCATTGCGGTAGAGATAGCAACACTTAGAAAAAACCTAGTTTGCACATTCTAGTTTGATTATTTGCATAGGTTTTGTTCTAGGGATTTATTTGTGGCCTAGTTTAGTGAAAGTTTTAGAAGTCCTAATTCACCCCCTCTTAGGCATCACCCGTTTCCTACAAGTGGTATCAAAGCCTGGTTTGGCTCATTTGAAACGTTTTAGCTTCACCGCTAAAAGAGCCAACGCTTTTTAGAGGAAGGGATGGATACCCATAGGCCACCATACTTCGACGGCACTAACTTCCCATGTTATAGTGCTAGAATGGCTTGCTACCTAGAGGTCGTTGATCTAGGTGTTTGGAGAGTCACTCGAGATGGGATGAAACCCCCCAAGAATCCCGAGAAACCCACCACGAGTGAGGAAAAAGAAATTCATTTAAATGCTAGAGCCAAAAATTGCTTGTATGAATCTCTTAGCATGGTTATTTTTAATCAAGTATTTACCTTGAAAACTGCTAATGAGATTTGGCTAAAATTGCATGAGCTCCATGACGACACATCCAATGTCTGTGAGCAAAAACATTGCCTAGTCTTAAATGAGTATAATTCTTTTGCTATGAAAGATGATGAGCTTGTTAGAGACATGTATTCTCGTTTGAATCTAATTATCAATGAGCTCAATTCTATTAGCATAAATAAGCTAGGTGATGCGGACATTGTAAGGAAGATTATCTCCCTGCTACCACAACGAAGATATGGGAGCATCATCACCATTCTTCACAACATGGAGGACTTGAGTGAAATGACCCTGACCATTGTGATTGGAAAAATCGCAGCCTTTGAGATGTCATGAAAAATGTGTCGGGGAGAGGAGCCAACTTCCTCAAGGCCATATGCTTTTGCATGTGATGAAAGGAAGGGTAAAAAGAAGGCTTCCACTCCACGTTCCTCAAGTGAAGAAGAGGAAGAAGAAGAAAGTGATGATGAAGAAGATAATCAACCATCAACATCATCCTCCGAGGATGAAGAAACAATCAGACGCTTCGGAAAGGTAATGGGGATGATCTGCAAGATTAATCTAATGGGTGTGCCCCTACTGGTAGAGGATCTTCTCATTAACATTGATAGGAAAAAGCAAAGAAAGAGAGGATGCTTCGCATGTGGGGAGAAGGGCCACTTCAGGGACAACTGTCCAACTATGGCCGAACCCAAAAAGGAGAGGAGCAAAGGCGCTAACAAGTGTCAAGACTTGGAACGATTCTTCAAGCGAAGATGAACCTCCAAGGACGCGTAGCCACCGATCCTCATCACGCTCATCATAGTCATCACGCAAGTGCGTTATGGCAAGAGGTAAAATAAGTATCCCATCCTCTAGTGATGAAAGTAGTCGTGATGATGAAGGTGAGGGAAAGCCCTCCGTAGATGAGCTTGCGGAAGCCGTTAAATTTTTTCAGGATGTTTGCACTAAGCAAAAGGCTCAACTTAAAACTTTGAAAAATAAGTTGATTAGCTCTCAAAATGATTATAAAGGTTTGCTAGAAAAATTTGAAACATTTGTAAATTTGAATTGTGAGCTATCAACTCAAATTGAGCAATTAGAATCTAGTGCTCCATACACTGCTACCGATGATGGCCTTATTAAAAAGAATGAAAAACTTAAGGCTAAATTAGCTAGCTCCCAAGAAGCTATTAAAAATTTGCTAGGGAAAATGGAAATTCTTAGCATACACAACAATGAGCTAACTACTAAGCTAGAAAACATTGGTAGCACCCCAGAAGTATCTTTGGTTGAAATACCTGAAATTATTAAGAGAGATGCTTCTACTTCTTGCTTTGATTTAATTAATGATTCTAACCCCTGCAACCAAGTTCTTGTTAAGAGTATTGTTGTAGAAACATGTTCGGATGAGGTTGCAAAGGAAAATGAGCAATTAAAGCAAGAACTGGCTCGCCTTGGCAAGGCTTTGTATGAAAAGGAAGGCAAAGCCAAACAAAACCAACCTTCACAGGATAACACCACTGCGGGAGTGAACAAGCCTGTGAAGGGAGAAACCGTGATTTGTAGGCTATGCCACAAGGAAGGCCATAAGTCTTTCTAATGCAAGGCAATGGCCGGGGATAAGCAAAAGCAAAAGCCAACAAGCAAAATCTCTAACACCTACATAAAAAAGGTGAACAGAAAGGATGCTACACCATATTTGATCAAGAAGAAAAAGAATGGAAAGGTGATAGCAATCAAGGCCAACAAGCAAGCCAACAAAGAAAAGGGAGCCAAACGCATCTGGGTGCCAAAGGAAATAATGTCAACCATGAAAAGTACCAAGAAGGTTTGGATCCCGAAAGGGAAGTGAGTAGTCCGAAGGACTGCGGGAAATTTGGAGACTTGGCAAAGTTGGGGTGTATATCATGGGATACACCATATTGGATCAAGTTTATTGCCAAGTGAGTTAGTGAACCTTTTGGACTCAAATTTCCCCACCCATGACTAAGGTAACTACATTTATTGTATTTCTTATTTTTAAGATATGCATATCTATTTATTTTACATCTAGTTTATCTTTCATGCCTAGTATTGCAATTAATATTTACTTTTAGATAAAATGCATGCATACTAGGTAAATCTCATGGGAGGATTGCTTGTTTTTAATTCATACACTTAAGCAAACCTACATGGTTTAAAACGTTTATTCAAGCACGACACATAGTTTCTTTATCACTCCATAGTAAAGGATACACCAATTGATATTTTAATGCTACAAGTGGTAAAAACGCTTATATTATTTGTATCATTTAACTTATATGTGCCAAAGTTCAAATTATGGATAATTTGCCCCTCTCGATATCAAATCAAAGTGCATGTCTCCTACAAGTATTCAAAACTTGTATGCACACCTTCAGGGGGAGGTTACTCTATAATCTAAGACTTTGAGACTAACACCTTTTGAAGTTTACTTTATGTGATAGTCTCATTGTAAGGAAAATGAAGTCCCCGGAGGAAGACAACAATCTTCCACTGCAAAATCTCCAAGAACTCTCATGTCTCACAAGACTGTCATTGACTTTCAATCGGTATCTTTGAGACTACATTTAATATCATTTACATGTCTTCTCCAATATTTGATTAGGCTATATTTTCATATCTTATACTTCCATGTTGCTATTCATGCATATATGGTTCTCTCATATTCTGTTACCTATGCATAAGGAAGTTAGTCTAATCAAATCATGTCTTGCACCTCTAATTTTTACATACCTTTTCCTAAGTAGAAGATCTCTGTCAGGGGAGTATTTCTTCATCTCTAAAAAGGGGGAGAAATTTTCTTTCTAAAAGAGAACACTCATTTAGGGGGAGTAATCATTTGATGGTAACCTACAAGCAGTTTCAATTGGTATCCTACAATTGGTATCATTTGACACATTCTTTATGAGGGCAAGTCTTATTTACTTCCTGCATGCTTTTAATGTCTTCCTTTTCGGTGATTGATGCCAAAGGGGGAGAAATTTAGGGACCAAAGCAATGAAAAATGTATCAAACACCAAACACCACCAATTTAAAATTTTAAAAATCTGCAAGTGGCTTTTCAAGTGGTTTTGGTTATTTGGTCCAAAATAGGAAGTAAGTGAATTATGGAGTTAGGGGGAGGCTTAGGTCCATAATATCACATTGTGGGGACAAACATGCATCCTAGCAAGTAGTTTGCATTCTTTCATTCAAATACTTGTATTATTTGCTTGCTTTGGTTGTGTTGTCATCAATCACCAAAAGGGGGAGATTGTAAGGAAAATGGACCCCGGGCCATTTGTCTAATTGAGTTTTGGTGTTTGATGATTAACACAATCTGTGAACTAATAAGTTTCCTAGTGTTTGTGTTTGTAGTTCACAGGATGATGGAGTTACTTGGACTATGGAATTGATGAAAGCAACACCTCAAAAGAAGACCTTAAGAAGATCCAAGAAAAGTCCAAGAATGAAGATGTGTGTTGCCTGCGGACTGTCTGTGCGTGGAGCATTGGACTGTCCGGTGCACCAGGAACCACAGCCCCAACGACTAGTTCTAGGTGGCACCCGGAGGGAAGGCCACCGGACTGTCCAGTGTGAAGTTCGGACTGTTCGGTGTGAAAAGGTCTGCGCGTCAACGGTCACCTGCTCTGATAGACCAACGACTAGGTGCACCGAACAAGGAACAGTACGCTGTCCGGTGTACCATCGGTGTAACACCCCGTCCAATCCCTGGACCAGCGGTACTTACTCCTGGAAGCTCTCTAGAATCATATATCGTCCCCACATACCAACACGAGTCTTTTGTGCGCACTTTGTACTCACTCATGCGCACCCGAGAAAACTTCCCGGTCGGTCACCCATCCCAAATTGCTCCAAGCCAAGCATGCTTAACTTGGAGTTTCTTTCGAGATAGGCTTTCGAAAAAGAAGATGCACCTTGTTGATATGATTACTCTATTAATTCTATTAAGCCTTGGGTCAGGACAACCCATCCCAGGGGCTAGGATATCACAATCCACCCCCCTTAGAAGACCGACGTCCTCATCAGTCAACCCCAATCCAGGAACCTCCCCTCTTAGCCACGTCTATGTGTCTAGTGTCGTCATATGCCATGCCATGTGACCACTCCAGGCCCACATGCGCCATGCGCCATATACTCGACCCCCTAGCCCACACACGCCCGTGAAACCTCGAGGGTTGGCTCTGATACCACTTGTAACACCCCGTCCAATCCCTGGACCGACGGTACTTACTCCTGGCAGCTCTCTAGGATCATATATTGTCCCCACAGACCAGGTACATACTCCTAGCAGCTCTCTAGGATCATATATTGTCCCCACAGACCAACACGAGTCTTTTGTGTACACTTTGTCCTCACTCATGCGCACCCGAGAAAACTTCCCGGTCGGTCACCCATCCCAAATTTCTCCAAGCCAAGCACGCTTAACTTGGAGGTTCTTTCGAGGTAGGCTTCCGAAAAAGAAGATGCACCTTGTTGGTATGATTACATTATTAATTCTATTAAGCCTTGGGCAAGGACATCCCATCCCAGGGGCCAGGATATCACAACCAGACTGTCCGGTGCACCACCGGACTGTCCGGTGTGACCGCAGAAAGCAGCAGCTTTCCTCCAGCGGCTACAATTGTGTTGGGGACTATAAATACACCCCAGCCGGCCATTCTCTAGTGTGGGAGCCCAAGAAACATACTAAGGCATATAGTAGACATTCCCAAGTGCTCTTACACCCAAGTGCTTAATAGAATCACTCGGTGATTAGCGTAGGTGATTTGCGAAGTGCTTAGGTTAGTTAGAATGCTTTAGCGCTTGCTCTAGGTGAATCCTAGTTAGTTGAGTGAGTTTTGTAAAACCACACAACCCCCGGCTCTTGCGTGAGCTGTTGTAATTGTACCGAGTGGGGCGACAGTCTTGCAAGACCGTTGAGAGCACCTAGAGGGGGGGTTGAATAGGTGATCCTATAAAACTTAAAACTTATAGCCACAAAACTTGGTTAAGTGTTAGAGAGATAATACCAAGTGACTATAAAGCGAGCTCTTGCGAATCACAACAATCACACAAAAAGCAATCACAAGAGACACGCGAGTTATCCCGTGGTTCGACAAGTATAACACTTGTCTACCTCCATGTTGTGGCGTCCTAATGGACGAGGGTTGCACTCAACCCCTTTCAAGTGATCCAATGATCAACTTGAATACCACGGTGTTCTTTTTTCTTATCACTTTTCTCGTTTGCGAGGAATCTCCACAAGTTGGAGTCTCTCGCCCTTACAACAAATATCAATGTGAAAGCACCAGAGTAAGGGAGGGAAGCAACACACACAAATCCCAGCAATACGCACACACACAAGCCAAGACTTGAGCTCAAATGAAACACAACAAGTTCACCACTAGAACAGAGCTCAAATCACTAAGAATGTCAATCGAATGTGTGAAGATGGAGTGCGGGAGTCTTAGAATGTTCAAAGTATGCTTGGTGTTCTCCTCCATGCGCCTAGGGGTCCCTTTTATAGCCCTAAGGCAGCTAGGAGCCGTTGGGAGCAATCTGGGAAGGCAATTCTTGCCTTCTGTCGGGTGGAGCACCGGACAGTCCGGTGCACCACCGGACATCCACTGTTCACAGTCTGGTGCAGATTGCTTTCCTAAATTGGCACAGCCGACCGTTGAAGATTTGGAGCCGTTGGCGCACCGAACAGTCAGGTGCCCCCATCTGACCGTTGGCTCAGCCCCGCGTCACGCGCGGATTGCGCGACCGACCGTTGGCTCGGCAGACCGTTGGCTCACCGGACAGTCCGGTGATTTTTAGCTGTACGCTGTTGACTGTTTCCCGAGAGCGGCGACTTCGCCGCAGACGACTCACCGGACAGTCCGGTGCTCCACCGGACAGTCCAGTGATTTTTAGCCGTACGCCGCCGTCGAGACCCGAGAGTAGGCTGTTCATTGGTACTGGTCCTGGCACATCGGACACTGTCCGGTGCACCACCGGACAGTCCGGTGCACCTAGACCGAGCAACCTTTTGGCTGTACATAGCCAACTTTTCTCCAATACGATTTCTCCTGTTTTTAGCACTTAGACATAATACATTAGTCTTCAAAACAATGTACTAAGTCTAGAAACATACCTTTAATCTTGATTTGCACTTCTTGAGTCTTTGGCACAAATATCACTCAAAGCATTTTTGTGTGTAGCACTTAATCACCAAAATCTTATAGAAATGGCCCAAGGGCACATTTCCCTTTCAATCTCCCCCTTTTTGGTGATTTATGCCAACACAACAAAAAGCAACTAAAGAAGTGCAACATCAATGCAAATGAGAACAAAAATTTTGTTTTTGGTTCAAATTTGGCATATTCGGATCATTCTTTGCCACCACTTGGTTTGTTTTTGCAAATCAAACTCAATTTCCTATCTCTAAGTCAAATTCACTTGTTGAGGCATAGAGAGAGGTATTCCACGAGAAATTGATCAAAGATTCAAAAACTCCCCCTTTTCCCCATAATCAAACATTCTCCCCACAAGAGACCAACTTTTGACAATAAGAGACAATAAGAGTATTTTGACACAACAAAAGCTCTAACTCTACTATTTTCAAAATTCTCAAGTGGTAGCTGATCCATTTGCTTTGGCATTAATTTCTCCCCCTTTGGCATTAAGCACCAAAATGGGATCATTATTGGCCCTTAAACCCCATTGCCTCACCAAAATCTTCAATTAAGAGTAAAAAGGCAATAAGAGCACGGAGATGAACTTGGAGTAAATTACCCTCTCATCAGAGTGCAGTGGAAGTCTTGCATGGTCCAAGTTCACCTTTTCCCTTTCAATTCACCTTTGAGACTAAATTAAGAAAACTCAAGCACACGGTTAGTCTCAAAGGGTCAAGTTGTAGCATTTCTCCCCCTAAGTATGTGCACATTCACACATGGACTTGTGAGGTCCGGGGATCCCTTGCACAACTTGAGCACCGTTAGTAAGCAATAAAATGCATAATGGAACATGATCAAAGGCATAAAACACATGTATGCTCTATATCAATCCAAGTTACGCGAATCTAAGACATTTAGCTCACTATGCAGCCTGCAAAAGGTCTTCTCATCTAAAGGCTTGGTAAAGATATCGGCTAGTTGGTTCTCGGTGCTAACATAAAACACTTTGATATCTCCCTTTTGCTGGTGGTCTCTCAAAAAGTGATGCCGGATGTCTATGTGCTTTGAGCGGCTGTGTTCAACAGGATTGTCCGCCATGCGGATAGCACTCTCATTGTCACATAGGAGTGGGACTTTGCTCAGATTGTAGCTAAAGTCCCTGAGGGTTTGCCTCATCCAAAGTAGTTGCGCGCAACACTGTCCTACGGCAACGTACTCGACCTCAGCGGTGGGTAGGGCAACGGAAGTTTGTTTCTTAGAACTCCAAGACACCAGGGACCTTCCTAGGAATTGGCACGTCCCTGATGTACTCTTCCTATCGACCTTACATCCAGCATAATCGGAGTCTGAGTATCCAATCAAGTCAAAGGTAGACCCCTTTGGATACCAGATCCCGAAGCAAGGCATAGTAACTAAATATCTAATAATTCGCTTAATGGCCACAAGGTGACACTCCCTTGGGTCGGATTGAAATCTAGCACACATGCATACGCTAAGCATAATATCCGGTCTTTTGATCGGTATGCCTTTTGATCAACGGACTTACCTCCTTTGTTGAGGTCGACATGTCCGTCGGTTCCCATTAGAGTCTTTGCGGGCTTGGCATCCTTCATCCCAAACCGCTTGAGCAAGTCTTGCGTGTACTTTGTTTGAGAGATAAAGGTGTCGTCCTTGAGTTGCTTCACTTGGAACCCAAGGAAGTAGTTCAACTCGCCCATCATCGACATCTCAAATTTCTGAGTCATCACCCTGCTAAACTCTTCACAAGACTTTTGGTTAGTAGAACCAAATATTATGTCATCGACATAAATTTGGCACACAAATAGATCACCGTCACAAGTCTTAGTGAAAAGAGTTGGATCGGCTTTCCCAACCTTGAAAGCATTAGCAATTAGAAAGTCTCTAAGGCATTCATACCATGCTCTTGGGGCTTGCTTAAGTCCATAGAGCGCCTTAGAGAGCTTACACACATGGTCGGGGTACCGTTCATCCTCAAAGCCAGGGGGTTGCTCCACGTACACCTCCTCCTTGATTGGCCCGTTAAGGAAAGCGCTCTTCATGTCCATTTGGAACAACTTGAAAGAATGGTGAGCGGCATAGGCTAACAAAATGCGAATCGACTCTAGCCTAGCCACAGGAGCAAAAGTCTCCTCAAAGTCCAAACCTGCGACTTGGGCATAACCTTTTGCCATAAGTCGAGCCTTGTTCCTTGTCACCACCCCGTGCTCGTCCTGTTTGTTGCGGAACACCCACTTGGTTCCCACAACGTTCTGCTTGGGACATGGCACTAGTGTCCAAACTTCACTTCGCTTGAAGTTGTTGAGCTCTTCCTGCATAGCCAACACCCAGTCTGGATCTAGCAATGCCTCTTCTACCCTGAAAGGCTCAATAGAAGAGACAAAAGAGTAATGCTCACAAAAATTAGCTAATCTAGAGCGAGTAGTCACTCCCTTGCTTATGTCACCCAAAATCTGGTTGACGGGATGATTCCTTTGAATCGTCGCTCGAACTTGAGTTGGAGGGGCCCGTGGTACTTCTTCCTCCTCAAATTGGTCTTCTTGTGCTCCCCCTTGATCACACGCCTCCTCTTGAGGAACCTGTTCATCATCTTGAGTTGGGGGGTGCACCATTGTTGAGGAAGAAGGTTGATCTTGCTCCTTTTATTCCTGTGGTCGCACATCTCCAATAGCCATGGTGCGTATTGCTTCCGTTGGAACATCATCCTCATCTACATCATCAAGATCAACTTGCTCTCTCGGAGAGCCATTAGTTTCATCAAATACAACATCGCTAGAGAATTCAACCAAACCCGATGATTTGTTGAAGACTCTATACGCCTTTGTATTTGAGTCATAACCTAGTAAAAACCCTTCTACAGCTTTGGGAGCAAATTTTGAATTCCTACCTTTCTTCACTAGAATGTAGCATTTACTCCCAAAAACTCGAAAATATGAAACATTGGGTTTGTTACCGGTTAGAAGTTCGTATGACGTCTTCTTGAGGAGGCGATGAAGGTAGACCCGGTTTATGGCGTGACAAGCCGTGTTCACGGCTTCCGACCAAAACCGCTCGGGCGTCTTGAATTCTCCAAGCATTGTCCTTGCCATATCTATGAGCGTCCTGTTCTTCCTCTCTACCACACCATTTTGCTGTGGTGTGTAGGGAGCGGAGAACTCGTGCTTGATTCCTTCCTCCTCAAGAAACTCCTCCACTTGAAGGTTCTTGAACTCGGACCCGTTGTCGCTTCTAATCTTTTTCACCTTGAGCTCAAATTTGTTTTGAGCTCGCCTTAGAAAGCGCTTGAGGGTCCCTTGGGTTTCTGATTTATCCTGCAAAAAGAATACCCAAGTGAAGCGGGAAAAATCATCAACAACAACAAGACCATACTTACTTCCCCCGATGCTAAGGTAGGCAACGGGTCCGAAGAGGTCCATATGCAGTAGCTCCAGAGGTCTTGATGTGGTCATCACATTCTTGTTGTGATGAGCGCTTCCCACCTGTTTACCTACTTGACAAGCTACACAAGGTCTATCTTTTTCGAAAAACACATTTGTTAGACCTAACACATGTTCTCCCTTTAGAAGTTTGTGAAGGTTCTTCATCCCAACATGTGCTAGACGGCGATGTCATAGCCAGCCCATGCTAGTCTTAGTAATTAAGCATGCATCTAGACCGGCCTCCTCCTTCGAAGAATCAACTAAATAGAGTTTGCCGTCTAGTACACCCTTAAAAGCTAATGAACCATCAATCCTTCTAAAGACAGACACATCTACATTAGTAAATAAGCAATTGTAACCCATATTACATAATTGACTAACGGACAACAAGTTATACCCCAGCGATTCAACTAAAAACACATTAGATATGGAACGCTCGGATGAAATAGCTATCTTTCCTAGTCCTTTCACCTTGCCTTGATTCCCGTCACCGAATATGATTGAGTCTTGGGAATCTTTGTTCTTGATGTAGGAGGTGAACATCTTCTTCTTCCCCGTCATGTGGTTTGTGCATCCGCTGTCGATAATCCAGCTTGAGCCCCCGGATGCATAAACCTGCAAGGCAAATTAGGCTTGGGTTTTAGGTACCCAACTCTTGTTGGGTCCTACAAGGTTAGTTATAATAGCCTTAGGGACCCAAATGCAAGTCTTGTCTCCCTTGCATTTGGCCCCCACCTTTTTAGCAATCACTTTTTTATTTTTACATGAAAGAACAAACTTAGTATTGCAAGCATGAAAGACAGTGGTAGATCCATTATACACTTTCCTAGGAGCATGAGACACAAAATTCCTCCTAGGTCTACCATTAAAATTGGAACTTGAAGCAATCATGGCATGTGAGTCAAAAGCATTATAACTCCTATTAGCATGTCTAGAAATTTTCCTATCACTATAGATAAAAGCATGATTCCTTTGAGCATTACTAGTCATAGGGGCCTTCCCTTTGTCCTTGGCGGAGATAGGAGCCCTTTGACTTGTTAAGTTCTTGGCTTCCCTTCGAAAACCAAGCCCGTCCTTAATAGAGGGATGTCTACCTATAGTGTAGGCATCCCTTGCAAATTTTAGTTTATCAAACTCATTTTTGCTAGTCTTAAGTTGGGCATTAAGACTAGCCACTTCATCATTTAATCTAGTTATGGAAATTAAATGTTCACTACAAGCATCAACATTAAAATCCTTACACCTATTGCAGATCACAACATGCTCTACACAAGAACTAGATTTATTTGCTACTTCTAGCTTAGCATTCAAATCATCATTAATACTTCTTAAGCTAGCCACAGTCTCATGACAAGTAGATAATTCACAAGAAAGCATTTCATTCCTTTTAACTTCTAAAGCAAGAGACTTTTGCACACTTACAAATTTATCATGCTCTTCATATAAAAGATCCTCTTGCTTTTCTAAAAGTCTATCTTTTTCATTCAATGCATCAATTAGCTCATTAATCTTTTCTACCTTAGCTCTATCTAATCCTTTAAACAAGCTAGTGTAGTCTACTTCATCACTAGAAGTAGAGTATTTGGGAGTGTCACGAGCATTTACCTTCTTCTCCTTTGCCATTAGGCAAGTGTGGCGCTCGTTGGGGAAGAGCGACGACTTGTTGAAGGTAGAGGCGGCGAGTCCTTCATCGTCGGAGTCGGACGATGAACAATCCGAGTCCCACTCTTTGCCGAGGTGTGCCTCGCCCTTCGCCTTCTTGTAGGCCTTCTTCTTTTCCCTCTTCCCGCCTTTCTCTTGTTCCTGGTCATTAGTATTGTCGGGACAATTTGCTATAAAATTACCATACTTACCACATTTAAAGCAGGAGCGTTTTCCCTTTGCTTTGCTCTTGTTTGGATGCTCCTTTCTTCCTTTAAGCACCGTCTTGAAACGCTTGATGATGAGGGCCATTTCTTCTTCGTTAAGCCCAGCCGCCTCAACTTGCGCCACCTTGCTAGGTAGCGCCTCCCTGCTACTTGTTGCTTTGAGAGCAACGGTTTGAGGCTCGTGGATCGGCATTGGGCCATTCAACGCCTCATCAACATATCTCGCCTCCTTGATCATCATTCGCCCGCTTACAAACTTTCCGAGTATTTCCTCGGGCGTCATCTTGGTGTACCTAGGATTTTCACGAATAGAGTTTACAAGATGAGGATCAAGGACAATGATGGACCTTAGCATAAGCCGGACGACGTCGTGGTTCGTCCATCTCGTGCTTCCATAGCTCCTTATTTTGTTGACCAGGGTCTTGAGACTGTTGTATGTTTGGGTTGGCTCCTCCCCCTGATCATTGCGAACCTTCCCAGTTCACCCTCCACCAACTCCATCTTAGTGATCATGGTCACATCATTCCCCTCATGCGAGATCTTGAGGGTGTCCTAAATCTGCTTGGCGTTATCCAAGCCGCTCACCTTATGGTACTCTTCCCTGTACAAGGATGCTAATAGAACAGTGGTAGCTTGTGCATTTTTGTGAATTTGTTCATTGATAAACATGGGATTATCCGTACTATCAAATTGCATTCCATTCTCTACTATCTCCCATATACTTGGATGAAGAGAGAACAAGTGGCTACGCATTTTGTGACTCCAAAATCCGTAGTCCTCTCCATCATAGTGTGGAGGTTTACCAAGAGGAATGGAAAGCAAATGAGCATTCGAATTATGCGGAATACGAGAATAATCAAAAGAAAAGTTTGAGTTGACCGTTTTCTTTTTCTCGTCGTAGTCGTCGTCTCTTTGGGAAGAAGAGGATTCGTCGCTGTCGTAGTAGACGATCTTCTTGATACACCTCTTCTTCTTCCCGTCCTTCTTCTTATGACTCGAGCCAGAGTCAGTAGGTTTGTCGTCCCTTGGCTCGTTGAAGATGGACTCCTTCTCTTTATCGTTGACCACCATCCCCTTTCCCTTAGGATCCATCTCTTCGGGCGATTAGTCCCTTTTGTGAAGAGAACGGCTTTGATGCCAATTGAGAGCACCTAGAGGGGGGGTGAATAGGTGATCCTGTAAAACTTAAAACTTATAGCCACAAAACTTGGTTAAGTGTTAGAGAGATAATACCAAGTGACTATAAAGCGAGCTCTTGCGAATCACAACAATCACACAAAAAGCAATCACAAGAGACACGCGAGTTATCCCGTGGTTCGACAAGTATAACACTTTCCTACCTCCACGTTGTGGCGTCCCAATGGACGAGGGTTGCACTCAACCCCTTTCAAGTGATCCAATGATCAACTTGAATACCATGGTGTTCCTTTTTCTTATCACTTTTCCCGTTTGTGAGGAATCTCCACAAGTTGGAGTCTCTCGCCCTTACAACAAATATCAATGTGAAAGCACCAGAGTAAGGGAGGGAAGCAACACACACAAATCCCAGCAATACGCACACACACAAGCCAAGACTTGAGCTCAAATGAAATGCAACAAGTTCACCACTAGAACGGAGCTCAAATCACTATGAATGTCAATCGAATGTGTGAAGATGGAGTGCGGGAGTCTTAGAATGTTCAAAGTATGCTTGGTATTCTCCTCCATGCGCCTAGGGGTCCCTTTTATAGACCTAAGGCATCTAGGAGCCGTTGGGAGCAATCTGGGAAGGCAATTCTTGCCTTCTGTTGGGTGGAGCACCGGACAGTCCGGTGCACCACCGGACATCCACTGTTGACAGTCCGGTGCAGATTGCTTTACTAAATTGACGCAGCCGACCGTTGAAGATTTGGAGCCGTTGGCACACCGGACACTGTCCGGTGCACACCGGACAGTCCGGTGCCCCCATCTGACCGTTGGCTCGGCCCCGCGTCACGCGTGGATTGCGCGACCGACCGTTGGCTTGGCCGACCGTTGGCTCATCGGACAGTCCGGTGCACCACCGGACAGTCCGGTGATTTTTAGCCGTACGCTGTTGACTGTTTCCCGAGAGCGGTGACTTCGCCGCAGACGACTCACCGGACAGTCCGGTGTTCCACCGGACAGTCCAGTGATTTTTAGCCATACGCCGCCGTCGAGACCTGAGAGTAGGTTGTTCATCAGGACTGGTCCTGGCACATCGGACACTGTCCGGTGCACCACCGGACAATCCGGTGCACCCAGACCGAGCAGCCTTTTGGCTGTACATAGCCAACTTTTCTCCAATACGATTTCTCCTGTTTCTAGCACTTAGACATAATACATTAATCTTCAAAACAATGTACTAAGTCTAGAAACATACCTTTAATCTTGATTTGCACTTCTTGAGTCTTTGGCACAAATATCACTCAAAGCATTTTTGTGTGTAGCACTTAATCACCAAAATCTTATAGAAATGGCCCAAGGGCACATTTCCCTTTCAACCATGACAACCGCATTTGTGTCACGACCACCATCGTGTACCGGAGGGAACGAGGCCTGCGGCGTTTTCGGCCGGAAGCTCGATAGTGGAGACGACGGGGAGCGTCCGAGAGGAGCCATAAGCAGAGCACCACTTGCGTGTGGAGAAGGCCCGCGACTCTCTACGGAGTTACTCGACCGAGGTGCTTGGCCCTCGCGTGGGCTTCCCTTTGCGTAGGGGCACCAACGAGGATTAGTCAGGACCTTGCATGGTTCCGGATACCTCGGTAAAAATACCGGCGTCATCCACGAGAGTTTGCATCTCTACCTTGCTCTTTAAGCTTCCGCATCTATATTAAGCCTTTAAGTTTTAATCTTGTCTTTATACTTATATAGTGTAGATTGAAACTTAGCCATTGCGGTAGAGATAGCAACATTTAGACAAAACCTAGTTTGCACATTCTAGTTTGATTATTTGCATAGGTTTTGTTCTAGGGATTTATTTGTGGCCTAGTTTAGTGAAAGTTTTAGAAGTCCTAATTCACCCCCCCTCTTAAGCGTCACCCGTTTCCTATAGCCCAAGAGCGCTTATCCCATAACACAGATATTACACACCATCGGAGTAAGCGGAAAGGATTACAATAATATAATTTAAAATCATAAGTAAAATATAGGAATAGTTGATTATTACATAACCTGGTACTGAGTGCTTAAACTTAATACATCATAGGAAGGCAAAACACCTTCCCAGATAGTTCTTAGTTCTCCTCTTCCTGTTTCGGGATAACCTTGGAGCAGAAACAATAAAACTCAGCAGTTTCATCACCTACAACAACATCAGTTTGAAAACCCTGAGTACGGAGTATACTTTCGCAAGTCTTACCCGTCTAAAGAAAAAGACTCTCAAGGATATGCTAGCCTTTTGGGATCAAGGGAAAGCTTATCGAGATTCAAAGACTCTTTTGCAGAAAAGCTTACTATGAGTGGATTCTTAAGAATTCATTTTACTTATCAGGTTAAGTAATTACCTACATCTAGATTCCTTTCTATTCTTAAATCAAGCACTTGGCCTATACTAGCCATCTTTTTATCACCCCTTCAGTTCACTTGTTGCTACGTGTAGGGCAGTGACCAAGTCTTCATGTTCGAGAAGTAACAGCGATCCAAATCGATTAATACCCAGCTGGGGATCTCCAACCACACAACATATGTAGCACTTAACCCTTGCATATGTAAACTCACACCCGGGTTTCTCAAGCCCAGAATGGGTTCACGCCAATCGAGAGCACAGATACTCCACCGTCCAACCTCTTGCCATGGGGGTACACGCTACTCTCGCCATCTCTCCACTCCCATTGCGTGGTAGCCTTTCTGGTATTGGTCCGACCGAGGCAAAGCTTACCCATGACGAGGCATGTGGCCAGTTAAAAGGTCCTCAACCATCAAGCCTACATCGGCTCGGTCCTTAAGCGACTCAGACGGAGACACTACACCAAGACTTCCTTCTCGTGCAAGTCATCCGCCTGGTCTTGTATTTATTACTTAAACCCCAAAGTTTGGTACCTGACAGAGGTACACTTTTTAGATGTTGAACCCATCACGGTCGTGATGGATCCACCATCATCAGCCTTTTCTTTGTAAAAATTCCCATCTAGTGTGAAGCATCACCTTTTTCAAACAAAGCATTTTGTATTCTATAGCAAGAATAAGCATTAGAAAACTTGTTTAAATAAAATAGGTAGCAAGGACTGGTAACTAAATCTTCCAAGGAAGGAAATGCATCAATTGTTTGGCACACAATTCCTATCACCTAATGCATCATATAAGGTGATAAAGAGTATAAAACAACAAGGAAAAGAGATAATGCACCAGGGCTTACCTTGTGTTGCAGGAGTTTCTGTTTCCACACCATAGATGTCGAAATAAAAGTTGTTCTCCACTGGAGGATTCTCAGTCTACGAGACAACTTCTTCCTCTACTACAGATTCTTCGTGTTCTATACATGATAATACATGTACATGAATGCTCATGCTATGTCATTAATATGCAATCATACAATAGAAATATAGTAAGTTGTATCTTGAATACAACTTTCCTTTACAGTATGAATCAATCACTAAACTTTCCTAGTTAGGTGTTCCTTTGGGATGAGTATTAGATAATTAATCCTATGAAGCTAGTTATTGGGGTTTCTAGTCAAATAGTACCCAAACCACTTCAAACTTTACTCAGGGTCACTGACCCTCATATTAAGCCTACCTAAAAAGTTTTATGATTTTTGGACTTATTAAACTACTTCTAAAATTCTAAAAGACTTTATTCAAGCACCTTTAAATGCTACATAATTCTAGGTTGAACTAAAAATCTTGGAATTATTTTTATTAAATACTAATTGATTTTAGAAATCTAACAAAATTGGTCTCATAGTTTTACCATTTGTTACTATTTTCTACAGATTTCCCAAGTTGACCGTAAAAAGAAAAGAATAAATCATGAATAGTAACGTGCTCAATTCGGCCTGACCAGCCCAAACCCGCGCAGAATCCTAGCGTGCCCGCGCTGACGGATTTGCACGAGGCCCCTAGGCATTTTAATAACCAGTAAAGAATCCTTGAACACTATTTATATGTCTCACTGACAATTACACAAAAGTCCTCCTATTTCTATTTCTTCACGGCTCAAGGTCCCCGATGGCACTCTGGTCGAACACTTGGTTGAATTGCGTGTACTCGTCGGTGGTGACTTGTTCCGGTGGTGTCGAGTACACGGGCTTCATCTCCGATGCTACTCGAACACATCCATGGGATTAATTTGACCAGCCCGCCACTAATATATGTCTGTCCACGGCAACCGCGGAACAAATGCTCCGGCGAGCCCGTTTGGTTTACATGAGTCGATCACATTCAATCCAAGGACTCGGAATGAATCAATGACCTACTAGGACTATGGTGCTTGCGCAAATTTGGACATGGGCAACCTGGAACGACCGGTCGACGTGAGCCATGTCCACGGTGGCGTTCCTGAGAGATAACGTGCGTTCCCTAAGCTACGACGCGGTAGCATTCAGTTGGTCGATACCAAGAGCTTCACTAGAAGTAAGGAATGCTAAAACATGAATCCGGGAGGCATGAACTGACTAGAGAATGGTGGGCCATGGCGTGATGCCTCATGACGGTGACGGTGACCAGTTTTGGGGAAATCTAGTGAACTTGCGTTCTGGTGGACGAGAAGGGTTGGCTAAGGGTGGACTTGGTTCGTAATAGAGAGGCGAAGCAAGGGAAACACTCAATTTTTAGAGATCACTCATGTGCTTTGCGAATTTGGGATGAGAACGTTAACGACGGCGGTGAGATATTTCTACTGAAGCAGGCTCGCCGTGGCGTGCAAATGGACAATGTCCTCAGGCAGCAATTGGCTATATTCCACGACTTACTGCGATGTGGTAAGTCGGCACATGGCGTGGCATGACCGAGATAAACGACGGCCACCACGGCGACGACCGCACAGCCACGTCGCCGGGCAAGTGGATACGGGGGGCGGACTCAATCCAATCCCCCTCGGATCTTTTCATCCTCGCGGTAATATCTGTAATACCCAAAAATGTATACAATGAGAATATAGTTGATAACCTTATTTTGTGTGCCATCTATTCATTATAACAAGGGCATACCTATTGCTAAGAGTGATTAATTAAAACAAATGATACCTAAATGAGGTAAGCATCAAGCTAAGCTTTACTTGATTGCACATTTATGGATAATAAAATAAAAGTGTCAATAACAATGTATTAATGGGACCATAAAATCTAAACCCTAATTTGAAAACAAAACCATGAAAATAGAGAAGGAAATATAGTACAATACAAAATAAATCTATAAATAAATAAATTAATCACATTTTGGGTAGATTTAAATTGTACCATTAATCTAAGAATGATTTTATCACAAGGTTTGAATTTGAAAATTTGAATTCAAAAGGAGAGGGGAAAATCAGAGAAAAAGAAAGATTAAAAAAGAAAAAAAATAAAACTGTGCACTGGGCCGGTTTCTGTTCGCTCGACCCACTAATCTGCGCGCGTGGCCCAGCTGTTGCCTGGCGCCGACAGTAGGGCCCCACTGGTCAGCCACGTATTGTCGGGCGCACTTGGCTGCAGGGATGCGCGTGCCTCTGACCGCCGGACCCACACGCCCGTCTCCGCACTCGCGTTCGCTCGCACCTGAATCACTGCCTTGCGGGCCCGCCGACCAGTCACCAGCGTTCTATTCCTCTTCTCTCGTGCGCCGCATCCACCACGACCTCAACGAGCTCCGAAATGTGCGCTTCAGCTGCGGCCACTCCTCGGTCGCCCCGCCTTGGACTCGGGGCCTATATTACCCATGTGGCCGCACGTTCGGGTCCTCGGTTTGGGTTGTGAGAAGGTAGCCAGCACATGGGGGCGGAAATCGGGTTTAACTGGTGGAGTTGGGGGCGTGCGTCGTACACCATCTGTGGGTACCCGAGGTTGAGTCGAGGAGCTCCACCGGATCACCCTGAACGCGTTCGCGGCGGAGTCAAGGAGGGGGAGCGATCTGGGCGCCTTCAATTCGTCACCGTCACTGCGAATTCGCCGCATGCCATGGTCAGCTCCGATCAGTTCCCATCTCCGGTGAGTACTCCTTGCGCCATGTTCACTAGCCCCCTTCGATTGTGTAGCAGCCCATAGAGTGGAGGATAGTGCGCTAGATCGCGGGATTTGGAAGTCCGATGATGGTGTCCACCGCGACTGGGTTTGCGTGGAGGCGCTCGGTCATTGGAGGTAGACGACGACTTCTCTATCGTCCATCCAAGTTTGAACTGTAGGGATTAGATAAGGGATAACATTTAGGTTTAGTCAATCCGTGATCGTTCGCTCTGTGATTGATGGACCCGATTAGATCGCGTGTGTGTAGGGCTAGAAAAAAAGCTTGAGCTCGACGAGCTGGCTCGGGCTCGCAACAGCTCGGCTTGGCTCAGACTGACTCGACACTTAGAACGAGCCCGAGCTGAGCCTGTTTTTGTAGCTCGTGAAAAGAGCGAGCCAGCTCGGCTCGGCTCGGTGCAGCTCGCGAGCTGGCTCATGGCTCGACCCAACAACAATTTGTTTCATAAAATCTTAATTAGCATATAATATTAGTACCGAGTAGAAAATAATTTATGTTATTTGAGATTACTATACAAAAATAATCTATTTTCTATATTATATTAGTGATATATCTATTTTACTAATTTAAGATATGTTATTTAAAATATTTTTAAGATTTTATATTATAATTTAGAGAGCAGATTTACGTTTATGGCTAGGCTCGTTGGCTCGGCGAACCAGCTCGCGAGCCAGGAGCGAGCCGAGCCGAGCTCGGTTCGGCTCGTTTCCACCCCTACGGCCTTGTTTGGATAAAGAGGGATTAAAATGGATTGAAGTGTATTTTAGGGATTGAAAGGGAAATTAGTTCATATTACACTTCAATACACCTTATACCACCTCATTCCACTCCAATCCAAGATTACCCAAACAAGCCCTACGTGTGTGTGAAATCCGAACCCTTGGATGTGGATCTGATGGCCTCGGTTTCATACCGGTTCAAAGTAATTGAGATCTAATCTGGGCCTTGGGGTTTTGATCGGACGACTCACATTCAGCCATACCCCTTCGCGAGTGCAGTTTTCCACCTAGACCCCTCGGTTATAAAGGAAACAACCCGCAGTCCACTGCGGGATGGATATGAGTCTTGGGAATTCTTGCGCAGGGACCCCGAGCTTTGGTTTAATCGACGTGCAGTCCAGACAGTGAATAAAACTTATAAAATCATTTAGAAAATGAATTTTTAATATAAAAACAATTCCTAGAACTTGTTTAATTCATATAAAATTCATACTTAGTCCAAATTGATCCATTCCAGTTTCTATAATTTTGTAATATTATTGTTTATCAACTAGTGTCTCTATTTTGACATGAAAACTATATTAAAATTTATCTCCTAATTAATCTTGTACCTAGCACATTGAACCTCTAGAAATTCGTAACATAAAATCCATAACTCCAAAATTAATGATTCATGTTCCTATGATCTTATTTTAGTATGTAGATTATTAATATGTATTTTGTATACATGTTTGGTGTGATGTTAATTTCTCTTTATACTATGCTTATTTGTATTGTGGCGAGTAGAAGAGCCAGTGGCTGAGGATCCCGGTGTTCAGTAGGTAGAAGTTGCTGAGCAGTAGCTCATTGAAGGCAAGTTGTGTCCTTGGCAACTTTTATTACCCAATAATGTTCTTTATAAGCATTTATTCCTGCATAGGTTTAATTTTGATGGGATCCAATAGGCCACCCTAGACTGGTTATCCTTTTACCTTGTTTACCCTTGAATCATTTGGGTAGTTTTGCTATTGCTCTATATGGTTTTGGGATTAACACTATATTATGTCTATGTTCCAATTATTCTGTTATTTTATTTATGTTAATGTCAAGATCATTATTTTTAATTGGAACATGGAGCTTAACTTGAGAAACACGTGCCACCACAAAGGTGGAATGGGACGCCCTTGGCTAACTAACTATGAAAGCTAGTGGAGGACTACCTTACCTGATAGGGGCAAGGGCAGTAGGGGAGTAGGCGTGTAGGGAGGTTCCTGGGTTGATTTTGCTGTGATGGCGGTCAGACGGGGGATTCCTGCATTGCTCTTCCTAGAAACTGTAGCGGGTTTTCTGAAGCTAGTGGAACTAGGTAAAGGCCTCATAGTGTTACCCTACCTCGCTTCCTTGGTAGAGGTGTATGAGGCCCGTACAACCCCATGGCAGATGGGTAACATGACTTGTGGGTACAGGGTACAACCTCTGTAGAGTGTAAAACTGGTATACTAGACGTGCTCGCGGTCATGAGCAGCTCAGGACTCTCACATGATTAAACTATGAAACTAAATTCAATTTGTCCTTTGCATTGCATGGGATTATTTATTAATATTGTTCTATTCTTATTATGGTTTGGTATTCACTTACATTCAGTAACTGCTAATAAAATTTGACCAACTTATTAAATGCAATGCTCAGCTTTAACCCCAATTGTTGATCAGCCTTACACTTCACATGAACTCCCACCTTTGGTGAATTCATGCACATTATTCCCCACGACTTGTTGAGCTATGATATTTTGTGAGCTCACACTTGCGATATATTAACCCCCCACAAGAGAAGAATAGGTGGCCCAGGAGGAGCCGCACAACGAGGAGTTCGACTTGATCTAGGTGGCGTCTCCCAGTCGACTTTATGGCACCAAGGATGTACTTTAGTTCGTTTTATATTTATCTTTTATTTTGTAAGACTTCCGCTATGTAATAAATACTTTTATGATATTGTGACATTTATCTCTATACACTGTTATTATATGTATTGTCTTCTTTGGCGCATATATGAGATGCACCCGACTTTATCCCTTAAATCCGGGTGTGACAGAAGTGGTATCGGAGGAAATGTTGACTGTATGATGAAACCTAGATAAAAATGGACAAAACCCTTACCGAGTTACCTTACTCTGATTCTTTCTATACTTATCTTGATCCTGTCTCACATTTTGTTGTTATACTCTGATTACTCTTATCTTTTCTACTCTAAGACGAGATAGATTTCACACCTTGGAATCCTACATTTATGACCTTTTTAAGAGATAGGAGACCTAAGACAAAATTAAAACTATTTTCTCTATTTAAAAATATGGGTTGATTGTTCTGATGATAAATGCCTGATTTGTTTCTTTGATTGATTGAAACATTATAGTTGGACATCTTAACATGTACCACCATAAGGTAATGTATTAGCTTTAGTAGGTGACACACTAATCTACTTAGCTAATAAATCCCCAAAGTAACGTGCCTCATAATTACTCGTCTATTCTACAATTCTATCTTACCATGTATTTCTAACCCAGATGGTCAATACCAGGAAGGGAGGAGGAATTGATCTACCCCCAATCGACACAATCGGAGGGTACTTAGACAACAACAACAAGCCGAGATGAATCCTCCGAATCCTCCAAATCCTCCACCAGCCGGGGCTGATCCAGCAGTTGCAGCTCAGATGCAGATAATGCAATAGATGGCTAATACTATGGCGGATATGCACGCACAGATGCAGCAGGAACGCCAAGAGATGCGCTAAAGAGAGGGAGGAGATGCGCCAGGAGAGAAGGGTGCAACAGCAGCAAGCACCACTGCCTCCACCACCACCACCAGTTCCACCCCGGGAAAAGCACCGGGAGAGTTCATGAGCCACAAGCCACCGACGTTCGCCAGCTCTCTAGATCCTCTGCACACTGACAATTGGCTGAAGTCAGTGGAGAAGATGTTGATTATTGCACAGTGCTCCGACCGGGAGAAGGTTCTATATGCTTCGGGTCATCTGACTGGTCCTGCTGGTGATTGGTGGGATTCCTACACTGCTGCCCATGATGCTGCTAATACTATCACATGGGCGGAGTTTGCTAATCAGTTCAGAAACTATCATATTCCTATTGGACTGATGAAGATTAAGAAGAAGGAATTTCTGTCACTAAAGCAGGGAAGCATGATAGTCAGCGAGTACCGCGACAGATTCATACAGTTCTCCAGATATGCACTGAATGAAGTGGCTGAAGATGAGAGAAAGCCAGAACACTTCATCGAAGGACTCAATGGGCCACTACAGTATGCACTGGTTGCTCATACATTTTCATCATTCCAGAGGCTGCTTGACAAGGCCCTAGCTATTGAACACAAGTGTGTTCAGCTAGGAAACATGAAGAGGAAGGTGATATCCCAGGGTCAGGGGAGCAGCAGCGTTCGCCCTCGCTATGTTCCACCCTAGGGTACACCAGTTTGCACTGGAGGAGGTTAGCGCCCAGCTTAGTACACACCACAGGGGACTCCACCGACTTGTCAGACTGCCCCCACCGGCACACTGACGAAATTTTCAGGACATAGTGTTGGTACCACATGCTACAAGTGTGGTAAGATAGGGCATTATGCTAATGTGTGTCCACAGAGGATTGCTACTACACCCGTGAAGAACAAGCAGCAGACTCTAGGATCTGGCAAGGGATTCTGTATTGCCAGGGTTAATCAAGACTGTGCTGATTCTGCCACTGAAGGAGTTGACATCGCTATTGGTATGTTTTATATTAATGCAATTCCTGCAGCAATATTATTTGATTCCGGTGCTACACATTCATTTATGTCTGCTCAATATGCCAACACAAATGAGTTACCACTGCAAAATATGAAAACACACAAGATAGAAATTACACCTAAAGGGCCTGTTGAGGCAAACTACATGACACATAGATTAACTTTGACAATTATGGGAAGAGAATTCTGGGCTACCCCTATAGTATTAGAGGAAAGCAATATAGATCTGATCCTTGGTATGTCATGGTTAAGAAAGGCAAAGGTCGTTATACAATGTGGTAGGGGTACGGTAGAACTCACCAGCCCTAAAGGAGAAAGATTTGAAGTTGAAATTGCAGTAACTACCACTACCAGACTTGCGGTATTCTTAGTAGATAGGAAGTTTGTTGGTGACAACATCCATGTGGTTAGGAATTTTCTAGATGTCTTTCTAGAGGAGTTACACGGGATGCCACTAGATAGGGAAGTTGAGTTTGTCATTGATCCCTTACCTGGGACTACTCCTATTTCTAAACGGCCATACAAGATGTCCGTAGAAGAGCTAAAGGAACTTATGAAGCAGTTAACGGAGTTACAGGAGGCTGGGTACATTCGTCCGAGTTCCTCACCTTGGGGAGCACCGGTTCTGTTTGTACAGAAGAAGGATAGATTACAGAGGATGTGTGTGGATTATAGATTAGGCCATCTGATATTCCCAAGATAGCTTTCTCAACCCGATAAGGTTTATATGAATTCACAGTTATGTCATTTGGACTAACTAATGCACCAGCCTATTTTATGAATCTGATGAATAAGGTGTTCATGGAGTATCTTGACAGATTTGTCGTGGTTTTCATCGACGATATTCTTATTTATTCCAAGAGTGATAGTCATCATGAGGAACATCTGAGATTGGTGCTACAAAAGCTATGGGATAATCAACTCTACACCAAGTATAGCAAATGCGAGTTTTGGATTGACGAAGTGCCATTCCTTGGACATATCATCTATAATGGAGGAATATCGGTGGATCCTGATAAAGTCAAGGAGATAGTGGCGTGGAGCATACCCAGTACAGTTACTGAAGTCCAAAGTTTGTTGGGACTTGCAGGTTATTATCGGCGACTTATTGAAGGGTTCTCTAAGATTACTAAGCCTATGATCTCACTTCTAGAGAATGGGAGAGAGTTTAAGTGGGACGAGAAGTGCCAAGATAGCTTCGATCAATTAAAGATGAGATTGATGTCACCCCTAGTGTTGGTTATGCTAGATCTACAGAAAGGATTTGACATTTATTGTTATGCATGTGGCTAAGGCTTGGGATGTGTGCTTATGCAAGGACACATGATTGCCTACGTGTCTCGTCAGTTGCGGAAACAAGAGTTGAACTACCCCACTCATGACTTAGAACTGGCAGCCGTAGTGCATGCGCTCAAAATATGGAGACATTATGTTATGGGAACCAAGTGCCAAGTGTACAACGATCACAAGAGTTTGAAGTACATATTCACTCAGAAGGATCTCAACCTTAGGCAACGACGATGGTCAGAGCTCATAAAGGATTATGATTTGGAGATTCATTATCATTCGGGCAAGGCAAATCTGGTTATGGATGCCTTGAGTCGAAAAGAGCATGTCCATTTAGCAATTGTTTCCTAGCTACCCGATGAGATCGTTGAGGATTTCAGGAGACTAAACCTGGGGATAGTTGCACACACTGAGAGAGTCACTATTGATGTGGAGCCTACCTTGGAACAAGAAATTCACAAAGGTCAGATTGGTGATGCAAAAATACAAGAGATCAAGGATCTTATTACTGAAGGTAGAGGTCCAGAATTCATGGAGGATGAGCAAGGCACAGTATGGTTCAAGGACCGGATATGTGTTCCTGAGATTGATAGCCTTCGTGAGACTATATTGAAGGAAGCCCATGACTCTGATTATTCTATTCATCCTGGTAGCACTAAGATGTATCAGGATTTGAAGCAGAAGTACTGGTGGTATGGGCTGAAGAGAGATGTGGCTGCACATGTGGCTATGTGTGATGTGTGTCAAAGGGTCAAGGCTGAACATCAAAGACTAGCTAGACTATTGCACCCGTTAAAGATACCTGAATGGAAGTGGGAAGAGATTGGTATGGACTTCATTGTCGGTTTGTCTCGCACCCCGAAAGGGTACGATTCCATATGGGTGATTGTGGATAGACTGACCAAAGTGGCTCACTTCATTTTGGTCAAGACTACTTATAAAGGCTCTCAGCTGGTAGAGTTATATATGGCTCGGATTGTGTGTTTACACGGAGTACCAAAGAAGATCGTGTCTGATCGAGGTTCACAGTTTACCTCTAGATTTTGGAAAAGTTTTCATGAGAATCAGGATACGAAGTTGAATTTTAGTTCGGCCTATCATCCTCAGACTGGTGGCTAGACTGAAAGGACTAATCAAGTATTGGAGGATATGTTGAGAGCTTGTGCCCTTCAGCATGGAGGCAGTTGGGATAAAAGTCTACCATATGCTGAGTTCTCATATAATAATAGTTACGAGGCCAGTCTGAAAATGTCACCATTTGAAGCTTTATATGGCAGGAAGTGCAGGACTCCTCTATATTGGGATCAGACTGGAGAAAGACAGTTCTTTGGGCCTAAACTTATTCAAGAGGTAGAAGAACAAGTCTGTATAATCCGGGAGAACTTGAGGGTAGCTTAGACCAGGCAAAAGAGCTATGATGATAATTGAAGAAGACCACTGGAGTTTGAGGAAGGTGATCATGTGTACCACAAGGTGTCACCACTTCGTGGGATGAAGAGATTTAAAGTCAAAGGCAAATTATCCCTCGCTTCATTGGACCATTTAGGGTTTTTAGGCGAGTTGGGGAGATGGCATATCAACTCGAGTTACCTGATCATCTATCTGATGTGCATAATGTATTCCATGTGTCTCAACTTAAGAAGTGTCTCCGTGTCCCTGAGGAACAGTTACCAACGGAAGAACTCAGTGTTCAAGGTGATTTGAGTTATACAGAATATTCTACCAAGATTCTTGATACTTTGACTTGAGTTACAAGAAATAAAGTGATTAAGATGTGCAAAGTGCAATGGAGTCACCGTGGAGAAGATGAAGCTACTTGGGAGAGAGAAGAAGAGCTTCGAATAGAATTTCCCCATCTTTTTCCTAGTCCTTCCTAAATCTCGAGGACGAGATTCTAGTTAAGGGGGTAGGATTTGTGATACCCAAAAATGTATACAATGAGAATATAGTTGATATCCTTATTTTGTGTGCCATCTATTCATTATAACAAGAGCATACCTATAGTTAAGAGTGATTAAATAAAACAAATAATACCAAAATGAGGTAAGCATCATGTTGAGCTTTACTTGATTGCGCATTTGTGGATAATAAAATAAAAGTGTCAATAACAATGTATTAATGGGACCACAAAATCTAAACCCTAATTTGAAAACAAAACCATGAAAATAGAGAAGGAAATGTAGTACAATACAAAATAAATCTATAAATAAATAAATTCATCACATTTTTGGTTCGCGCTCGCCGCCAGGCGGAAGGGGTTCGAGGTGCTGGTGCTGGAGCGGGACGTGAGCGCCGTCCACGGGGAAGGGAGGTACCGCGGCCTGATCCAGGTGCAGAGCAACGCGCTCGCTGCGCTCGCCGCGCTCGAGGCTCGGGTGCGCCTCCCTGCTCGTCGCCCTCGTGCCTCTGGCTTCTACACCACCGTCGGCCAGGGAGACACAGCCGACCTCCCTCTCCGCCAGGTGACCTCTCAATTCCTTCTGCCCGCTAGTGAGGCTCAAGAGGCCATTGGTGACAGAAGCTGCAGCATCCATGGTTATTAGATCGTTGCCAGAGAAACCATCGAAGGTGAACTCACCTGATCTATCATAAGCAGAGGCGGACAACAGTAGAGGCACGAGGATGAGGAGGAGATACTGTAGAAAGCAAGGTTGATGCATGTTCATCACATCAGCTAGACATACGAGGCCTGCTCTTCTCTGCAATATCGATGGATCGAGTCGAGTCACAGGAAGCTATTCAGCTAAATTAATAAAGAGTACTCTCTGGTGGTGAATTTTATTTCACAAGATTGTGTCATTCTCTGCTCAACCGAATGTAGGGCCCAGAGACTTGCACTAGGTCAAGCAAGTTTGCTGTGCCGCCATCAGGATCTTTTAACAATCGATGGTTGGAACGGACCGGCATCAGGTCAAGCTTTGCATCACATGCCTGTTCAATGCTATCGTAGCTAGGACCAGCAGATTGGTGTTTTCCGAATGTAGTCAAAGTGCAGCTTCTATATGAAAGTCTTTGTTGTTGCACCATACAGGCACTTTTCATTTTCCTACTCCTTCCATTTCTCTCTAACTTGAAAGGGATTCCTTTTGCTGAACTCCCTTCATACCTAACCCGTGGTGCTGCATGCTTTCTGAATGTTGGAGGGAATCTGAAGGGTGAGTATTGTTTCTCATATCACATTCAGGTGGTAAATAAGTGGAGCTTCTCATATTATATAATTTCAAATCTATGGTTAATTAGAGAAAAAAGTGCTATTCTCATATTATATAATTTCAAATATATGGTTGATTGGAGAAAAAGGGATGTTCATGAAATCTTTCACAAGTGAATATTATCCATCTCAACCTTTTTGTTTTGGTATGATCTATATTATTGAGGTATGCATGGCATGTATTACACTTTGCTATCTATGCCAAACTCAAAACGCTTGTGGCCAGCAGTCTTGAACATGATTATCTATGATCTATGATGCAAGATCCTTTGCACCCACTAACAAAATTTATTTCTGTGTCTCAGTCCTTTGCGAATATCAAATGGTACTTTGCTGCAGGTCCTTGACAGATTTTGTTTCTTTTTTACTTATCGTGAAGTGGCAAAGGTTATTTTCAGGGGGCAAAACTAATGGTTATAATTTTTTCCATAGTTGGTAGGTGTATTTTTAGGGGATGTTGCTTGAGCCCAAATGGATGACAGCAGAAGTGTGATCTGACGTGCGCTCAGCTTCACCAACACACTGATTCTTGAATGCATTAAGCATAGTGCACAAGCAGTTATTCATGATAAGAAATCTTTTGCTCAAATGTAGCTAATTAGCACTTCATACATTCTGGATAGAATCGATTATACCGTTTCATCATCTGACTTGTTTGAGGAACTTTGGTCTTCCTTTATAGACATAGAAGGTGCTCTCAAAGACATTGAAGGACCTCTCAGAGATATTGAGGGAACTCTGATCGCTACTGAAGGAGCTCTCATGACCATTGAATGACCTCTCTTTTCATGGAAAAATAGGTAACTTCATTCATGCTACGGCGGCGACTTTGAGACACGTGAAGGTTTTGACTCCTTGATTGCCATCTGTCTCAAAAGATAGTAATCCGGCCGGCTCCTTCTAACATACTATTGTTTCTAGGTGGCCATATCCCTGGTGCTTTGTTCTTTGATGTTGATAGAATATCCCTGGTGCATAACTGAAAGTATAATGCCAATGTTCTAATGATTCAATCTTGTTTCTAGGTGGCCCATATCCCTGGTGATTTGTTCTTTGATGTTGATGGAATATCCGACAGAACATCTAGTGTAAGTTCAATTTTGTAGTTTGTACCCTTTATTGTTGCTGATCACAAAATCTTTTTGTTGCTTGTTGATGATACTAATATCTATTTAGTACCTGCATTCTTTTTGTTGCTTGTTGATGATACTAATACTGTCTAATATAACTAGTTGCTTTTTCTCTCTTTGGTAAGAATCTGCAATTAAATTTGACATCCATTGGTTATATATTTTTTCCTTGTTTAGTTACCACACATGCTGTCATCTGAAAAGGCATTTTCAGCTGTTGTATCTGCTCTTGGCATCTACAAAGTAGTTTATGATGGAAAGGGGCTGTTCAGTGCTGCTCGTGTTTGGTGGTAAGCTTTTTTCTTCACAAAAATATGTAAAAATTGCTAGGGTTGAAGACCAAATAAATAAATGTTCATTTTAGCTATGTATTTGGCTATATGCAAATAAATAAATGTTCTTTTCTTTTGGCATTTAGCGCTAGGGGATGCTCTTTGAAGTGGTTATTGACCAGTAAAAACTTACACAATAGTTTGTTTGCGTTCTTACTTGATAGCCTAAATGCCGCACTAAGGAGTATAGATTAACGTTGAATTACATATTGTATAGGTTGAGTTTTGATTTACAGAATTGTCTGTGTGCTAGTTGGTTCATATATGTGAAGTTAGCAAGATTATTTCAAGGGAGGGCATGAAATCCTCATTTCAGAAAACATGTTCATTTGTTGCTAGGTGGGGAGGACTGCACAGTTCGCATCTGGAGCATCAAAACAGGCGAGCTAATCTTTGCGTGGAGCATGGCAGACAGTCCCTTCACAACATCTTGTTGGCCTGAAAGCACAACTGGGGAGCTTGGTTGGGGTCACATGCTGGACTGTTCTATATGCATGGTACTTGAGTTATTCTGTGCTACTACTGACACTACTAAATTGAAGCCTTGGAGTCTGGAGCAAAAAAAGGGGGTGGCTGTATTCTCAAGGAACATGAGACCATTGAGCTCTGGAGTGAATGAAGGACGTCATCTTTGGAAGTCAGACATCACCTAGAGCTAGGGTGTCCATTCTTGACATGTTTCTCTTAGTGATAGGTGGATACTGTCTAGCTAGGAACAGAGTCTTGAGGGATTGATGGATGCATGCATCTTCAATTCCTATGTGTTGTATTACTACTGGTACAATCTCTAATTCTTGTGAACTTATGTATTTGGACTGTGAATTTGTGATATGAACATATATCAATGTAATATTCTGTATTTGGACTGTGTGTTGTATTGTATGTAATATTCTGTGTTGCATGTGATATTATGTGTGTCTAATTTTTCATTTCTGTATTTTTTATTTTTTCTGGAAAAGGGTTAAGAACGTGGGTACCCATGTTCTTAATGTTAAGAATGTGGGTACCGTCGAACTTATTGTGCAGTCCTCGCAGACCCACGCAGGACACATAAGTTCGATGGCTACGTGGCCCCGTCGAACTTAACCGTAAGAACGTGGGTGCCATCGAACTTATGGGAAAAAATTCGAACGGTCCCCGTCGAACTTAAAAACGCACGTTCTTAAGGTTAAGTTCGACGGTACCCACGTTCTTAATGTTAAGTTTGACGGTACTTACTTCCTAAGTTCGTCCAAAAATCACTGTCGGCTATATTCGTCGGTAAACCCACGTTCTTATGGTAAGTTCGATGGCTTATTACATTAAGTTTGACGATTTGTCACCCACGTTCTTTAACCAGTTTCCTGTAGTGACTTGAGACTTGTCTATGATTCGTATTGCATCCCGCTTGATAGTATGACATACCTATACTCAAGATAAAGAGAATATAACTATTTGACCACTTGAGTCTTCAATGTCTTCATATGCCATTTCCTCTCAATATCACTTCATATGGGATTGCAATCATCTTTGTCTCATTTCTTCAAGCAAACACACCTTGAGCATGTGACTTGAACCACTTCACCACATATGAGTTCACTTCATTGGCTTCAAGTCACTTCCACTAATGATCTGATCCTCAACATAATATGACTCTTCATAGCTTGATTAGTTCCTTGACTCAATGCAAGTACTCTCTTCTTCGCCTTAGACATGGTACCTCGATTCTCAAGCTGTCGCTTGGCCTTCACTTTTGCTTAGTACCTCGAAGCTCTTTCCTTGCTATCTTCACCCTATCAAGCCATCCTCAAGTCACATTATATAGAGTATCCATTGAAAACCCATTTCTTCCATATTGTGGTCCTTGCTTGAATGTTATCTAGATATGAATGTCAAGATCAATCAAGCTTTAGTTTGATTCTCATAGGAACATATATGGACTAACATCAAACTGGTCAAGTGAATTCACAAATCCTTATATCCTCTTCATTTTGGGTTGACACTTCATATCATTTAATTTAATCTTTATCTTCGTATGTCTATCTTGATCATATCAATGCATGGTGATTTTCCTAATCTTTGTCCATATAAGCAAACCAAAGTAGAGACCATGTTATATCCATTGTATATTGTCTCCTTTGTCATTTGACCTTTAATTGGTATTTCCTCACTTATTCACTCTTGGTTCCTTCTTCAATAGAATATCATCAAGTTTGACTTGTTGTTGAACATTTGCATACTACTCATTATACATTATTCAAGTGTATTCAATATACTCAATTTCCTGTTCAACACTCAGCAAACTTGTCAGTCCTTAAATTGTGTTGTCATTCAATTCACCAAAACCCACAAAAGGGCTAGATGCACTTACAGGTTCATGTACTGCAAAAAACGTACCACCTTCCACCTAGCTCCCGAGGTAACAGCACCCTGGTGTGGTAGATCTCCATGTGCGGCCTGGGGGCCCACTTCCTAGGCGTTGCCTAGGCTCCCTGCTTATGTGTATAAAACAGAACGGGAGGCTTTCAGGTCTGGTTATGCTTACCGTGTTCTTGCGCTAAGGCCCCAGTCTTCTTCTTCCTTAGAAAGCCTTATGCTCCTTTGCTCTTTTTTGCTCCCTTGCGGTTTCCACCTGCTAGCCCTATGGCCGTCTTTCCTCCGTTCTCTACCACTCAAAGCCGGCTCGAGGGCTTGGATGCGAAAGGGTTCCTTCCCCCTAAGCCAATCTCAGGCTGACATTTGGAGGAAAAGGGCGGCGCTCCAGTGCCTCATGATGGCGAAGTTGTGGTGCTTTCCTCCTTCTACGAGTGTGGCTTCGGGCTCCCCTTGCATCTGTTCGTGTGGGGGCTTCTCTTCTACTATGGTTTGGAGCTCCAAAACCTTCATCCGAACACCATCCTCCACATAGTGTGTTTCACCACGCTATGTGAGGCTTATCTCGGCATGTCTCCCTACTGGAAGCTCTGGAGGCATTTGTTCAGCCCGCGAGCGGGCCTCAACCGAGGTGGCCAGTCGTTCGTTGGCTCCTTCAACGTTCAGCTTCATGGGTCACAGATGGCGTCCTACCTTTTAATCTCCCTTCCATCCTTCGTTCGTGGCTATGAGGGGGAGTGGTTCTATGTTTGGAACCTTGAAGGGAGTGTGCCCGTGTTCATTGGCCTTGTCCCGGTGGGCAAGCCCGAATGGGACCACGACTCAGAGGAGAGGTTCAAGCCAAAGATAGCGTATATACTAGACGTTGTTGCCAAGCAGCGCAATCGAGGCCTTCTAGGTGAGAGGCTGATTCGTACCGTCATGCAACGCCGACTTTAGCCTCTCGTGGCCCTCCAGAGGACAATGTGGCAGTTCACCGGTGAGGGAGACTCTGATCGCCACTCCACCGTGAACCTAGAGAAGGAGGAAGTGGTGGCCCGCGTTCTCGCCATCATGGTGGGGGTGACATCCGACTTCATGGATGATAGTAGAGCATTTTGTGCCGATGATGAGGACCTTGGAGAGGTGTTTCATGCTGACGATGGCCTCGACGACAAGGGGGTAAGTCTCGTGATGTGGGATTTTGCTCAGATGGTCACGTCGGTCGAAGGCGATCGAGATCTCCATCCAGCGGCGACGTGGGGGATTAGATGGTTCCACTGTGTTCACCTCCTGGTGCTTGATTTGTGGCAACGCTTGTTGCCGACGGCTTTGGGGGCTAGCGGCGGAGCCTCTCCCGCTTGCCGCTTAATAGTGGTGGTGGATTGGCCGGGACTTTGCTTCTCCGCTTCGTTCCCCATGAAATGTTCTGCCGCGGCGCCTACGTTGACTGGCTCGTTGGGGCAGGCGAGGCAGAGCGCTCCGGTGGCGGTGGCAAGGAAGTCAAGGATGTCAAACTTGACGTGGCTCCTAGGGGCGAATGTTGATGAACCGGCCATCGGAGTGAAGAATGTCGCTTGGCACGCTAACGACTCCCCTACCTAGCACACCAACCGTCATGGTTTCAGAAACCGCGGGACAATAAGATTTGTGTTTGGCAGGGATGCTAGCGCGGACTAAGTCCAAATGGTGAGCCATAGGGGGCTCGAAGGTGGATCTGAGACAGGGGTTATACTAGTTCAGGCTTGCGCCCTAGTCCAGTGTAGTGCTGTTGTAGTATTGCTTAGAGCGTGTTACAGTTGAGTGCTTGTGTGTAGAAGATGGGGGTTGTCTTGCCCTTTTATAGCTCAAGGGTAGATTTTACAGTGAGAACTCATATTCTTCCTGAGAGGAGTTCGACCTGTTGTCTTTGGTTGCCTTAGCTCTCCTGGTGTCGTCCGTAGGGGGGCGCCTTGACGTATTCTTAATGTGGCATTCCGTCTTGTCTAACCGGCGTTTGTGTCCCTGTAGCTTGTCTGATGCCAACGTAGTGGTACCCGGTGGGTCCCGCAGAGTGGCCTCACGGCGAGGTTCAGTGTCATATTCAGCATAGCTTCATTTTCCGTCATGACCCTTGCGTCACCTTTCGGTACGTGTTGGCATACACTCGGTATGGCGTACTGTCCCATTCTTTCAGGTATTCCGATCATTGTAGAGGCTACGATGTCGAGGTTGACTGGTCCACCTGTCAGCGAGGGCACATCTGAGAACGTATTGCGGGATGTGTTTGACAGAGGCCCTTTGGCACTGTTCCCCTAGTACGGACGTGGTTTTTTGATGGTTTGTTTTATCGTGATGACGTTGCTCAGTGGTACTAGGTCAGCCCCCCTTTCCCTTATGTGTCTTGCTAGAGGGTTGGGCGGCAACTCCGTTTCACCGAGTTGCTCGGCAGGCGGATGGTGGGCAACTTCGCCTCGCCGTGTTTCTCGACAAGTGGGTTGGTCGGCAACTCCGTCTCACCGATTTGCTCGGCAGGTGGGTTGGTCGGTAACTCCGTCTCGTAGATTTGCTCGGCGGGTGGGTTGGTCGGTCGTCTTCGAGAGGCCTTTTGGCCTGCCTCACCGAGTCGCTTGGCAGGCGGGCTGGTCGGTTAGTGGGCCATCTTCGGGGGACCTTTTGGGCCTTCTTCGGGCACCCGGTTCTTAGATACCCGACAGTCATGTTCATGAGAGTAAAACTCTCCAACTTCGTCTTTTCCCAACACGCTGCTTTAGATGAAGGTTAGCTTCGCTATCTTTTGGTAATACATGGAACATGTTTTTATGCAATGCTTCGAGGACCTTCAGCAATAGAGGCCTTCAACACAAGATATAATACTCTCTTCCTCCTAAAATAACTACACGAGTTTTGGTGAAGAGATCAATATTAATAATACATTATATATATTTCTATAAAATTATACTCCCTTCATTCTTTTTTATTTGTCGTGTTTTAGTCCAAAAATAAACTAGCGAGCGACAAATATTCAAGAACGGAGGTAATAATTTATTATATATACAAAGAAAAAAGAAAAAATAACTAAGATTGGTTTATATTATATCTAAAACTACAGTTACTTTAAAATAAACTAGTCGGTTGCCCGTGCATTGCGACGGCTTACAATAATACCCACTGTCGGGGACCATAATTAGGGGTACCCTCAAGACGCCTAATTCTCAGCTGGTAACCCCCATCAGCATAAAGCTGCAGAGGCCTGATGGGTTCGATTAAGTCAGGGATCAGTCCATACGAGCGACTCGATCACGCCACGCCCGAGCTTAGCCTCGGGCAAGGGCAGCCGACCCTGAGGTGTTTCTGTCTCGCCCGAGGCCCCCTTTTTACGGCAGACGCATCTCCGGCTCGCCCGAGGCCTTGCCTTCGTTGAGAAGCAACCTTGACTAAATCACCACGCCGACCGACCAAGTCACTGGGGCATTTGACGCAAAGAGTGGGACTGCCGGGCGGCCAGGCTTGGCCAAAAGCGCCATAGGAAGCTCCGCCCGACCCAGGGCTCGGACTCGGGCTAAGGCCCCGGAAGACGGCGAACTCCGCTCCGCCCGACCCAGGGCTCGGACTCGGGCTAAGGCCCCGGAAGACGGCGAACTCCGCTCCGCCCGACCCAGGGCTCGGACTCGGGCTAAGGCCCCGGAAGACGGCGAACTCCGCTCCGCCCGACCCAGGGCTCGGACTCGGGCTAAGGCCCCGGAAGACGGCGAACTCCGCTCCGCCCGACCCAGGGCTCGGACTCGGGCTAAGGCCCCGGAAGACGACGAACTCCGCTCCGCCCGACCCAGGGCTCGGACTCGGGCTAAGGCCCCGGAAGACGACGAACTCCGCCTCGCCCGACCCAGGGCTCGGACTCCGCCCTGGCCTCTGCCGAACGACCTCCGCCTCGCCCGACCCAGGAGCTCGGGCTCGGCCTCGGCCATGCAGGACAGACTCGACCTCGGCTTCGGAGGAGCCTCCACGTCGCCCGACCTAGGGCACGAGTCCGCCACGTCAACAGGAAGCGCCATCATCACCCTACCCCGAGCCGACTCGGGCCGCAGGGAACAGGACCGACGTCCCATCTGGCTAGCTCCGCCAGATAGGCAATGATGGCACCCCGCTAGACCCATGACGACGGCGGCTCTCAGCTCTCTTACGGAAGCAGGGGGACGTCAGCAAGGGCCCAACCACTCCGACAGCTGTCCCTCCGCCAAGCTCCATTGCTTCTCCGACAGCCACGACGCCACACTAGCCGGGTGCCAAGATCTCTCCGGCTGCCACCTGGGCATGTACTTAGGGCACTAGCTCTCCCCCGCTAGACACGTAGCACCTTGCTACACCCCCATTTGTACACCTGGATCCTCTCCTTACGCCTATAAAAGGAAGGACCAGGGCCTTCTTAGAGGAGGTTGGCCTCGCGGGAACGAAGGGCAGGGGCAGGCGCTCTCTCGGGGCCGCTCGCTCCCCTCACCCGCGCGGACGCTTGTAACCCCCTACTGCAAGCGCACCCGACCTGGGCGTGGGGCAAACAAGAAGGCCGCGGGATCTCCGACTCCCTCACGACCCGGCTCCGGCCACCTCGCTCTCGCTCTCTCCCCCCTTCGCGCTCGCCCACGCGCTCGACCCATCTGGGCTGGGGCACGCGGCACACTCACTCGTCGGCTCGGGGACCCCCCGGTCCCGAAACGCCGACAGTTGGCGCGCCAGGTAGGGGCCTGCTGCGTGTTGACGAGTAGTTTCCCGTCAAGCTCCAGATGGGCAGTCTCCAACGACCTCTTCAACCCGGGACGGTGCTCTGTTTCGGGAGCCTCGAGTTCATGTCTTTCGACGGCAGCTACGACATGATACTCCTTCCACCGCCGCGTGACAGCGACAATGGTGGCGGACAGCCCGCCCGCCGGCGGCGGAATCGACGACGTCTTTCCCGCGTGGGGGAAGGACAACTTTCGAGCTCGCCCCATCTTCTCCCTCGCCATCGAAAGAGGAGGCGGGGCAACCGGGGCCATGTGGGAGGTTGCGCTCAGTCGGCTGTCGAGCAAATCGACATCCCCAGCGCCCCAACGGAGGACGCGTCGGGCATCACCCACGCGTTTGAGGCGAAGGCGAGCGCCGTCCCCCCGCGACACGCTGACCCCGAGCAAGTGGACGACGCCAGCGCGCTCACGGAGGGCCTGCAGGACGTCGCCCTCGCACCCAGGACGACAACACGATCAGCCCCCGATGTGACTTCGTCGCTCCTCGTCGACCAAAAGGTACCGGCTGATTCCCATCCTTTGTCATTTCGACTCGGCCTCAACCCGCCTAGCGACCTCGCTTTGGCGGGCGCTCACATTGAGGCGAGTGCAACCTCTCTGGGGTTTCGTGTGCGGTCGCCTTGGGACCGATTGACGGACGTCTCGACCTACGGGCCCTCTGGGTCCGAGGAAGATGACGATCCCAGCATCTGCTGGGATTTCTCTGGATCTGGCAACCCCAGTGCCATGCGGGATTTCATGACCGCATGCAACTACTGCCTCTCCGACTGTTCCGACGGCAGCCGCAGCCTTGATGACAAGGACTGCGGCCCGAGCCGCGAATGTTTCCACGTCGAGCTAGGGGATCCCTCCAGAGGCAGCTGTCTCGGCATGCCGGAGGATGGTGATCCCCCTAGGCCAGCGCCTCGCGCCGACATCCCGCGGGAGCTAGCTGTGGTCCCCGTTCCGGCGGGGGGTCACGACCCACAGCTCGAGCAAGTCCGCGGGGCGTGGGCCGGGCTCGATGAGGGAGCAGGAGCGCTCGAGGCAATCCGCCGGGACGTCGGGCAGGTATGGGCGGGCCAGCCCCCGGCCGGAGAAATACGTCACCTGCCCCAAGGTCTCCAGCACCGCATCGCTAACGATGCCAGGGACAGACCGCCACCCGCATCCGGCGGGACCGGTCAGGACCTGGCCGCCGCAGCAATGCTCCTCCGCGCGATGCCGGAGTCATCAACCACCGAGGGTCGGCGAATCCAGGAAGAGCTCAAGCATCTCCTGGAAGGCGCTGCGGCCCGGCGGGCCGAGAGCTCTGCCTCCCGAAGGCAGGGGTACCCCTCGGAACCTCGCGCCGCGACTTCCCGACTCATGCGGGAAGCCTCGGTCTACACCGGGCGTACGCGCAACACCGCGCCATCGGCCCCGGGCCACCTCGGCGACGAGCACCCTCATCGCGACCGTCGGGCCCGCCTCGACGAAAGGGTGCGCCGAGGTTATCACCCCAGGCGTGGGGGACGCTACGACAGCGGGGAGGATTGGAGTCCCTCGCCCGAACCACCCGGTCCGCAGGTCTTCAGCCGGGCCATTCGGCGGGCGCCGTTTCCGCCCCGATTCCGACCCCCGACTACCATCACAAAGTACTCGAGGGAAACGAGACCGGAATTGTGGCTCGCGGACTACCGCCTGGCCTGTCAACTAGGTGGGACGGACGACGACAACCTCATCATCCGCAACCTCCCCCTGTTCCTCTCCGACACTGCTCGCGCTTGGTTGGAGCACCTGCCTCCGGGGCAGATTTCCAACTGGGAGGATCTGGTCCAAGCCTTCGCCGGCAACTTCCAGGGCACGTACGTGCGCCCCGGGAATTCCTGGGACCTCCGAAGCTGTCGGCAACAGCCGGGAGAGTCTCTTCGGGACTACATCCGGCGATTCTCGAAGCAGCGCACCGAGCTGCCTAACATCACCGACTCCGATGTCATCGGTGCATTCCTCGCTGGCACCACCTGCCGTGACCTGGTGAGCAAGTTGGGTCGCAAGACCCCCACCAGGGCGAGCGAGCTGATGGACATCGCCACCAAGTTCGCCTCTGGTCAGGAGGCGGTCGAGGCCATCTTCCGAAAGGACAAGCAGCCCCAGGGCCGCCCGTCGGAAGATGCTCCCGAGGCGTCTACTCCGCTCGGCGCCAAGAAGAAAGGCAGGAGGAAGTCGCAAGCGAAACGCGACGCCGCCAGCACCGACCTTGTCGCCGCTGCCGAATACAAGAACCCTTGGAAGCCCCCCGGAGGCGCCAACCTCTTCGACAAGGCACTCAAGGAGACGTGCCCCTACCATCAGGGGCCCGTCAAGCACACCCTCGAGGAGTGCGTCATGCTTCAGCGCCACTTCCACCGGGCCGGGCCACCCGCAGAGGGTGGTAGGGCCCGCGACGACGACAAAAAGGAAGATCACCAAGCAGGAGAGTTCCCCGAGGTCCGCGACTGCTTCATGATCTACGGAGGGCATGCGGCGAATGCCTCGGCTCGGCATCGTAAGCAAGAGCGTCGGGAGGTCTGCTCGGTGAAGGTGGCGGCGCCAGTCTACCTAGACTGGTCCGACAAGCCCATCACCTTCGACCAGGACGACCACCCCGACCACGTGCCGAGCCCGGGGAAGTACCCGCTCGTCGTCGATCCCATCATCGGCGACGTCAGGCTCACCAAGGTCCTGATGGATGGGGGCAGCTGCCTCAATATCATCTACGCTGAGACCCTCAGGCTCCTGCGCGTCGATCTGTCATCCGTCCGAGCAGGCGCTGCGCCCTTCCACGGGATCATTCCCGGGAAGCGCGTCCAGCCCCTCGGACAGCTCGACCTTCCTGTCTGCTTCGGAACACCCTCCAACTTCCGAAGGGAGACTTTGACGTTCGAGGTGGTCGGGTTCCGAGGAACCTACCACGCAGTGTTGGAAAGGCCATGCTACGCGAAGTTCATGGCCATCCCCAACTACACCTACCTGAAGCTCAAGATGCCGGGCCCCAACGGGGTCATCACCGTCGAATGCGATGTGGAGTGCGTGGAGTACGCCGAGGCCCTCGCCGAGTCCGAGGCCCTCATCGCCGACCTGGAAAACCTCTCCCGGGAGGTGCCAGACGTGAAGCGACATGCAGGCAACTTCGAGCTAGCGGAGACGGTTAAGGCCGTCCCTCTCGACCCCAGTGGAGACACCTCCAAGCAGATCCGGATCGGTTCCGGGCTCGACCCCAAATAGGAAGCAGTGCTCGTCGACTTTCTCCGCGCAAACGCCAACGTCTTTGCGTGGAGTCCCTCGGACATGCCCGGCATACCGAGGGATGTCGCCGAGCACTCGCTGGATATTCGGGTCGGAGCCCGACCGGTCAGACAGCCTCTGCGCCGATTCGACGAGGAAAGGCGCAGGGTGATGGGCGAGGAGATCCACAAGCTGATGGCAGCAGGGTTCATCAAAGAGGTATTCCATCCCGAATGGCTTGCCAACCCTGTACTTGTGAGGAAGAAAGGGGGGAAATGGCGGATGTGTGTGGACTACACTGGTCTCAACAAAGCATGTCCGAAGGTCCCCTACCCTCTACCTCGCATCGATCAAATCGTGGACTCCACTGCAGGGTGCGAAACCCTGTCTTTCCTCGATGCCTACTCAGGGTATCATCAAATCAAGATGAAAGAGTCCGACCAGCTCGCGACTTCTTTCATCACGCCCTTCGGCATGTACTGTTATGTCACCATGCCGTTCGGTTTGAGGAACGCGGGTGCAACATACCAGCGGTGCATGAACCATGTGTTCGGCGAACACATCGGTCGCACGGTCGAGGCCTACGTCGATGACATCGTAGTCAAGACGAGGAAAGCCTCCGACCTTCTCTCCGACCTCGAACTGACATTCCGGTGTCTCAAGGCGAAGGGCGTCAAGCTCAATCCCGAGAAGTGCGTCTTCGGGGTGCCCCGAGGCATGCTTTTGGGATTCATCGTCTCCGAGCGGGGCATCGAAGCCAACCCGGAGAAGATCGCAACCATCACAAACATGGGGCCCATCAAGGACTTAAAAGGCGTACAGAGGGTCATGGGATGTCTCGCGGCCTTGAGCCGTTTCATCTCGCGCCTCGGCGAAAGAGGCCTGCCCCTGTACCGTCTCTTAAGGAAGGCCGAGTGCTTCACCTGGGCTCCCGAGGCCGAGGAAGCTCTCGGGAACCTGAAGGCGCTCCTCACCCAGGCGCCCGTCTTGGTACCCCCAGCTGATGGAGAAGCCATCCTGGTCTACGTCGCCGCTACCACTCAGGTGGTCAGCGCTGCGATCGTGGTCGAAAGGCAGGAAGAGGGGCATGCTTTGCCCATTCAGAGGCCGGTTTACTTCATCAGCGAGGTACTGTCCGAGACCAAGATCCGCTACCCACAAGTCCAGAAGCTGCTGTATGCAGTGATCCTGGCGAGGCAAAAGCTGCGACATTACTTCGAGTCTCATCCGGTGACTGTGGTGTCATCCTTCCCCCTGGGGGAGATCATCCAGTGCCGAGAAGCCTCGGGACGGATCGCAAAGTGGGCGGTGGAAATCATGGGCGAGACAATCTCGTTCGCCCCTCGGAAGGCCATCAAGTCCCAGGTACTGGCGGACTTCGTAGCCGAATGGGTCGACACCCAGTTGCCGACGGCTCCGATCCAACCGGAGCTCTGGACCATGTTTTTCGACGGGTCGCTGATGAAGACGGGAGCCGGCACGGGCCTGCTCTTCGTCTCGCCCCTCGGGAAACACCTGCGCTACGTGCTCCGCCTCCATTTCCCGGCGTCCAACAATGTGGCTGAGTACGAGGCTCTGATCAACGGATTGCGAATCGCCATCGAGCTAGGGGTCCGACGCCTCGATGCACGCGGCGACTCGCAGCTCGTCATCGACCAAGTCATGAAGAACTCCCACTGCCGCGACCCGAAGATGGAGGCCTACTGTGATGAGGTTCGACGCCTGGAAGACAAGTTCTACGGGCTCGAGCTTAACCACATCGCCCGGCGCTACAACGAGACTGCGGACGAGCTGGCGAAGATAGCCTCGGGGCGAACGACGGTTCCCCCGGACGTCTTCTCCCGGGATCTGCACCAACCCTCCGTCAAGATAGGCGACGCGCCCGAGCCCGAGGTGCCCTCGGCCCCGTCCGAGGTGACCTCGGCCCAGCCCGAGCCATCCTCGGTTCAACCCGAGGAACCCTCGGCCCCCGAGGGCGAAGCACTGCGCATCGAGGAGGAGCAAAGCGGGGTCATGCCAGAGCAAGATTGGCAGACCCCGTACCTGCAGTATCTCCGCCAAGGAGAACTGCCCCTCGACCGAGCCGAGGCTCGGCGGGTAGCGCGACGCGCCAAGTCGTTCGTCTTGCTGGGCGATGAGAAGGAGCTCTACCACCATAGCCCCTCGGGCATCCTCCAGCGATGCATCTCCATCGCCGAGGGTCAGGAACTCCTGCAGGAAATACACTCGGGGGCTTGCGGCCATCATGCAGCACCTCGAACCCTCGTCGGGAACGCTTTCCGCCAAGGCTTCTATTAGCCGACGGCGGTGGCTGACGCCACTAGAATTGTCCGCGCCTGCGAAGGGTGCCAATTCTATGCGAAGCAGACCCACCTGCCCGCTCAGGCTCTGCAGACGATACCCATCACCTGGCCCTTCGCTGTGTGGGGTCTGGACCTCGTCGGCCCTCTGCAGAAGGCGCCCGGGGGCTACACGCACCTGCTGGTCGCCGTCGACAAATTCTCCAAGTGGATCGAGGTCCGACCCCTGAACAGCATCAGATCCGAGCAGGCGGTGGCGTTCTTCACCAACATCATCCATCGCTTCGGGGTCCCGAACTCCATCATCACCGACAACGGCACCCAGTTCACCGGCAAAAAATTCTTGGATTTTTGCGAGGATCACAACATCCGGGTAGACTGGGCCGCCGTAGCTCATCCCATGTCGAATGGGCAAGTAGAACGTGCCAATGGCATGATTCTACAAGGGCTCAAGCCTCGGATTTACAATGATCTCAATAAGTTCGGCAAGCGATGGATGAAGGAACTCCCCTCGGTGGTCTGGAGCCTGAGGACGACGCCGAGCCGAGCCACGGGTTTCACGCCGTTCTTCCTGGTCTACGGGGCCGAGGCCGTTTTGCCCACTGACCTGGAATACGGCTCCCCGAGGACGAGGGCCTACAACGAAGAAAGCAACCAAGCTAGCCGAGAAGACTCGCTGGACCAGCTGGACGAGGCTCGGGACAGGGCCTTACTACACTCGGCACGGTACCAGCAGTCCCTGCGATGCTACCACGCCCGAGGGGTCCGACCCCGAGACCTTCAGGTGGGCGACCTGGTGCTTCGGCTGCGGCAAGACGCCCGAGGGAGGCACAAGCTCACGCCCCCCTGGGAGGGGCCGTTCGTCATCGCCAAAGTTCTGAAGCCCGGAACGTACAAGCTGGCCAACAGTCAAGGCGAGGTCTACGACAACGCTTGGAACATCCAACAGCTACGTCGCTTCTACCCTTAAGATGTTTCCAAGTTGTTCATATACCTCACACCCACGCAAAGTTTAGTCAACAAGGAAGGGTCGGCCTCGCCTCGGCAAAGCCCAACCCTCCCTCGGGGGCTAAAAGGGGGGAAACCCCCTCTGCGTCAAAATTTTCCTCAAACAGAAAATCTCTTTTACCAGAATATCTTCCGTGCTTTTTGACTACTTCGAAAAGTGGGTCCTGGAAACGACGGGGTACACGTAAGCAGTCAAGGCTGACCGAGCCGAGGGACTCCTACGCCTCCGGGATACGGATACCTCACTCATCACCTTCTGCGATAAGTAACTCGCGTTCGGATAAGGTGACTCCGTGGATCGAACAAGTCTCTACATTCGGAAGCCCTTCTGTCGAAGCGATTCTTCGAGTTTCCTCGACCAAGTCGGTGATAGGGCCTCATGGACGAGTAAAAGTGCGCGTAAGCGGCAAGGCCGACCGAGCCGAGGGACTCCTATGCCTCCGGGATACGGATACCTCACTCCTCACCTTCCGCGAGAAGCAACTTTCGCTCGCACTAACATCCCTGTTACCGACAAAAAGTCCAGACGCTCGAAACAAGAGGAAAAGAGACGCAGCTTTACAACACAGCGAGGGTGTGTGTTCTAGCCTCGACGGCCGCGCAAAGCACACACTATAAGACAAGCTGATCCTGTAGGCTCGGGTCCTGACTCGGGAAGGGGGCAGCGACACCCTCCGCATCAACGGCACCTTCGGCAAGGCCCGACCTAGCCTCGGACGGCGACACGGTCCGAGGGCCTCCGCGCCGAAGGACGGCGTCATCACCACGCCCGGGCGATCGTTGTCAGAGACTTCTCCGGGAATCCGGCCCGAGCGGGCGGCTCAGCCAGCCACCTCCGGGGCCTCGACCAACCACCTTCCGAGGGCACGAGCCCGGTCCGAAGCCTCGGCTGACCGACTCCGGCGTCGATCCTGCCAACGGACAACTCGGCTAGGCTCCAGCCAACCAGGTTTCATTTCCGAACCAACTTCGCCTCTGCTCATACTGATATCGCTACCCCCAGCCTCGGCTCGTCGAAGAGCGGCCGAGGGGTCTCTTTAACTAAGCTAGAGGAGCCTCGGACAACAGGGCCGACCGAGCCGAGGGACTCCTACGCCTCCGGGATACGGATACCTCACTCGTCACCTTGACACGGGGCGACTCATGCTTGGTGAAGCGGTTCAGACAATCAGCAGACAAGTCTTAGTGCTCGGAAATGAGGAAAAAACACGGCTCTGAGCCGTAATTACATACATGTTCAGGCCCCGAAAGCCAAAATGAACAAAAAACCCGGCACTCGAAGTGCCATTACAAACGGAACTCCGGTTCCCCCCCCCGCAGGTACGAACAACCCCACTCGATAGGGGCGGGCCTGTGGGGCTGCAGAGGACTGACGGGCGGCTCGCTGCCGCCCGCTCTGGCCACGACGACGACGGCCCCCACTCCGGACGACCGAACTGCAGCAGCGCAGGCCTCGGGGTAGGCGCCGCTGCAGCCTTGCCCTCGCCCACACCGACGCTCGAGGGGCGAGGACAAGTGCAAAGAGCCGGAGGCCCGAAGCATGGATGGTGGCGGTGACCCCGTCGGTGACGGGGACTTCTCGAGTCGCCTCCGCCTCGGCACCGACGACAGGAGCCTCAGCCCTCCGGCAGATCCCCACTCAAGTCCTCCCAGATGAGTGGGGCACCAGCCTCCGCGTAAAGGCGCCGCCCTGGTGCAAAGGCAGGACCACCCCAGAATACGAACGCCACCCTAGCAGTGCGCGGCACCCAGGGTGGTCCTCCCGTGTACACGGCGCGGCAGCCGCCCCCTACAGAAGGGGCCGCCGCGAGCCGAGCCGACGAACCAGACACGCTGGAGGTGACGACGCCTGCCGTCGACCCGCCCCGCGTTGTCGAAGTCCGGGCCGCCCGCAGGGCCAGTGAGCGCCTTCTCCCTCGAATACTGCGGGAGAGGATGACCCACGAACCCGTGCGGGAGGTAGAGCGCCGGCTCAGCCCGGCACCCACCCCAGCGAGGATGATGAACATCCTTGAAGCTGAGGGTGGGACCAAGATCACAGCCCGGTTTGCTCCTCCCCACCCAGGAGCTGGTGGTCACCGTCTCGGGTGACCCCCAGCGGAGGGGAGCCACCGGGCTGCCTGATGAAAATCCTTGAAGCCGAACGATGGCTGAAAGGTACCCACTCCCGCGGAGTAGTGTCCTCCGACGATGAGGCACGGAGACGGCGGTTTCCCCCATCCAGGGGCTTGAAAGGTGGAAAGACACGATGCATAAGGGAGGAAGAAGACATGGTCGCCTTACGAAAGGGGTCGCCCTCCTTTTAAAGGCAACTCTCCCTGCTTGCGCCCCCAACCGTCACGGGCTGAGTCTTCTCCAACACGCCTCCAAAGTCCTCCCCTGCGGCGCGGGGGCAGGGACCCGCCTGTCATACAGACCGGCTCCGAGCAGAAGAAGCTGAACCGCCGCGCGCGGCGCGCGCAACCACCCAGCGGTTACAAGTGACCCTCCACCTTTGCCCAGACCAACGGGCAAAAGGGGCGGGCAGCCGTGCGGGCAGCATGCAACCGCGCCAAGTGGACGCGCCTCTCCGACTCCTGACAGGCCAGCACGGAGGCTCAAGCCCACGCGTCGCGCAACCGGCGCGCCGGATGCTGCATGTAAGCCACTATGCCACTTGCGCCACCACCGCACCCCCTCGGTTGCGGAACCAATACCGCGACCCGAGGCGGCCCAGCGCGCGGCCCAGCAGCGCCAGCCGGGCGCAGCGGTCAAATGCAGTCAAAAGTGGGCCGGCAGTAATGACGGTGGCAGGCGCGCAAGAGCAGTGGTCACGCCATCAGCCAAGCTCACGTCCCATCCGGAGGCAGCAAGAGAACCCCCTCTCACGGTGTGAAGACGGCACGCCCGTGACCCGTTCCTCGAACGGCTCGCGTACGCAACGGCAGCCTCGCCGACCGCTCGCCCCGGCGCATTAACTCCGCGGCTCGACGGGCAGCGCTTCTGGCGGAAGCAGCTGGCGACGTTTCGCCTTCGCCAAAACGACCACACCAAAAAAGGTACGCCACGTCGTTCAATTTCGTATCCTTTTTCCCTTTTCCTTCTTTCTCTATCTCTTGCAACAGGGACCGGGAAAGGGGATACCCCCAAAGGGATCCTTCCCCGTGAAGGAACTAGGCTCCGAGCCTCCTTACTGATCAGGGGTTCGAAGGCTGGCCCCCCGAAGGGTTCAACAGCCGCCTCAGATCGCGTGGGCCCGACACCCACTACTGGTCAGAGGTTCGAAGGTCGGCCCCCCGAAAGGTTCCACGACCGCCTCAGGCTACTCGGGCTCCGCGCCCATTACTGATCAGGGGTTCGAAGGCTGGCCCCCCGAAGGGTTCACAGTCGCCTCAGACACCGAGCGAGGGATGACCAGGGGTACGTTCGATACATAACCAAGGCTCGGGCTGCGCTCCCGAGGTACCCTAGGACATTTCCGAGACCAGCGGGAACGACTCTGTAACGGAATCCCATCGGAGGGAGGCAACGAGCCCTCGGACCCCGTCGCCAGGGGACCGGGTCCGGCAGATCACCCGTAGGTACTTTTGGGCGTGCCTCCGGGCCCCTAGCCGACCCCCAACGAACGGGGCACGAACGTCCACTCGGATTACCCGATTGCAGCTCACCGGAGACACCATGTTCGGTGCCCATCGAGGGTAACATGGCGCTCTCCCCCCCTCCTCCTTGCGGAAAGGCGACGTAGGGGCGTATGTAAAAAAGCCGAGTCTGTCCCTGATCGTCCTCTCGCTCTGTGCGGAGGCTCGGGGGCTGCTCTCGCAAACCCGGCTCCGGCCGAACCGTTGACAGCGTCAACATACCAGCCCGAGAACTTGGGCCCCGACAGTGCACCCGGGCTACGGCCTGTTCGCATGAGGGAACCGCCAGACCGGCCGAAGCATTACGCAAGGCATTAAGACCTCGAAGGAGTGAAACCATTCCTCCGAGGCCTCGGGGGCTACACCCGGCGGGTGCGCTCGCGTGCACCCACCGGAACAAAGAGCAACCGAGAAAGGCTGGTCCCCTTGCAAAAAAGTGCGACGAAAGCCTCCAAGCGAGTGTTAACACTCCCTTCGAGGCTCGGGGGCTACTGTCGGGGACCATAATTAGGGGTACCCTCAAGACGCCTAATTCTCAGCTGGTAACCCCCATCAGCATAAAGCTGCAGAGGCCTGATGGGTTTGATTAAGTCAGGGATCAGTCCATACGAGCGACTCGATCACGCCACGCCCGAGCTTAGCCTCGGGCAAGGGCAGCCGACCCTGAGGTGTTTCCGTCTCGCCCGAGGCCCCCTTTTTACGGCAGACGCATCTCCGGCTCGCCCGAGGCCTTGCCTTCGTTGAGAAGCAACCCTGACTAAATCACCGCGCCGACCGACCAAGTCACTGGGGCATTTGACGCAAAGAGTGGGACTGCCGGGCGGCCAGGCTTGGCCAAAAGCGCCATAGGAAGCTCCGCCCGACCCAGGGCTCGGACTCGGGCTAAGGCCCCGGAAGACGGCGAACTCCGCTCCGCCCGACCCAGGGCTCGGACTCGGGCTAAAGCCTCGGAAGACGGCGAACTCCGCTCTGCCCGACCCAGGGCTCGGACTCGGGCTAAGGCCCCGGAAGACGGCGAACTCCGCTCCGCCCGACCCAGGGCTCGGACTCGGGCTAAGGCCCCGGAAGACGGCGAACTCCGCTCCGCCCGACCCAGGGCTCGGACTCGGGCTAAGGCCCCGGAAGACGACGAACTCCGCTCCGCCCGACCCAGGGCTCGGACTCGGGCTAAGGCCCCGGAAGACGACGAACTCCGCTCCGCCCGACCCAGGGCTCGGACTCGGGCTAAGGCCCCGGAAGACGACGAACTCCGCCTCGCCCGACCCAGGGCTCGGACTCCGCCCTGGCCTCTGCCGAACGACCTCCGCCTCGCCCGACCCAGGAGCTCGGTCTCGGCCTCGGCCATGCAGGACAGACTCGACCTCGGCTTCGGAGGAGCCTCCACGTCGCCCGACCTAGGGCACGAGTCCGCCACGTCAACAGGAAGCGCCATCATCACCCTACCCCGAGCCGACTCGGGTCGCAGGGAACAGGACCGACGTCCCATCTGGCTAGCTCCGCCAGATAGGCAATGATGGCACCCCGCTAGACCCATGACGACGGCGGCTCTCAGCTCTCTTACGGAAGCAGGGGGACGTCAGCAAGGGCCCAACCACTCCGACAGCTGTCCCTCCGCCAAGCTCCATTGCTTCTCCGACAGCCACGACGCCACACTAGCCGGGTGCCAAGATCTCTCCGGCTGCCACCTGGGCATGTACTTAGGGCACTAGCTCTCCCCCGCTAGACACGTAGCACCTTGCTACACCCCCATTTGTACACCTGGATCCTCTCCTTACGCCTATAAAAGGAAGGACCAGGGCCTTCTTAGAGGAGGTTGGCCTCGCGGGAACGAAGGGCAGGGGCAGACGCTCTCTCGGGGCCGCTCGCTCCCCTCACCCGCGCGGACGCTTGTAACCCCCTACTGCAAGCGCACCCGACCTGGGCGCGGGGCGAACACGAAGGCCGCGGGATCTCCGACTCCCTCACGACCCGGCTCCGGCCACCTCGCTCTCGCTCTCTCCCCCCTTCGCGCTCGCCCACGCGCTCGACCCATCTGGGCTGGGGCACGCGGCACACTCACTCGTCGGCTCGGGGACCCCCGGTCCCGAAACGCCGACACCCACGTAAACTATCCATAAAAAAATTCAAGATTTTTTTATTGATTGTCTCCGCTCTCTGTATAATATTTTTTTGATTTGGCTAATTGATGTTATTGTTTACTCCATACAATATGTCTTGGTACAACACGACCAATGAAGTGAGCGATTAGAAAGAGTTCACAATGATTGATGAATGAACAGAGATTATAAAATGACATAATTCCATCATACAGATACCAAATAAGACAAAATTTATGAGCTTAAGTTTCTAAAATAAATCTCATGAAGTCAAACTTATAAAAAAGATAGATCAAAATATGGAATGATTGCTAAAGTCAGGCATCAATAAAAACCGGATGTGCTCCATATAAATTATGCTACTTCGTAGCAATTACTAACGTTTAAAACCAACAAATAACCTTTATTTTGTTGTTAGTGTGACAAATCATTGTTGCTGCATCCAATTTAGCAACCTCAAACACCATGTAGTCCATTGCGCCAATGTGGTCTCAGAAACGACCTAATGTTTGCAAGAGCTAAGAACGTCGTGTCGTGCTTGGGCTGTAGCCTCAGCCCGTAGTGCTGGCCCGACCCGACACGATTATTTTTTATTTTATAAAAAAGTATATACCTATATACAATTTATATTCAATATTAAAAATATCTTAGCATGATGTTCTACTGGTTAGACAGCTTCACCTAGTGGCTTCCGTTCTTCTTCCATCAGGACATGGGTTCGAACTCCACCTCCTGCACGATTTTTTAATATTTTATGTTGATTTAATTAAATGGATCGACGGGCTAACGGGTTGACTCGACACAGTTAGCAGGCCGACATGATGTGCCTGGGCCATAGTTTTTTTCAACATTTTATGTTGATTTAATTAAATGGGTCGACGGGCTAACGGGCTGGCTCGACACAGTTAGCAGGCCGGCATGACGTGCGTGGGCCATAGTTCTGGCTCGCATGCGTCTAGCCCGTGCCGGACGCCGTTTGGCCATCTATATAGACGTGTAGCAGATTAATTTGAAATAGCTGTAAGGGGTTATTTGTAAAAAGATGACGTATGACGACCGTTGAACAACTGATGCTTTAAGTATAATATAGATTTTGAACTCTAGAAATGTATTTATTATAGGACGAAGGATGTACTATTGTCCTATTTGAATCCACTTCTAAAGTTTAGAGATCCGAAGTTGTATAGCACTTCGACTCACTAAATCAAGAGTTTAGAGCTATTTTTTTTTTTAAAAAAAAACTTGAGCTGTGAGGTAAGACTAACTTGCAAAAGTGCCTATACTTGAGCTAGTTAGATAGCAATTAGTACTCTTTAGATTTTGAGTTTGACTCTTTGCGAGCAATTTTTAGACTAAAAATAAAAAGTCCCCTCCAAATCATAGGTTCAGCGCTTGACCTTGGCCGTAGTTCTTGACTCAACATAGATAATGTTGTTCACATGAGCTATTATACCCACTGCGTATATGGGGAATAAAAGTTCGAGAATTTTCTCAACTACGCGAGAAAATCTTTCTTGTTAACGTAACACTATCTTCAACAGCTTATTTATTCTTATCCTCATATTTAAACTTTATTTTGTAATAGTATATGTGAAGGAGTTATTCTAAATTTTACTCTCTAAATTATAATTTGAAGAGTCATTTAGATAAAAATTACTTTCTATATTTTTTCACTTTCCAACAACTTTATATATCTTGTTTGCATTCTATAGAGTCATTTATATTTTCTATATTTAGCTAGCGAGAAACCCGAAATAAACGATGACTATATTTAGATAAACATTTAGATAAGTTGTTGAACAATATTTTTTTTAAAAAAACATCTATTTATATTAATTAGGAAGAATATAGAGACTCTTGGAGTTGCTCTAAGAGCTTTTAATTTTTGGAAGAAGGTATCCCTTATATTTGTTGTTATAAAAACGTACGGATCAAACTTTCTATTTTAACTAAATTTATATAAAATAATTGTATTATTTATCTCTAAATAAATTTATTGTAAAATTAGATTAAACACTATATATACGATGATATCAATTATATATAGTATAAATATTGATATTTAGATTTATTCCGACGGAGAGTATCTTGCTTTTACACGTACGACGCAGCAGGACAGCTCGCCGCCTCGCCGTCTCTTAGCCGAGGCGTCCGACGCCACCGCCCCCAATCCGGTGAATCTGACTCACCGCTGCCGCCATGAGCTGCGCGGTGGCGTGGTCTCCCCCCTCCTCCGCTCTCGTCCACCGTCCCGGCCGTGTACGCAGGTGGCGCTCCTCCGTCCGGCCCTGCGCGGCGGCCGTGGAGCAGGAGGGCGGCGCCGCGGGGGAGGCTCCGCGGCTGGTGCTGCACGACTCCCTCGACTCCGTGGGGGTGGCCACCGCGCACGCTAGGGCGGCGCGGGAGGGGTTCGTGGCGCAGGTGGGGCGGCTCACCCGGGTGAGTGCGGGGAGCAGCATCGCCATCAGCCGCGGCCCTGACCTCGCCCGCGCAGCGCTCTGCGTCGCTGCCGAGGACGACTCGCTCGTCTCCCACTCCTCGGTACCGCTCCCCGTAGATGCCTTCATCGCGCGCCTCGACGACCTCTCCACGGGCTTCTGCGCCGGCGGGAACTTCCCGCCCTCGGGTGCGCCGCCCGAGGTCTTCTTCGATTACCTTGACCGCTACCTCTACGTCCATAAGGTACTGTATAGATTTGTTGCCAAGTTATTCCGATCCGATTGCTACCCAATTTGGGACTACTACGAGCGAGCTGCTGGAATTCGAAGTCATTTCAGCTGTCTGATTGATATGGCATGATGTAGTATGTCATCTCAACCTCTCACATAAGACTGCCTTCTAGCAAATTTCTGTTGTACATGCAAAGCTTGCAAGTATTGGTGCTAATTTACTAGGATATTTCATTCAGGGGTTTCGGAGAACAAATGGAGTGTCAGATGTGCGGATTATGTATCTTCACTCGGTATGCCAGAATCTAGCTTCTATGCCTTGTATACACTACTGTAGTATGCTATGACTCATTTAGTGTTATTTGGTTGTGCAATTCCCAGGTCTTGACATGCCGTACTGGATCAGCTCTAATGCTTGCGTTAATATATTCAGAGATACTGAAGACTGTACGAACATATGGCTTACTGGATTTTGATGCAGAGATTTTCTTTCCAAATGATCTCAATAGCCTCCCTAGGGGCTATGACAAACAAAAAAGCAAATTGGTCGATGAGCCACATATTATGACTTCAAAGTCACTTTTGGTTGAGGTGAGTTTATTCTAACCTCGTGAAAGGGCCTCTAGCTGAATTGGTTAGGCGGTCTAAGTAGCATTCCTCAAGTCCTGAGTTCGATTCCCCGTGGGAGCAAATTTTAGGTTGTGGTTAAAAAAATTTCCTCGTCTGTCCCACGCCAAAGCACAAGTCTAATGCTCAGCCCCGGTTTCGGTCGTTCTCACATAGCCTTCAATGCCGTTGTGCATGGGTGGGGGGCAGGGTTCGGTGGTTTTCTCGACCTGTGTGAGAAGGTCTTCTTAATACAATACTCGAGGGTTGTCTTATCCTGCAGTCGAATTTTCCAACCTTCAATCTTATCGGAGTCCATTGAGTTTCTTTTTCTGTGCTTAATATCTAAAACTATGCAAGTGTTGAGCATCAAGTGTTAAAGCTAAGGTGCTCGCTGCAGTCTCTAGATGCACCCAAGATACCACAATGAAATTTCTGGGTGGTTGTCATACAAAAGGGAATTTTTCATCTTAATTTTGCCTATGCCCTTCACTTTCTCCAGGAAAAAGATTGTTTGCATTTATTTCTAATGTTTCCAAATCAGACTTCAACAAAATCAAATAATTCAATATATTATCTCCTACCTACAAATTTCACCAATATTGGTTTTTGTTGTGGTCCTACCGCTGCGATGATTCATTTTGTCAGCATCTGATACATATGGTTTTGTTCCTTTCTTGCCTGTACAAGATTTTTTTTAGAGAGATCAGACAACAGCAATGACACACACACACACACATGCAAACGTGCGCCCACTCTCTCTCTCTCTCTTCTCATGGTAAGCCTGTGGTTCACTTCAACCATTATGTTGAGCATATACTGTGAGTAAGCTTGTTCCTAAGAATCCTAACAAATCTTCTGTTTTCTCCTTCTGTGTTTGAGAGCTTTTAATCCAACTTGAAACTTCAACCTAATGGGTTGAACCTGCATATGATTAAATTGATTTAGGAATCCAATTTGTTGCAAAATTTTTTTAACAGCGTCAGAACACATTTTATTTAAAGTTGGTGTCTGTTCTTAATGTTGTTCGTAATGTTTGGTATTATTCTGTGAAATATGGTATAAACAGGATGAGAAAGTTTCTGTTTTTTTTTTTTGCAATAACATTCGGACTTATTTTTGTTAGTCCTTTTATGCAGACTTTGAAAACTTTGAAGTGTGCATTTTGGCCATTCCAATCTGATCAGTCTAGTAGCTTATTTCTAAATGCTGTTGCTGCAAACCAGCGTGGCCCTGGTACTTTAGGTGATAACCAAGCGAGGTCATATGGGAACACAAGGTACTTTATCTGAATTTATCATTCCTCTTTTTTGGAATATATATATTTATTTTTTACACTGGATGCTGCTGGAGATATGGAGTGATGTCAATTTTGGTTAACAGTACCATTGAGATGGCTGCTGCTAAAGCTGCTCAGCATAGATTGATGCGTGGAGTATGGACTAATGCTCGTTTTGGTGATATGCGTCGTGCTTTAGCAGGTAGTGTATTTTCTTTCTGCGATAGTTTGAATGTATCGTGGCCTTATGGGCCATTCCTTGCCATCGCTTTATTTACAGAAAAGAATGTATTTTGAATTGCATTTCTCTCAGTGGCATACCTGTTCCATATCTTGCATTTTCCATGTTTTAGCTTGTGAGCGACTGATACTACTGCATCACGATCCGCATGAACTGAGGGATTATGCAGCCCTTCTGTACCACTGTGGCTACTATGAAGACTGCCTACACTACTTATCATTGTACCAAACTGCAAAGGTAATTCTTTCAGACATGACCCAGAAAATGTAGAGCTCACAAACATCACTCTGCGTCGTTTCTTTGCAGTCTGGGCAATCCCCAACCAATCGATTGGAGATCTTGGAGGACGAAGCTGTGAATACTCTCAAAGCGCGTTTAATGCTTATTTTAGCAGAGGATGGCTGGAGCAGATGTAGACCTGTGGTAAGTTACTGGACCAAGAACTCTGAGCCGTGGTAATTAGAGCTGGCCAACGTTGCGGCTGAAGCAAATAACTACAGATTGTACATAGCATTTTCAACTGTGGATATGTTGTACAGTCACTTGGTAATCCATGCGGGAAGTGAATCAAATTCCTAATTTTATACAACACCGCGTTGTTGCTTTATCTGAGATTCGCAGGACTTTTTTTTATATTTTTGAATAAATTTGATACAATACAACAACATCCTCAGATATGTATCTACATTTTTTAGTCAAACAATATAATGTTACAGAACTATCAGTTTTCAGTAAGATCTTTCAGACACATAATCATGTTGAGTGTATCTACAGGGTTAGTGTAAACTTCTAGGAAGTGTTTGTTTTTGCTTGCTGTTATACTGGCACACAAGTTCAAGTTCGTCCGATAGACGATAAATGATTCTACACCCCGTCGACCCCGAAGGAATCACCATAGAACATTGGCATTTTTGTACCGAATAAATTAACCAGGGACATCTCGCAAAATAATCCAAATATAAAACAATGGATCGCATCACAAAGGAGTTACTAGCTAAATGTCCTGGCGCAACACACAGAACCAGATACTTCACGAGTGGTGAATACGTAAAAGCCACAGGAACCAAACTATAAGCAGAACTAAGACATGCATCAAATCAAGACGACTAGACGAGGCTGGCGAAGACAGCCAGCGCCGCCGCGACGGCAACCGCTGTGGCTGCGCCGGAGGAATGACCGCCGCCGTGGTCCGGCTGCGCCGACGTCGCTGGTCCGGAGGCCGGGCCTGGCGTCGCGACGATGGCCGGCTGGACCATGACCCGCACGATGAGCTTCTGTCCCTCCTCGCAGTGGCCCGGCTCGCCGCTGATGAAGCAGAAGAAGCCCGGGCGGTCGAGAACGAACTTGGTGCCGCCGTCGTCGAAGGTCGCGAGCGGCTCCGTGGTGTTGCAGGCGTCGAAGGCGGTGCGGTCCACCAGGAGCACAGAGTCGTTGGCGTACTTGAAGTCTGCCAAAGGACTCGTATGCATTAGCCACAGGCAGATGCCTTCGTTAGCAGTGAATAACCGGAGAGCATCAGGGATGGGGAGTTAGAGAACTACTCACAGAGGTGGTCGCCGACGCGAAAGCGGTTTTTCATGGTCCACCAGCCGTAGCTGGTGTTGGCGTCAGGGACGCGCCACCCGCGCGGGCCGCCGACGTGGAACTCCAGGCCCTGCGGCGCGGCTGCCTCGGCGACGACGGCGGGGGCGACAAGTAAGAAGACGACGCCAGCGAGGGCCAACACGGGGAGAAGCGCGCTGGAGTTGGAAGCGGCCATGGATCTTGCAGCAGCCTGCGCTCGGTCCGGGAGAGTAGCAGGAACGACGGAGCTTGCCTGGTCGCCGGCCGCCGTGCTCAGTGCTCACAATCGCTTGGTGCGCGCGGGGTGGAGTGGAACTGAGTGAATAGGCCGCGCGTTCGCTCGCTTTATAGGGGAGTGGATGGTCTTGCCAGGCCAGGACAGTTGCCGGGTCGCGTCGCGTCGCCGGCCGGTTGTGACCACGCCAGTTTGCGCGCTCCGGTCTGATTCGATGCGGACGTGCGTGCCTTCGTGGGCGAGAGAGCGAGAACGTGGGGAACGAGGGGGTTCCGGCGGTTGCCGGCTGCTCGCTGCGTGTCATGTCATCGCCGTCACCGGTTGCCAAGCGTGGAAAGCCTCGGCCCTCGGCGCATGGAGGTTGTTTTACTCGGAAGTTAATCTTTGAGAATTTGAGAACAAATAGCACTCTCTGAATTCATCGAACGTTCTTTCCCGCTCTCTAAAACATGACGACAGTAAGTGGACAAACACAAACTTTGAACTCCCATTTCGATTCACATGAAAATTATGGCGAGCAAAATCAGCCATATACATTCACTACTTTGCAATCACTTTAAGGATCAGAGCCAGCAAAACGTGTAAATATAACAACACGCTACAGCTTGCAAATTGGAATCGAAAAATGTAGGGGCCAGACATCTGACAACCTAGTTACCTAAACATATATTGACAACCACATCGAACCACAAATGCAAGCACAATTCAACATAAGTTGTAGGTAACTTGGTTGATCACCAAATTTCTTCAGTTAACTTACAAGATATTGTGCTCTACTACACAACTCGGATTTACATGCGCCTGAAAACACTGATCTACATACAGAAAGACTGGAAGCAGGAAAAGAAAAACCACACCAATGACCTAACATGAACACAAACATTGATTACACCCATGTAATCATCTGAAACAACCTGGGGGTTATCAGCACTTGCATAGTTGTGCTGTGCTACACTGGGCATTCAAGACACATCAAGAAGAATCCAGTAAGCAACTGGAATCACTTCTGGGTTTCTAGTCTAGCATGTCGCATCCCGAAAGAATTCAGTAGGGATCTGTGGTGGGCACTGCTTCTTTGCAACAAATTTGTACTGAGGAAGGAAATGGAGAGGATCCCATTAGTACTATTATTAAGAAGGCTGTTAACTTAAGAAATTTGGGACCAGGTCCAATTACCTTATGTTGGCTGTACTTTTCTCTGATTGCTGGAAGGTTGCTACCAGAACCAACGCTGCAAAGGCGATGCAATGCCTTTACACATTCGCTCAGTTTGGACGGTTTGTACTGTGTGTAATGAGCGAGTGTGGAATTCTGCTTCCAATTGACAACGAGATGTGTAAGTTAGCTCGCAAGACATTTCACTAGGCAACTGCTATAGGTATGGAATAGCAACATGATTATTCCACCTACCCAAGGATACTTTGTTGGCTGTAGTATAAATCTCGCCAAGAAAATAGCCGATGCAGCTATTAGTGATGGAGGGTAAGAGAGTAGACTGTACTCCAGTAGTGATAGCTCAGCGATGTAATTGGCGAGGAACTCCAGATGCAAAGCAGGATCCTGTGCAAAGAGAGATTGTCAGCGAATTGTTCTCATGTCTGTAACTTGAGGAATTCCTTCCAGTAACCAGAAGCTGACTATATAGCAGTACCTCATCACACGCTTGTGCAGCACGAGCAAATCTCCTATTGTAAGCAAAAAAAGAAAAGATAAGAGTTAGTGGCAAGTTAGATTAGAATAATCATCAATTTTTTTTTGTAAAATAAAAAAGAACGGCGATAATCACCTCAAAAAGCACTTTGCTGTAGGTGCTGTCATTTCAAACTTCAAGTAATTCAGTACAGAAGCTTCCATATCTAGAACCTGTTAACGTACAAGTTATTTAGTGACAGTGACAAACAAGGGACTATTCGATATGGTCTGCTGTATTTTTTAAAGAACGATAGGAAGTAAACATATCACAAACCTCATCTCTGAAATATGTATTGTCTGTTATGTAGCAGAATTCTTCTACTTGTGGTGCACATATCTCCTCGTATTTTCTGAATTTGAAGTTCCCAACATGCCAAATCAGTACCACCCTAACATCGTAATGACAACTAAGGATAATAAATGGAAAGAGAATCAGAATCTTACGCAGCTATAAGCATGCATGCAACACCAAGTAATTGCAGCCGTTGGCGGCTGATTTCGTTGCCAGAAAGATAACGGTCAATGTAGTTTGCTGTCAGGTACAAAGTATCAGGAACAAGACGATATTCTTCAGCAACCTGCAAGAGGGGGAAATAATGAATACAAGTTGACAAGATTGTTATTTAGATTTTTCTTACTTTTAGACAATAAAAAAGCTTACTTCCACGAGCCAGTCAATCAAAATTGCTCTCATGCTTGGATTGACATCTTTTTGAATCATTTCCATGAAATCAGTTGACGGTCTTTTCTTCGTCTGCCAGAAAGTAAAGCACTATTAGTAAAAATCAAGGAAGAAAGAAAAATTTCAAGTGTAGCCCAAAGTTCCATTGAACAAAACATAGACAGTCCTTCGATCAAATCAAGTTTCATTAATACACCAACAAAAAAACTTCACATAAAAAAGAATCAGAAATTACACCCACACTGTTGAACTGCAATTACATAAGTACGATCTAACAGACTTAATGTAAGCATATTGCAGCCTAGCTTATTGCATCAATGTTGGCAGTCAACCCAAAGTTCCTTATGTTCAGTGCTCAAATGAAACCATTTGGTCACCAGAAATTAGAAAAGAATGTGTCACCTCAGCCTCTCGCAAGTGCATGTAAATGTCAGAAGCCAGAGTAGCGCACAGTTGCGGATCCTCATATTCACTGTCAACATCACAGATGCGGTCAATTTCCATTGGGGCCACGGCATTTTTCTTCCGCTTATTTTCTGCAAAAAGAAAGCAACTGGATCAACAAAAAGTATACCAAAACACACTTAAACAATGCAAATCGTATATGAATTTCAGCAGACCTTCAACATCTCTATCCTCTGATATTCGCAGATGTTCACTTGTCCGTCGCTGCAACGAAGCCAGCATCGAGGTGTCCTGATTGTCTACGTACTCAAAGTCTGGGCTTTTCATGGAGTCGCAAGTCGACATCGTCTCATCGGATGAAACAGAATCTCCCGAGCGTCCAGGAGACACCAACCCGGTGCAGCACACCAAGGCAGGAGCACGACTTGGCACATCGGCAATGGTAGGCACTTTAGGAGGAGGAACATTGTTATGCCTTTGTGTTGCGCTGCCATGGCGTGCTACTGCTGGAGCTGGCTTGATGGAAGCCGGTTTGTCAGAAGAACCCCGGATGGAGGAACTCACACTCCGAGCACTTGTTGCCAAAGACGGCTTCTTCAAGGGTACCGTTGGATTCAACTTCTGCATGAGATTTGAACAAAATGATTAAGCCATTTGAAACCTCTGTTTGGGATCTCCACTAACCAGGTGCACTAGAGAAGTATATGTGCTTGACAAGAGAAGACTGCAAAGCAAACAAAGACAAGAGATTTGCCACGGCGCGAAAACCAAGGAACTTTCTTTCGAAAAAAGAAATGCCATGGAAGGTCTAGCCATTTGACCATGACCAGAATCCAAGATTTGAACCAATAAACAGAAACAGTGAAGGAGGGATGCACACGTGGACGTAGTAGTGGTGGGGACCATGGACTCCCCTCCTCCGGCAACGGCTTTGGAAAGACCAAAAATCCTCGTGCCTGCGTGTCCTTGCCTTTTACTATCACGCCAAATTCAAGTGCAGGTGCAGCCGCCTGGTCCGCAGGCAGCGAAGGGAGGGAAACACCCGTTTGAAACGCGGAGGGATCCAAGCCGCACGCCCCGTCCCATCCCGAGGCCGCAGTGCCGCACACATCAGCCCAGGCCCAGGCGCCCAGCCTCGCGGTCGCGGATGGTATGGTTTGGGTTTAAATCGTTTCGAACCGGAACTGCGCCCCTGCTAGCTATTCTGAACGTTGGACGGCTAACTTGGTGGGCACCGCCGCCGCTGTGTCCTCCTGCACCTGCGGACTGCAGTGCGGGACCAGTCAGGGTTTGCAAACGCAAAATTCCTGTGCGCACCAGCACCACTGCCTAGCCTCCCTACCGTCCATCTCATCACAATACTATTTGTACTCGTATATACTCGACTCCATGGGCAGCGCAGCAAGAGAAAGAAATGTTGCAGATTTCTCTGCTTTTTATGACAACAGAAAAGCAACGCAACGCAAGGGCTCAGACTCATAGGGTGTTTGGTTGCCCCTGCTAAAGTTTAGCCCGGGTCACATCAAGCGTTTGACTTTTAAATAGGAGTATGAAATATAGACCCAACCAACTGGACTAGATTCGTCTCGTCTTTTAATCTTCGGCTGACAAATTAGTTTTATAATCCGATTACATTTAATACCCGGAACGGAGGTTCAAACATTCGATGTGATAGGGGCTAAAGTTTAGTTTGGGGTAACCAAACACCCCCTGAGTAAAGTTGCAATACTGATGTGAGCAACAGTAGGAAATCAGAAGATTGTACGTGGGTTTCAGGGAATGTTGAAGAGGTGACGCCTCACAAGAACGGAGACGCAACGGAACTCGAACTGGGGCGAATGGCTAAAGAAACCAAATCAGCGTATCTCCTAGTACGTAGCAAAACGTAGACTGCATTTCTAATGAATCGGAAAAAATCATCAGCCAAGAAAACGCAAAAGCCATCGATCCATCTCTGAAGGCAGCAAAGGCACGCCCGATTCGTGAACCATTCAGTCATAGACCAGAAACAGAAACATTTGAACCAATAATTAGCCCACGCCCCGCCCAGGGATCTTGGGGTCCGAGGAAAGCGCAAGGAGTCCCGTTTCCGCATGAATTTCCGGAATCCCGGCCACAACAATCCGTCTTGACGGGCAGAGTCGTGTCGTACTCGTACGTACCGTGCTGCTGGTGGGCGCCGTGACGTTCCCAAGGCTGCCCCCAACGGAAGCCCTCCCTCCCCGCGCGGCGACGTTGGTGATGTTGCCGAGCGCCACGCGCTTCTTGGCCTGCGCGGCCGCCGCCTTGGGTCCCCCGGGGCCGTCCGCAATCGCGGGGCGCTTGGCGGTCGCGGACGAGGACGAGGAGGACGAGCGGCGGGAGGCAGCGATGGTCGACATCGTGGGTCTCGGTAGCGGAGGAGGACCCCTCCTCAGGCTAGGGTTTGGGGCAGCGGAGGAGCGGACGAGGGTGAGGATGCGGCAGCGGCGAGGAGTTGAAGGCGGGGTGTGTTTATGTCGCCCCAGTCATTAGGCCGTTGGTTGATGCTCCACACCAACGGGCAACGGCAAGGTTTTGAAATTCAAATACCTGCCCTGCCCTGACATTGGTAGTACTGTTGACCATTCACTGTTTTTGTTCCAAACGTGGTAACATTTTCGTTCTGGGTGGGGTCCTCCTGCGCTTATGGTGCCACGTTTGGCTGGGTTTAAGCACAAGCAAACAGGTTTATTTATGGTGTGTTTGATTGAGTAGCGAAAAAGAATAGAACAACTTTATTCTTATTTTGTGAATGTTTTATGATGTGTTTAGTCTGAGGAACGAGATAATTTATCATCTTCTCATTCCTGACCTTTTTATTTGGCTTGTGAAATAGAATAAGTTGATCTATCAGCATTTTATTTCTCATATGCTAATAATTAGTAATAATATAGGCAATGAGTTCATTCCATCAAATTTATGGAATGGACTCGTCAGCCGTAGGAAATTAGTCAGCTAACTTTCTAGAGGCTACAGTCAGCCGTAGTAAGTTAGCCACCTAACTTCTTGGGGGCTACGGTCAGCCGTAAGAAGTTAGTCAGCTGACGGCGCTGACGGCGTAAAGCTACTAACTTCTGAAAGGCTTTTTTGGCGGTAGGAAGTTAGCTAACTTCCTAAAGGGCTCTAGAAAGTTAAGCTAACTTCCGACAAAAAATTTTCGAGTGCCAAACTTCCGACGGGATAACTTAACTTCCGAGAGTTTAGCTAACTTCCTAGAATTTAGGCCTAACTTCTTAGGGTTTAGGCTCTAGGAAGTTTACTATTTTGATGTAGTGACGCACCACCTCATCTAGAATAGATTGATTTCTTAAACCAAATACTCTCTTAGTTTCCAACAAAAAAGAGCGGAACAACTTCTCGAATCTCTATATGAAAATTTATCATAAATAGTTGAAATGTTACCGCTCCACCAAAACGACTAGACGCGAGCGCTCTCACGACAGGGGAGGCGAGCACGGGCTCTCACGACGGGGCATCGTGAGCGGGACCTAGGAGGATGGGTCGGAGGAGGGGCTCGCCCGTGTGGACACCCACCTTTGTTTTTTAAGGGGTGTTTGAATGACTCTAGGTTCCAGCTACAGTGTGAAGCTGTAGTTTATAATATTAATTTAAATAGTTTTAAAAATATTTTTAATCTAAATAATAAACAAAATGACTTATCTAAATGTCTTTTAAAGGTTTACAGTTCTAGCTTCATGATTTTTTGTAGCATCTAATGACTTCTTCCATCAACTGCACCAAAATTTCTGAAGCTAGAGTTGTCCTAAAGCCTTAATAGGAGTAGAAATATGGGTAAGATGTTTTAGTTTTTCTTACATTATGTATATCCATGCACGATCTTAATGGTAAATCAATCATACCACTCACACTTGTGCCCAACAAGCACTTACGGCACTACTACTCCGTCATTGTGGTCTTTGATACGGAGGTTGATGAAGGCATGGGTTAGAGATGACTAGTTGGCAACTGCGATGTGATGTCACACTAGAAAGAAACATAGATAGAAGGGTAAGCTAGGGCGCAGGTACGCCCATATATAGCCGCTCGGGTTTTAATTCTAACTAGTATAATACACATCGTGTGTGTCGATACAATCGTATTTCATGATATTTGTCGGCGTTTCGAAACCCGGGGGTCCCTGGACCGACGAGTGAATTGTCGCCGCGTGCTCCAGCCCAGATGGGTCGGCGCGAGTCGCAACACGAAGGGGGGAGAAGCAGCCGGAGGGAGACAAGCGTGGGAGGTGGAACCCGCGGCCTTCGTGTTAGCCCCGCGCCCAGGTCGGGTGCGCTTGCAGTAGGGGGTTACAAGCGTCCATGCAGGAGGGAGCGAGCGGCCTTGCGCGAGCGCCGTCCCGTCCTTCCCCGCGCGGCCAACCCTCTGTAAGAGAGCCCTGGACCTCCCTTTTATAGGCGTAAGGAGAGGATCCAGGTGTACAATGGGGGTGTAGCAGTGTGCTAACGTGTCTAGCGGAGGAGAGCTAGCGCCATAAGTACATGCCATCGTGGCAGCCGGAGAGGTTTTGGCACCCAGTTCGTGTGGTGTCGTGGCCGTCGGAGGAGCGCTGGAGCCTAGCAGAAGGACAACTGTCGGGGCTGTCGAGTCCTTGCTGACGTCCTCTTGCTTCCGTAAGGGGGCTGAGAGCCGCCGTCGTCATGGAGCATGCGGGGCGCCATCATTACTCGTATAGTGGAGCGAGCCAGATGGGACGCCGGTCTTGTTCTCCGTAGCCTGAGTCAGCTCAGGGTAGGGTAATGATGGCGCTTCCTGTTGACGTGGTCGGTCCGTGCCCTAGGTTGGGCGAGGTGGAGGCTCCTCCGAGGTCGAGGTCGAGTCCGAGCCCCCGGGTCAGACAAGGCGGAGACCGTCGGCTGAGGCCAGGGCTGAGTCCGAGCCCTGGGGTCGGGCGAAGCGGAGTTCGTCGTCCTTCGGGGCTGAGCCTGAGTCCGAGCCCTGGGGTCGAGCGAAGCGGAGTTCGTCGTCTTCCGGGGCTGAGCCCGAGTCCGAGCCCTGGGGTCGGGCGAAGCGGAGTTCGTCGTCTTCCGGGGCTGAGCCCGAGTCCGAGCCCTGGGGTCAGGCAGAGCGGAGTTCGTCGTCTTCCGGGGCTGAGCCCGAGTCCGAGCCCTGGGGTCGGGCGGAGCGGAGTTCGTCGCCTTCCTGGGCTGAGCCCGAGTCCGAGCCCTGGGGTCGGGCGGAGTGGAGTTCATCGTCTTCCGGGGCTGAGCCCGAGTCCGAGCCCTGGGGTCGGGCGAAGCGGAGTTTCCTATGACGCCTGAGGCCGGACTTGGCTGCTGTCAGCCTCACTCTGTCGAGTGGATCAGCAGTCAGAGCGGCGCAGGCGGCGCTGTCCTCTTGTCAGACCGGTCAGTGGAGCGGCGAAGCGACTGCGGTCACTTCGGCTCTATCGACTGGAGGGCGTGCGTCAGGATAAAGGTGTCAGGCCACCTTTGCATTAAATGCCCCTGCGATTTGGTCGGTTGGCGTGGCGATTTGGCCAAGGTTGCTTCTTGGTGAAGACTGGGCCTCGGGCGAGCCGAAGGTGTGTCCGTTGCTGGAGGGGGTCCTCGGGCGAGACGTAGATCCTCTGGGGTCGGCTGTCCTTGTCCGAGGATAGGCTCGGGCGAGGCGTGATCGCGTTCCTCGAATGGACCGATCCTTGACTTAATCGCACCCATCAGGCCTTTGCAGCTTTGTGCTGATGGGGGTTACCAGCTGAGATTTAGGAGTCTTGAGGGTACCCCTAATTATGGTCCCCGACAGTAGCCCCCGAGCCTCGAAGGGAGTGTTAATACTCGCTTGGAGGCTTTTGCCGCACTTTTTTGCAAGAGGACCAGCCTTTTTTGGTTGCATTTTGTTCCTGTGGGTGCGTGCGAGCGCACCCGCCGGGTGTAGCCCCCGAGGCCTCGGAGGAGTGGTTTGACTCCTTCGAGGTCTTAGTGCGTTTCGCAACACTTTGGCTGGTCTGGTTGTTCCCTCATGTGAGCTGGCCGTAGCTCGGGTGCACGGTCGGGTCCCAAGTTCTCGGGCTGGTATGTTGACGCTGTCAACGGTTTGGCCGGAGCCGGGTTTGCGAGAGCAGCCCCCGAGCCTCTGCACAGGGCGAGAGGACGGTCAAGGACAGACTCGACTTTTTTACATACGCCCCTGCGTCGCCTTTCCGCAAGGAGGAGGGAGGGAAAGCGCCATGTTGCCCTCGGAGGGCGCCGAACATGGTGTCTCCGGTGAGCTGCTGGCGGGTAATCCGAGTGGACGCCCATGGCCCATTTGTTAGGGGTCGGCTAGAGGCCCGGAGGCGCGCTCCAAAAGTACCTGCGGGTGATCTGCCGGACCCGGTCCCCTTTTGACGGGGTCCGAGGGCTCGATGCCTCCCTCTGATGGGATTCCGTTACAAGATCATTCCCGCTGGTCTCGGAAATGTCCTAGGGTACCTCGGGAGCGTAGCCCGAGCCTTGGTTATGTATCGAACGTACCCAGGGTCATCCCTCGCTCTATGTCTGAGGCGACTGTGAACCCTTCGAGGGCCAGCCTACGAACCCCTGATCAGTAGTGGGCGCGGAGCCTGAGTGGCCTGAGGCGGCCGTTGAACCCTTCCGAGGGGCCGGCCATCGAACTTCTGACCAGTAGTGGGCGCAGAACCCAAGCGCTCTGAGGCGGTCGTTGAACCCCTCCGAGGGGCCAGCCTTTGAACCTCTGATCAGTAGGAAGGCTCGGGGCCTGTTTCCTTCGCGGAGAAGGATCCTTTTCGGGGTATCCCCCTTTCCCGGTCCCTGTTGTAAGAGAGAGAAAGAGGAAAAGGAAAAGGATACGAAATCGAATGTCGTGGCGTACCTTTTTCGACACGGTCATTATGGCGAAGGCAAAGCGTCGCTTGCTTCTCCTGCCTGAGGCGCCGCCTGTCCCGCCGCGGAGTTAATGCGACGGGGCGAGTGGTTCGCGAGGCGGCCGTTGCGCGTGTGCAAGCCGTTCGAGGAACGGAACACAGGCGCGCCGTCTTCACGCCGTGAGAGAGGGTTCTCTCGCTGCCCCTGGGATGGGACGTAAGCTTGGCTGACGACGTGACCGCTGCTCCTGCCCGCCTGCCACCGCCATTACTGCCGGCCCATTTTTTGGCCGTATTGACCGTCGTGCCTGGCTGGCACTGCTGGGTCATATGCAGGGTTGCCTCGAGTCACGGTACTGGTTCCGCAGTTGAGGAGGAGCAGTAGTGGTGCGAGTGGCGGTGCAGTTGCTCGCACGTAGCAACCGGCGCGCCGGTTGCATGACGTGTGGGCCTGGGCCTCCATGCTGGGTGCGTTGGAAGTCGGAGGGGCGCACCCACTTGGCGCGGTTGCATGCCGCCTGCATGGCTATCCACCCTTTCACCCGCTGGTCAGGGCGAAAGTGGAGGAATGCTTGTAACCGCTGGGCAGTTGCATGCCCTGCGCGCGGCGGTTTGGCTCCTTCTGCCCTGGACCAGCTTGCATGACGCGTGGGGCCCAGCCCCCGTGTCGTAGGGGGAGGACCTTGGAGTGTGTTGGAGAAGACTCGGCCCGCAACGGCTGAGGACGCAGGTGGGGAGAGTTGCCTTTAAAAGGAGGGTGACCCCCTTGAAAGACGACCATGTCTTCGCGTTCCCTTATGCGTCGTGTCTTTCCACCTTTCGAGCCCCCGGATGGGGACGCCCGCAATCCTTCCGCCTTTTCGTCGAAGGAACGCAACTTCGTGGAAGTTGGTACCTTTCAGCCATCGTTCGGCTTCAAGGATTTTCATCATGCAGCCCGGCTGCATCCCCTCGCCGGTGGTCACCCGAGACGGTGACCACCAGCCTCTGGGTGGGGAGAAGCAAGCCGGGCTGCGATCTTGGTCCCGCCCTCAGCTTCAAGGATGTTCATCATCCTTGCTGGGGCGGAGGCCGGGCTGAGCCGGAGCTCTACCTCCCGCGCGGGTTCGTGGGTCAGCCTCTCCTTCAGCATTCAAGGGAGAGGGCGCTCACTGGCCCTGCGAGAGGGGCGGACTTCGACAACGCAGGGCTGGTCGACGGCGGGCGTCGCCAGCTTCAGCACGTTGGGCTCGCCGGCTTGGCTCCCGGTGCCCCCTCCCACCGCAAGGGCGGTTGTCGCGCCGTGCGCACGGGTGGACCGCCCAAGATGTCGCGCGCCGCTAGGGCGGCGTTTGTGTTCTAGGGCTGTCCTGCCTTTGCACCGGTACGGCGCCTCCGCACGGAGGTCGGTGCCCCGCTCGTCCGGGAGGATCCAAGTGGGGATCTGCCGATGGGCTGACGGCTCCGGTCGTCGGTGCCGAGGTGGATGCGGCTCGAGAAGTCCCCGTCGCCGACGGGATCACCGCCGCCATACGCGCTTCGGGCCTCCGGCTCTTTGTACTTGTCCTCGCCCCTCGAGCGTCGGCGTGGGCGAGGGCAAGGTTGCAGCGGCGTCCGCCCTGAGGCCATCGCTGCTGCTGTGGGGACGGAACCGGAGTTCCGTTTGCATTGGCACCTTGAATGCCGGTGTCTTGTTCATTGCGGCTGTCGGGGCCTGAACATGTATGTATTTTCGGCGCGGAGCCGTGTTTTTTCTTCATTTCGAGCACTAAGACTCGCCTGTCGACTATCTGAACCGCTTCACCGAGCGTGAGTCGCCTCGTGCAAAGGTGACGAGTGAGGTATCCGTATCCCGGAGGCGTAGGAGTCCCTCGGCTCGGTCGGCCTTGCTGTCCGAGGCTTCTCCTACTTAGTTAAAGGAACCCTCGGCCGCTCTTCGATGAGCCGAAGCCGGAGGTAGCGGTGTCAGCACGGACAGAGGCAGAGTTGGCTCGAAGAGAAGATTTGGTCAGTCGGAGCCTGGCCGGGTCGTCCACTGGCGGGACCGACGCCGGAGTTGAGCTGCCGAGGCCACAAGCCGGGCTGATGTCTTCGGGGGTCAGCTGGCCGAGGCCTCGGGGTGGCCGGCCGAGCCGTCTACTCGAGCCAGATTCCTGGTGAAGACCCTAGCGGCGATGGCCCGGGTGTGGTGTTGATGTCGTCCTTCAGAGTGGAGATCCTCCAACCGCGTCGCCGTCCGAGGATAGGTCAGACCCCACCGAAGGTGTAGTTGACGCCGAGGGTGCCGCTGCCCCCTTCAACTGTCGACGTCCGAGCCTGCAGGATCGGGTTGTCTTGTAGTGTGTGTATGTTTTCTGCGGCCGCCGAGGCCCTAACACACTGTCGTCGTGTTGTGAAGCTGTGTCTCTTTTCCTCTTGTTTCGAGTATCCGAACTTATTTGTCGGTAACAGAATTGTTTGTGCGGGCGAGAGTTGCTTTTCACGGAAGGTGATGAGTGAGGTATCCGTATCCCGGAGGCGTAGGAATCCCTCGGCTCGGTCGGCCTTGCCGCTTACGCGCACTCTTACTCGTCCATAGGGTTCTGTCACCGACGCAGTCGAGAAGGCCCGAAAAATCATTCCGGCAGGGGAGCTTTCGAGCGTGAAGACTTGTTCGGTCCGCGGAGTCACTTATCCGAGCACGAGTTACTTATCGCAGAAGGTGATGAGTGAGGTATCCGTATCCTGGAGGCGTAGGAGTCCCTCGGCTCGGTCAGCCTTGGCTGCTTACGTGTACTCCGTCGTTTTCAGGATCCACTTTCGAAGTAGTCGAAAAGCACGAAAGGCATTCTGGCAGAAAAGATTTTTTTTCTTTTTTCGAGTAAAATTTCGACGTAGAGGGGGTTCCCCCCTTCTAGCCCCCGAGGGAGGGTCAGGCTTTGCCGAGGCAAGGCTGACCCTTCCTTGACGACTAGACTTTGTGTGTGAACGGGGTGTACGAATAACTTGGAAGCATCTTAAGGGTAGAAGCGACGTAGCTGTTGGATGTTCCAAGCGTTGCTGTAGACCTCGCCTTGACTGTTGGCCAGCTTGTATGTTCCAGGCTTCAGAACCTTGGCGACGACGAATAGCCCTTCCCAGGGAGGCGTGAGTTTGTGCCGCCCTCGGGCGTCTTGTCGCAGCCGAAGCACCAGGTCGCCCACCTGGAGGTCTCGGGGCCGAACCCCTCGGGCGTGGTAGCGTCGCAGGGACTGCTGGTACCGTACCGAGTGTAGTAAGGCCATGTCCCGAGCCTCTTCCAGCTGGTCCAGTGAGTCTTCTCGATTGGCTCGATTGCTTTGGTCGGCGTAGGCCCTCGTCCTCGGGGAACCGTATTCTAAGTCTGTGGGCAAGATGGCCTCGGCCCTATAGACTAGAAGGAACAGTGTGAAGCCCGTGGCTCAGCTCGGCGTTGTCCTCAGACTCCAGACCACCGAGGGGAGCTCCTTCATCCATCGCTTGCTGAACTTGTTAAGGTCGTTGTAGATCCGCGGCTTGAGCCCTTGCAGGATCATGCCGTTAGCCCGCTCTACTTGCCCATTCGTCATGGGGTGAGCCACGGTGGCCCAGTCCACCCGGATGTGGTGATCCTCGCAGAAGTCTAGGAACTTTCTACCGGTGAACTGGGTGCCGTTGTCGGTGATGATGGAGTTCGAGACCCCAAAGTGATGGATGATGTTGGTGAAGAACGCCACCGCCTGTTTGGACCTGATGCTGTTTAGGGGTCGGACCTCGATCCACTTGGAGAATTTGTCGATGGCGACCAATAGGTGCGTGTAGCCCCTGGGTGCCTTCTGCAAGGGGCCGACGAGGTCTAGACCCCACACAGCAAATGGCCAGGTGACGGGTATGGTCTGCAGAGCCTGAGCGGGCAGGTAGGTCTGCCTTGCGTAGAACTGACACCCTTCGCAGGTGCGGACAATTCTAGTGGCATCGGCCACCGCCGTTAGCCAGTAGAAACCTTGTCGGAAGGCGTTTCCAACAAGGGCTCGGGGTGCTGTGTGATGGCCGCAAGCCCCCGAGTGTATCTCTTGTAGGAGCTCCTGGCCTTCGGCGATGGGAATGCATCGCTGGAGGATGCCCGAGGGGCTGTGGTGGTAGAGCTCCTTCCCATCTCCTAGCAAGACGAATGACTTGGCGCGCCGCGCCAACTGCCGAGCTTTGGCTTGGTCGAGGGGTAGCTCTCCTCGGTGGAGATATTGCAGGTACGGGGTCTGCCGGTTTCGATTAGGCGTGACCTCGCTCCGCTCCCCCTCGATGCACAGTGCCTCACCCTTGGGGGCCGAGGGTACCTCGGGCCGAGCCGAGGGTACCTCGGACTGTGCCGAGGGTACCTCGGACTGAGCCGAGGGTGCCACGGGCTAGGCCGAGGCCTTCTCGGGCTCGGGCGTGTCGTCGGTCTTGACGGAGGGTTGATGCAGGTCCGGGAGAATACGTCCGAGGGAACCGTTGTTCGCCCCAAGGCTATTTTAGCCAGCTCGTCCGCAGTCTCGTTGTAGCGTCGGGCGATGTGGTTGAGCTCGAGCCCGTAGAACTTGTCTTCCAGGCGCCGAACCTCATCGCAGTAGGCTTCCATCTTCGGGTCGCGGCAGTGGGAGTTCTTCATGACTTGGTCGATGACGAGCTGCGAGTCACCGCGAGCGTCGAGGCGTCGGACCCCTAGCTCGATGGCAATTCGCAACCCATTTACCAGAGCCTCGTACTCAGCCACGTTGTTGGACGCCGGGAAGTGGAGGCGTAGCACGTAGCGTAGGTGCTTCCCGAGGGGCGAGATGAAGAGCAGGCCCGCGCCGACCCTCGTCTTCATCAGCGACCCGTCGAAAAACATGGTCCAGAGTTCCGGTTGGATCGGAGCTGTTGGGAGCTGGGTGTCGACCCATTCAGCCACGAAGTCCGCCAAGACCTGGGACTTGATGGCTTTTGAAAGGGAATTAGGCTTACACCTAGTCCCTAATTAATTTTGGTGGTTGAATTGCCCAACACAAATATTTGGACTAACTAGTTTGCTCTAGTGTATAAGTTATACAGGTGCCAAAGGTTCACACTTAGCCAATAAAAAGACCAAGTATTGGGTTCAAACGAAGGAGCAAGGGACAACCGAAGGCACCTCTGGTCTGGCGCACCGGACTGTCCGGTGTGCCACCGGACATGTCCGGTGCACCAGAGGATTCCAACTCCAAACTCGTCACCTTCAGGAAATTCCAGAGGCGACTCCGCTATAATTCACCGGACTGTCCGGTGCACACCGGACATGTCCGGTGCTCCAAGGAAGAGCGGCCTCCGGAACTCGCCAGCCTCGGGAATTCATTTCAGCTGCTCCGCTAAAATTCACCGGACTATCCGGTGTACACCGGACTGTCCGGTGTAACAGCGGGGCAACGGCTACTTCTGGTGCCAACGGCTACCTGCGACGCATTAAATGCGTGCCAGCGCGCGCAGAGGTCTGGCACGCCCATGCTGGCGCACCGGACATCCTACAGTACGTGTCCGGTGCGCCACCGGACATCCAGGCGGGCCCAGCAGTCAGAGTTCCAACGGTCAGAACCCTAACGGTCAGGTGACGTGGCTGTCGCACCGGACATGTCCGGTGTGCACCGGACTGTCCGGTGCACCATACGACAGACAGCCTCCACCAACGGCTAGATTTTGGTTGGTGGCTATAAATACCACCCCAACCGGCCACTTCAAGGTGTGGGAGCCCAAGCAACATTCCAAGTCATCTAGTTGACATACTCAAGCCCTCCCAACCACATATATTCATTGATCCATCCTATACACAAGATTTAGACCACTACAACCAACACAAGTGCCACAAAAGAGAGAGCAAGCAAAAGAGAGCTACTCATTTGAGTTTAGCACTAGTGCCTTGTGAGATTCATCGAGAGATAGTGTGTGCTTCATCTTTGTGTTCATTTGCGCGTGGAGTTTTGACTCCCATTGAACTTCCTCCAAAGTTTTGGAGGCTTGTAAAAGCTAGCAAGAGACACCAAAGTGTGTGGTGGTCCTTGTGGGATCGAGAGTGATCCTTGAGAAGAAGAAGAGCTCGCCGATCCTTGTGTGATCGGGGGAGAGAGGGAAAGGGTTGAAAAAGACCCGTCCTTAAGTGGACTCCTCAACGGGGACTAGGCCTTCGAGGGCCGAACCTCGGTAAAACAAATCACCCGTGTCCATTGTGTTTATTGCTTGTGATTTGTTTGTTTTCCCTTGCTCTAAGTTTTCTTGCACCTTTATTTGATAATATCATTTGGTGTTGCTTCAAGTTAAACTCCCATTTAGTGAAGCAACACGTTGCAAGAAAGAACTTGTCCTAGTGCTCTTCTCATCTAAGGCTTCTTGCTTTGTTATTCTATAACTTATTTGATTCATCACTCCCGCATTATTTAGCAATATTCTTTTCAAGCAAGAACTCAGTTTATATACTCCTACATTTGTATATCTTGTTCTAACCACTAATCAAGGGATCTAGTTGGGGGATAAAGTTTTAATTTTCAGGTTTCGCCTATTCACCCCCCTCTAGGCGACTTTCAATTGGTATCAGAGCTAGGCACTTCATCTTGAGTCTAACAACTCGAAGTGATGGCTCGTAGAAGATCCCAAAAGAACAAGAAGACCCAGGAGAACAAAGAGGTAACTCTTGAGATATTACTTTCCGACTGTTCTAATTATGATACATGGTCTACTAGAGTAATAAATGCTTTTAGAACCATAGATCCACAATTAGAACAAATTATAGACAAGAGTATCTTCCCTCCTAGTTTCAATGAAAAAATTATCTCCGAGGAGGATCAAAGATGTTTTCGCTTAAACTACCTAGCTTTTGACATCTTAAGCAATTCTCTTAGCAAAGAAGATTATCGTGCCTTCATATCAAACTATGATGAATCCATCCATGATGCGCACAATATTTGGACTAGAATTAAGAGCAAATTTAATAAGTCCAAACATGATAGTTCATTTTGTGCTTCTACTTCCTTTGGTCTTTGTAATACTAACCCTTGCAAGGAAGAAGAAGAAAATGATCGATGGAGACCAAACGATGAATCCACCTCTCCAAAAGGTTTGTCTTCCCATTTCGATTCCCACATGTGTTGTGTGGCTAATGCAAATGATTGCGGAAGCACAAATGAGGATGAGGAGGAAGAAAGAAGCTTTGTGCAACTCTACGCTCGCCTAAGCCAAGAAGATAAGGCGGTCATGCTCAAACTTGTAGAAAGAGCGAGAGAGCAAGGTGAAGCTCGTCAAAGGCTAGAAGATGTTCTCTCCATGAAAATGCTACACTTTGACGAGTTGACTAAAGAACATGAGGAGCTAAAGTGCTCTCATGTTGATTTGGTCCAAAGGTATGAAACTGTTTCAATTGAGCATGATAACGCTTTACATTGTATCGCTCAATTAGTAAATAGGAATACCTTGCTTAAGGATCAAGTAGAAAAGCTAAAAGTTGAAAATCTAGCTTTTCAAGAAAAATATGATATGCTCCTATGCTCTCATGAAAATCTTAGAGATGATCATATCATATTAAACATTGCTCATGAGGTTGTGATAGAAAACTTAAAATCCCAACAACCTCACTCATGCACATGTATTCAAATTGATACTATATTACCATGTGCTAATGCTTGTTGTCCGTCAACAAGCAAATCTTCCTTTGAGATAGAATTTGCAGGAACAAATGATGATTCATATCAAAAGCTCAAAGAAGAGAATGAGAGGCTAAAAATGAGCTTGACACAACTAAAAGGGAAGTGCATTGCTCAACCTTCTCAAGATAACCGTGATCACATGGTGAAGAAGCTTGAGACGGGAACAACCGTGGCATGCACTACATCCCGTGAAGAAAATGTCAAGGAATTGAGGATTGCCAAGAGGAAGAAACAAAAGATGAATTTCAACACCTCCTACAAAAGCCTCAACCACGCCTCCACAAAAGGTAACATCCAAGGTAATGATCAAGCCACACTTCACATTAAGAGGTGTAGTGAATGCTTTGAAGAAGGGCACTTGATTAGGTCATGTCCCTACATTAAAAATGGCTTGATTATTAACAAGGATGATAGACTTTGTTTTAGATGCTCCAAGAAGGGACACTTACTTAGATCTTGTCCCCATTTAAAACAAAAGGGCATGAGGTTAGAAAAGAAAGTTTTTACTAACCATGTAGCAAAAAACAAACAAGGAAAGAAGGAAGCTTCAAAACTTGAAAAACGCCTATGCTACACATGTCGAAGGAAGGGACATCAATGTAAGGATTGTCCCATTGGTAACAATTCCACTCCTAGCTTGTCAATTAATTCTCATGTAACTAGTCAATCCAAAATTGCAACTTGTGCTAGAAAGGTAATGAGTTTACCTAGTGCTAACACAAAGGACTTTTGGGTTCCTAGATCCTTGTTGACTAACCGTGATGGACCCATCAAGCGATGGGTACCAAAATATGCCTGACAAGCTTTACAGGAGAAGGAGATGATATGAAGCCTTGGGAAGTTTGAGAGAGTCCATTCAATTCTTATCAACTCAAACTATCAATCTTCAAAGATCTATATTCATGATTGACCCAAGGTTATTTTTCAAATTGCTATGTCTTAAACTCATATCATCTCGAGGAAGATATTATATGTTGTAGGAAGTGAAGAGATATCATATGTGAAAAATCAAGTCCTACAACATGAAGGAAAGTCAAAGGATGGTAACTTCTATGCTCTTAAGTGCAAGTATTTCAAGCTACATTTCTTATGTGTCTTGTGTAGTCACATAGAAATATGTAGCACTTCAAATATCTTTAATTTTATATTACCATTCTTTGAAGAATTTCCGCTCATATGGTAGATTGCATACTCATCATTTCCATCATATGACAATCTACATGCTTTAAAATGTTGCAAGTATCTCATGGCATGTTTTTCACTAAGTTGTTTTATTGCCATGATTCTAGATATAGAGAGATATTTCATATTCTTAAAAGGGTGAGGTGTCATGTAAGGAATTCAAATCCTTAGGACACTTGTAAAAGGAAAACTCTCTCTATAACTAGAATAGTGAGACTAATGATTTTTATCTAAGTAACCCAAGTAGTCTCACTTGTAGAGAATAAGTTTCTCTTTGAAAGCGTGTAATCTAACATATAAAGAAAAATCAATCCAATGTTTTATGATGTATTTTTACTTGCTCAAATTGGATATGATTCTTTTACATTTATCGCTTTCCAAATCATGAATTAGATTTATTCCTATAATCTCAAAGGATTATTTATGCTTGTTTTATGAGTTAAAATTGAGCATAACATCATCTATGGATAATCTAGTTCATGCTATGGAGTTTCCATGTTTTGGTAATCTAGCTTCTCATTCCTTATCAAAATGATTACAAAAATGGAAACTAGTGCTTGTGTTGCTACTAACATTTCTCTTGAGTTCAATTATGAAAATCTACAAGAGAGAAAGTGCACAAGCCTCATGGGTTGATCTTCACCCAAAGGAAGAAAGGTAAAAGCAAAGGTATGGGAACTCATCTTCTTAAGTTTGGTTCCCATCTCAATGGGTATATAATCTAAATTATCATATTCTACCCTTGTGAGGAATAGATTCTTTATTGGACCGAAATTAACTAAGTATGCATTCAATATCATTTTCATAAATGCGCTTGTCCATTAGAATCTAATTCATGCCTTTGCTATATCCATTCTCATATTGATGCGCTTCTAAGTCATGATAATAAACTCAATATGAAAAAGTAAAATTCCATTGATTGATAAAAAATGATTAAAAAGGTGCTCATTCCTCTTTTCTGTTAATGTGCACTAACGTTAAGGAATTTACTTCATGTCTATGTGACTCATGGATGATGAATTATGCTTATTTCCTATCTAAAAGAAATCATCCATCACTATATACTCCCTTGTATTACTAACATTCTTCTTGAGTATTTTCAATAAGTTTGAAAGGAAAAAGAAGCCACTGCAAAGGGAGGACTCTAAAATGAAAGAAGAGAACATCAAGAACAACACCACCTACTTCTACGAAACAATCAATGGTGTGGTTGTGAGTATTCTAAACCCTTTCATATTGAGAATACTAGACTCAAGTTGTTTATTACAAATTTAATGAGCCTTGATCAAGATGTATAATGCTTCTCTCTATTTGTCTTTAAAGTAAATGCATCCATTCAATTCATTCAAATACTTGATGCATATCTTTAGGGGGAGCCTTTTTATCTTGATTATGTTGAGACTATTGCTTTATCTCAGTAATTTCATATAGTCTCTTGCATGAGAATAAGTTCCTCATGAAGTATGCTACTACTTTAAATTCTTGTCTTTCACTCTAAGTAGCATAATTGCTGGATTCTCCTACTCTAAGCTTAATTGATAATCTAATGCGTATGTTGTTCTTTTGATCACATCTGTTATTTGTTTGATCATTGAATGACTTCAATCAACAATCATGCTTCTTAGTGACGTATATACTTTCAATCGATATCTCTCTTGATATGCACTAAGTTAAAAGGAGAATTCATGATACATTTATGCAACTTGTGATCCATTTGATATTTGCTAACAATAACTTGAAAAGATCACTAGTTGTAGAACTCTCTCTTGTGCAAAATATTTCCATATATTGTCATTAAGAATAGGTCTTAAGCATCTAAGACTAAGGACAAAGCACAATGAAGAGAGCGTCCCTATGTAAAGGTACAAAAAGGTAAAACTATCTCCTTTCATTTTAAACTTGTACCTAAATCTTCCTTTTCTATACTCTCTTTACATATCTTGTATAAAAGGAAGAGAAAGCATGTCCATGTATTATCCCTGCTTCATACCTAGTTTAATTTCCCAAAATTCATTCCTGCTTTAGTGCATCTCTGGTAAAACTAGATGAAGTACTTTTATTGTCAAAGAGCTTAAAGCTTAACCTTGTAACGAGGATAAGCTACCTTTGTTTTCAAAGGTGGATGGTCCTTAAGTCTCTTTGAAATCCTTAAGGGAAAATGCTTAAATGGTTTACATCATGCTTTCGTAAGTGCATAAATTGTCATGAGCATCACACTTATACTATGACTCAATGCACTTCACATTCTATATGATATATACATGTTCTCATTAAACCTAATTATGTGCAATTGACATTTAAGGCCAAAATATGTGTTCCTCTCCATGCACATACATAGGGGGAGCAATCTATGTTATATTGAACTATGGTCATGCTTAATTTGATATATCCTCTTGATCATATCTCTTTTATATGCTATGACTAATGTGTTTTCAAGTGAATTTCAAACCAAGTCATAGGTACATTGAAAGGGAATTGGAGTCTTCGGCGAAGACAAAGCTTCCACTCTACTCTATCGGTATTATCTACCCTTCGCCATCACTCCACAATGTCTCTCCATCTTTGGTATAATCTTCACTCATATGTTTTATTTGCCAAAGGGGAGAAAATAGTTAGGAAAAGGGCTTATATCTCACTCAAAGTATCTGTTTTTGGCGATTCATGCCAAAGGGGGAGAAAGTATGAGCCCAAAGCAAAAGGACCGCACCACCACCCTAATTTTACAAATTAATGATTTTCAATTGGTAAATTTCAAAGTGGTATCTCTTTGTGTTTTAAAGGGGGAGAAAGTAGTATTTTCAAAATTGAGATCTTAAAACCCTCTTGAACACTAAGAGGAGAATTTATTTGAGGGGGAGTTTTGTTTAGTCAAAGGAAAAGCATTTGAACAAGGGGAGAGAATTTCAAATCTTGAAAATGCTTCTCAAAATCTTATTCACTTACCTTTAACTATCTTGCAAAAGGACTTTGAAAAGAATTTACAAAAAGAATTTGCAAAAACAAAACTTGTGGTGCAAGCGTGGTCCAAAATGTTAAAAATGAAGAAACAATCCATGCATATCCTGTAAGTATTTATATTGGCTCAATTCCAAGCAACCTTTGCACTTACATTATGCAAACTAGTTCAATTATGCACTTTTAAATTTGCTTTGGTTTGTGTTGGCATCAATCACCAAAAAGGGGGAGATTGAAAGGGAATTAGGCTTACACCTAGTCCCTAATTAATTTTGGTGGTTGAATTGCCCAACACAAATATTTGGACTAACTAGTTTGCTCTAGTGTATAAGTTATACAGGTGCCAAAGGTTCACACTTAGTCAATAAAAAGACCAAGTATTGGGTTCAAACGAAGGAGCAAGGGACAACCGAAGGCACCTCTGGTCTGGCGCACCGGACTGTCCGGTGTGCCACTGGACATGTCCGGTGCACCAGAGGACTCCAACTCCAAACTCGTCACCTTCGGGAAATTCCAGAGGCGACTCTGCTATAATTCACCGGACTGTCCGGTGCACACCGGACATGTCCGGTGCTCCAAGGAAGAGCGGCCTCCGGAACTCGCCAGCCTCGGGAATTCATTTCAGCTGCTCCGCTAAAATTCACCGGACTGTCCGGTGTAACAGCGGGGCAACGGCTACTTCCGGCGCCAACGGCTACCTGCGACGCATTAAATGCACGCCAGCGCGCGCAGAGGTCAGGCACGCCCATGCTGGCGCACCAGACATCCTACAGTACGTGTCCGGTGCGCCACCGGACATCCAGGCGGGCCCAGCAGTCAGAGTTCCAACGGTCAGAACCCTAACGGTCGGGTGACGTGGCTGTCGCACCGGACATGTCCGGTGTGCACCGGATTGTCCGGTGCACCATATGACAGACAGCCTCCACCAACGGCTAGATTTTGGTTGGTGGCTATAAATACCACCCCAACCGGCCACTTCAAGGTGTGGGAGCCCAAGCAACATTCCAAGTCATCTAGTTGACATACTCAAGCCCTCCCAACCACATATATTCATTGATCCATCCTATACACAAGATTTAGACCACTACAACCAACACAAGTGCCACAAAAGAGAGAGCAAGCAAAAGAGAGCTACTCATTTGAGTTTAGCACTAGTGCCTTGTGAGATTCATCGAGAGATAGTGTGTGCTTCATCTTTGTGTTCATTTGCGCGTGGAGTTTTGACTCCCATTGAACTTCCTCCAAAGTTTTGGAGGCTTGTAAAAGCTAGCAAGAGACACCAAAGTGTGTGGTGGTCCTTGCAGGATCGAGAGTGATCCTTGAGAAGAAGAAGAGCTCGCCGATCCTTGTGTGATCGGGGGAGAGAGGGAAAGGGTTGAAAAAGACCCGTCCTTAAGTGGACTCCTCAACGGGGACTAGGCCTTCGAGGGCCGAACCTCGGTAAAACAAATCACCCGTGTCCATTGTGTTTATTGCTTGTGATTTGTTTGTTTTCCCTTGCTTTAAGTTTTCTTGCACCTTTATTTGATAATATCATTTGGTGTTGCTTCAAGTTAAACTCCCATTTAGTGAAGCAACACGTTGCAAGAAAGAACTTGTCCTAGTGCTCTTCTCATCTAAGGCTTCTTGCTTTGTTATTCTATAACTTATTTGATTCATCACTCCCGCATTATTTAGCAATATTCTTTTCAAGCAAGAACTCAGTTTATATACTCCTACATTTGTATATCTTGTTCTAACCACTAATCAAGGGATCTAGTTGGGGGATAAAGTTTTAATTTTCAGGTTTCGCCTATTCACCCCCCCTCTAGGCGACTTTCAGCTTTCCGAGGGGCGAACGAGATCGTCTCGCCCATGATTTCCACTGCCCACTTTGCAATTCTACTCGAGGCCTCTCGGCACTGGATGATCTCCCCCAGGGGGAAGGATGACACCACAGTTACCGGATGAGACTCGAAGTAGTGTCGCAACTTCCGCCGCGTCAGGATCACTGCGTACAGCAGCTTCTGAATTTGTGGGTAGCGGATCTTGGTCTTGGACAGTACCTCACTGATGAAGTAGACTGGCCTCTGGACGGGCAATGCATGCCCCTCTTCTCGTCTCTCAACCACAATCGCGGCGCCAACCACCTGAGTGGTAGCGGCGACGTAGATCAAGAGGGCTTCTCCGGCAGCAGGGGCACCAAGATGGGCGCGTTCGTGAGGAACGCCTTCAGGTTCCCGAGGGCTTCCTCGGCCTCAGGGGTCCAAGCAAAGCACTCGGCCTTCCTTAAGAGGCGGTACAGAGGCAGGCCTCTTTCGCCGAGGCGCGAGATGAAACGGCTCAGAGCCGCGAGGCATCCCATGACCCTCTGTACGCCTTTCAAGTCCTTGATGGGCCCCATGCTGGTGATGGCTGCGATCTTCTCCGGGTTGGCCTCGATGCCCCGCTCGGAGACGATGAACCCCAAGAGCATGCCTCGGGGAACCCCGAAGACACACTTTTCGGGATTGAGCTTCACGCCTTTCGCCTTGAGACATCGGAATGTCACTTCAATGTCGGAAAGGAGGTCAGAGGCTTTCCTCGTCTTGACTACGATGTCATCGACGTAGGCCTCGACCGTTCGGCCGATGTGTTCGCCGAACACATGGTTCATGCATCGCTAGTACGTTGCACCCGCATTCCTCAAACCAAACGGCATGGTAACATAGCAGTACATGCCGAAGGGTGTGATGAAAGAAGTCGCAAGCTGGTCGGACTCTTTCATCCTGATCTGGTGATACCCTGAGTAGGCATCGAGGAAAGACAGGGTTTCGCACCCAGCAGTGGAATCCACGATTTGATCGATGCGAGGCAGAGGGTAGGGAACTTTCGGACATGCTTTGTTTAGACCAGTGTAGTCTACACACATCCGCCATTTCCCCCCTTTCTTTCTCACAAGCACAGGGTTGGCAAGCCATTGGGGATGGAATACCTCTTTGATGAACCCTGCCGCCATTAGCTTGTGGATCTCCTCGCCTATGGCTCTGCGCTTTTCTTCGTCAAATCGGCGCAGAGGCTGCTTCACGGGTCGGGCTCCAGCTCGGATATCCAGCGAGTGCTCGGCGACTTCCCTCGGTATGCCGGGCTTGTCTGAGGGACTCCACGCGAAAACGTCGGCGTTTGCGCGGAGAAAGTCGACGAGCACTGCTTCCTATTTGGGGTTGAGCTCGGAGCCGATCCAGATCTGCTTAGAGGCATCGTTGCAGGGGTCGAGAGAGACAGACTTAACCGTCTCCGCTGGCTCGAAGTTGCCGGCATGGCGCTTCACGTCTGGCGCCTCCCTAGAGAGGTTCTCCAGGTCGGCGATGAGGGCCTCGGACTCGGCGAGGGCCTCGGCGTACTCCACGCACTCCACGTCGCATTCGTACGCGTGTCGGTACGTGGGCCCGACGGTGATGACCCCGTTGGGGCCCGGCACCTTGAGCTTGAGGTAGGTGTAGTTGGGGATGGCCATGAACTTGGCGTAGCATGGCCTCCCCAACACTGCATGGTAGGTTCCTCGGAACCCGACCACTTCGAACGTGAGGGTCTCCCTTCGAAAGTTGGAGGGCGTCCCAAAGCAGACGGGTAGATCGAGTTGTCCGAGGGGTTGGACGCGCTTCCCGGGGATGATCCCGTGGAAAGGCGCAGCGCCCGTCCGGACCGAGGACAGATCGATCCGCAGGAGCCCGAGGGTCTCGGCGTAGATGATGTTGAGGCTGCTGCCTCCGTCCATGAGGACCTTGGTGAGCCTGACGTTGCCGATGATGGGGTCGACAACGAGCGAGTATTTCCCCGGGCTCGGCACATGGTCGGGATGGTCGGCCTGGTCGAAGGTGATGGGCTTGTCGGACCAGTCTAGGTAGACTGGCGCCGCCACCTTTACCGAGTAGACCTCCCGACGCTCTTGCTTGCGGTGCCGAGCCAAGGCGTTTGCCACTTGCCCACTGTAGATCATGAAGTAGTCGCGGACCTCGGGGAACTCTCCTGCCTTGTGATCTTCCTTCTTAGCGTCGTCGAGGGCCTTGCCACCCTCCGTGGGTGGCCCGGCCTTGTGAAAGTGGCGTCGAAGCATGGCACACTCCTCAAGAGTGTGCTTGACGGGCCCCTGATGATAGGGGCACGGCTCCTTGAGCATCTTGTCGAAGAGGTTGGCACCTCCGGGAGGTTTCCGAGGGTTCTTGTACTCGGCGGCGGCGACAAGGTCCACGTCGGCGGCGTCGCGTTTCGCTTGCGACTTCTTCTTGCCTTTCTTCTTGGTGCCGCACTGAGTTGACACCTCGGGGACATCTTCCGATGGGTGGCCCTGGGGCTGCTTGTCCTTCCGGAAGATAGCCTCAACCGCCTCTTGGCCAGAGGCGAACTTGGTGGCGATGTCCATCAGCTCGCTCGCCCTGGTGGGGGTCTTGCGACCTAGCTTGCTCACCAGGTCGCGGCAGGTGGTGCCGGCGAGGAACGCGCCGATGACATCCAAATCGGTGACGTTGGGCAGCTCGATGCGCTGCTTCGAGAATCGCCGGATGTAGTCCCGGAGAGACTCTCCCGGCTGCTGGCGGCAGCTTCGGAGATCCCAGGAGTTTCCAGGGTGCACGTACGTGCCTTGGAAATTGCCGGCGAAGGCTTGGACCAGGTCATCCCAGTTGGAGATCTGCCCCGGAGGTAGGTGCTCCAGCCAGGCTCGAGCGGTGTCGAAGAGGAACAGGGGGAGGTTGCGGATGATGAGATTATCATCGTCCGTTCCACCCAGTTGGCAAGCCAGCCGATAGTCCGCGAGCCACAGTTCCAGTCTCGTCTCCCCCGAGTACTTTGTGATAGTAGTCGGGGTTCAGAACCAGGTCGGGAATGGCGCCCGTCGTATGGCGCGGTTGAAAGCCTATGGACCAGGTGGTTCGGGCGAAGGACTCCGATCCTCCCTGTTGTCGTAGCGTCCCCCACGCCTGGGGTGGCAGCCTCGGCGCACCCTCTCGTCGAGGTGGGCCCAACGGCTGTGGTGGTGGTGCTCATTGCCGAGGCGACCCGGGGCCGCAGGCGCGGTGTTGCGCGTGCGCCTGGTGTGGACCTAGGCTTCCCGCATGAATCGGGAAGTCGCGGCGCGAGGTTCCGAGGGGTACCCCTGCCTTCGGGAGGCGGAGCTTTTGGCCCGTCGGACCGCGGCGTCCTCCAGGAGATTCTTGAGCTCTCCCTAGATACGTCGCCCCTCGGTGGTTGATGGCTCCGGCATCGTGCAGAGAAGTATTGCCGCTGCGGCCAGGTTTTGGCCGACTCCACTGGAAACCGGTGGCGGCCTTACCCTGACGTCGTCGGCGATGCGGTGCTGGATGCCCTGGGGGAGATGACGCGCTTCTCTGGCCGGAGGTTGGCCCGCCCATTCCTGCCCGACGTCCTGGCGGATCGGCTCAAGCGTTCCTATTCCCTCGTCGAGCCTGGCCTGCATCTCGCGGATTTGCTCGAGCTATGGGTCATGACCCCCTGCCGGGATAGGGACCACAGCTAGCTCCCGAAGAATGTCAACGCGAGGCACGGGCCTAGGGGGATCACCGTTCTCCGGTATACCAAGATGGTTGCCTTCGCCGGGACCCCCTAGATCGACGTGGAAACATTCGCGGCTTGGACCACAGTCCTCGTCGTCGCGGCTGTGGCTACCGTCGAAACAGTCAGAAAGGCAGTAGTCGCATGCGGTCATGAAGTCCCGCACGGCACTGGGGTTACCAAGTCCGGAGAAATCCCAACAGAAGTCAGGCTCGCCGTCTTCCTCGGACCCCGAGGGCCTGTAGGTCGAGACGGCCATCAGCCGGTCCCAGGGTGACCCCGGAGGGTTTGGACTCGCCTCTATGAGAATGTCCACCAAAGCGGAGTTGCTTGGCGGGTCGAGGCCGAATCCAAAAGGCGCGAGATGGGAATCGGTCGGTACCTTTTGGTCGATGGGCGGTGATGAAGTCACGTCAGGGACTGACTGCACCGTCGTCTCAGGTACGAGGGTGACGCCCAGCAAGTCCTTCGCGAGCGTGCTGGCGTCGTCCGTTTGCTTGAGGTTGGTGTGTTGCGGGGAGACGGCGCTCGTCTTCGTCTCAGACGCGAGGTCGATGCCCGACGCGCTCTCCGTTGGGGCGCCGGCGCCGTCGAGTCACTCGACAGCCAACGAGGTGCCGCCTCCTGCTTGGCCTTGGTTGCCCCGCCTCCTCCTCCGTCAGCAGGGGAGGAAACGGGACGAGCCCGAATGTCGTCCTTCCACCACGTGGGGAAGGCGTCGTCGATTTCCCCGCCGGCGGGCGGGTTGTCGACCGCCATTGTCACTGTCGCGCGGTGGGGGAAGGAGTATCATGTCGTAGCTGCTGTCGAAGGACATGAACTCAAGACTCCCGAAACGGAGCACCGTCCCGGGCTGGAGTGGTTGCTGGAGACTGCCCATCTGGAGCTTGACGGGAAGCTGTTCGCCAACACGCAGCAGGCCCCTAACTGGCGCGCCAACTGTCGGCGTTTCGAAACCCGGGGGGTCCCTGGACCGACGAGTGAATTGTCGTCGCGTGCCCCAGCCCAGATGGGTCGGCGCGAGGCGGAACGAGAAGGGGGAGAAGCAGCCGGAGGGAGACAGGCGTGGGAGGTGGAACCCGCGGCCTTCGTGTTAGCCCCGCGTCCAGGTCGGGTGCGCTTGCAGTAGGGGGTTACAAGCGTCCACGCGGGAGGGAGCGAGCGGCCTTGCGCGAGCGCCGTCCCGTCCTTCCCCGCGCGGCCAACCCTCTGTAAGAGGGCCCCGGACCTCCCTTTTATAGGCGTGAAGAGAGGATCCAGGTGTACAATGGGGGTGTAGCAGTGTGCTAACGTGTCTAGCGGAGGAGAGCTAGCGCCCTAAGTACATGCCATCGTGGCAGCCAGAGAGGTTTTGGCACCCAGTTCGTGTGGTGTCGTGGCCATCGGAGGAGCGCTGGAGCCTGGCGGAAGGACAGCTGTCGGGGCTGTCGAGTCCTTGCTGACGTCCTCTTGCTTCCGTAAGGGGGCTGAGAGCCGCCGTCGTCATGGAGCATGCAGGGCGCCATCATTACTCGTATAGTGGAGCGAGCCAGATGGGACGCCGGTCTTGTTCCCCGTAGCCTGAGTCAGCTCGGGGTAGGGTAATGATGGCGCTTCCTGTTGACGTGGTCGGTCCGTGCCCTAGGTTGGGCGAGGTGGAGGATCCTCTGAGGTCGAGGTCGAGTCCGAGCCCCCGGGTCGGACAAGGCAGAGACCGTCGGCTGAGGCCAGGGCTGAGTCCGAGCCCTGGGGTCGGGCGAAGCGGAGTTCGTCGTCCTTCGGGGCTGAGCCTGAGTTCGAGCCCTGGGGTCGGGCGAAGCGGAGTTCATCGTCTTCCGGGGCTGAGCCCGAGTCCGAGCCCTGGGGTCGGGCGAAGCGGAGTTCGTCGTCTTCTGGGGCTGAGCCCGAGTCCGAGCCCTGGGGTCGGGTGGAGCAGAGTTCGTCGTCTTTCGGGGCTGAGCCCGAGTCCGAGCCCTGGGGTCGGGCGGAGCGGAGTTCGTCGTCTTCCGGGGCTGAGCCCGAGTCCGAGCCCTAGGGTCGGGCGGAGCGGTGTTCGTCGTCTTCCGGGGCTGAGCCCGAGTCCGAGCCCTGGGGTCGGGCGGAGCGGAGTTCGTCGTCTTCCGGGGCTGAGCCCGAGTCCGAGCCCTGGGGTCGGGCGAAGCGGAGTTCGTCGTCTTTCGGGGCTGAGCCCGAGTCCGAGCCCTGGGGTCGGGCGAAGCGGAGTTTCCTATGACGCCTGAGGCTAGACTTGGCTGCTGTCAGCCTCACTCTGTCGAGTGGCTCAGCAGTTGGAGCGATGCAGGCAGTGCTGTCCTCTTGTCAGACCGGTCAGTGGAGCGGCGAAGCGACTGCGGTCACTTCGGCTCTGTCGACTGGAGGGCGTGCGTCAGGATCAAGGTGTTAGGCCACCTTTGCATTAAATGCCCCTGCGATTTGGTCGATTGGCGTGGCGATTTGGCCAAGGTTGCTTCTTGGTGAAGACTGGGCCTCGGGCGAGCCGAAGGTGTGTCTGTTGCTGGAGGGGGTCCTCAGGCGAGACGTAGATCCTCCGGGGTCGGCTGCCCTTGTCCGAGGCTGGGCTCGGGCGAGGCGTGATCGCGTCCCTCGAATGGACCGATCCTTGACTTAATCGCACCCATCAGGCCTTTGCAGCTTTGTGCTGATGGGGGTTACCAGCTGAGATTTAGGAGTCTTGAGGGTACCCCTAATTATGGTCCCCGACATGGCAGCAACGGCTACCTGCGCCTAGGGCTGACATGGCACTGACGCGGCGCCGATGCGGCCTTATAGGTCGGCGCCACAGATCTTGGCGCCGAGCTACGGAGGCCTATAAAAACAGCCGTGCTGCTGGCCGAGAGCAGCACATTTCCTCTCATTTCAAAACTTCGTCAAAATTTGTTGGATTCAAAGATTCGAGTTGGTTCACTTCGTAGACCAAGGTATGGTGCCCAACTGATTTGTTTTGTATATTGGGTTATTAGTTTCATAGTTGCTCATAGTTTTATAGTTTGATAGTTTATGTAAACCTATTATATTATCATTTCGATTATTAGTTTCATAGTTGCTCATAATATATATAGTATCATTAATATGATGAGTATATTTTATTTGATAGTTTGTGTAAACCTGTTATAAAGCATATTAGGTACAAGTGATAATTGTAATCGTTTATTAGATGAAAGACATGTACCGAGAGGCGTTGTACAGAAGAGAGGTCGTCCTCGGGAGTTATATCCGGACGTATCTAGTAAGGATGCTCATGTTCCTCCTGAACTCCCCGTGCCTAACTGTGACTGTGGCAGACTGGCTTAGGTATGTCAATCCAAACATCCAGACACGGCTGCTCGCTGCTTCTACCTTTGTGGCGGTTTTGACGTACGTAGCTTATGACTTGTGACTTAATTTTGTTCGCATTTATTATTTTGTAGATGTGTAATAGTGCTTCGTTCCATTGTTTTAGGGGCACCTGAGGTGTTTCTTTTTCCAGTGGATCGACGATCCTGATAAATTTGACCCTCGATATCTTCTTTTCGCTAATTGGTTGAGTGGAAGGACTAGTCATGAGCGTTTTAAGCGTTGGGTACCTCCTCCCCCGAATCCTCCACCAATGACGGATGTGGAGAAGGAGGTAGCAACAGAAAGACGGATGGACTCACCGCCTCGATGCGATTATGGAGACCGTGTTATCATCGACGAAAACCATGAGAAGCAGTTTTGTTGTCCGAACATTGATTATGTGAGCCCATCGATACGCTAAATATCGATACGCTAAATGTATGAACTAGTTATTTTTACAATAAATTACTAATTTATTCTCTTGCAGCCATATGGGTGGCGTAAGTGTCGTTTCAGAGAGTGGTTGTATGGTCCTTTGTCCCATTGGCTAGAGCCAGAGGTAAAGGAAAAGAAAAAAATCAGTGGGCGGAAGAGTTGAAATTTGATCCAGTACTCTGCAAATGTGGTATTGAAGCTAAGTATGGATTAGTTCCTTCCGAGCTTGGTGTTGGATATTTTTGTGGACATATGGTCGATTATGATGAGGTTGGTATTTATTTATTTTTTTGCACCAGCTGTAATGTTATAGCGGTACTTACTATTTTTTTTGTAGGAGACGAGGAAATGCAGTTGGGAGAGTTACGACGACAAAGGAAAGGTGATGCGCACAATAGAGTCCAAGAGACTAATGGGACAGAAGATGCGTTGTGGATCTCAGCTCGTCGATTCGTACATTAATGATCGCATACGCGACATACGTAGGACGCAAAATCTGCCTTTTATGATAGCCCGAAGCGTGCAGAGTATAGGAGGTTGAAGGCGGCAGATGAGAAGAGAGCACAAGATGCAAGGGAATGGGAAACGGCTCAAGCCGAGAAACATATGTTGGATAATCTTGCTGATCGCCTCAAGGGAAGTGAGTGAGAAAAATGATACTATAATTATGTTAGTACAATTTATTTATCTTGACTTTGCTAACTTATTTTGCTCATTATATTTGCAGAGATTGGATGGGGCGTAAACTATTTGGCCGATGAGGCGCATGCAAGATATGTTCAGGATAAAATGGCGATGGTTGAGCTGATGGAGGAGGAGGAGGACGACACATCTAGATTGAGTGAGCTTATCGCTCTCGCAAAGGCAGGATTACATGAAGAAGAGGAGGACGACACATCAAGGTTGAGTGAGCTCATCGCACTAGCTGAGATAGGATTACGTGCTCAAGAGGAAGAGGACGAGTTTATGTCTCAGGCCGCCGAAGAGGTAGAGGCAGCTTATTACAAGAAGAAGTCTGATGAGGCTGAGGCTGAGGATGAGTTATTCTCCCAAGCTGCAGATGAAGCAGAAGCCAATTATTACAAGAGAACTGTTGACAAGTGTGATGCAGGACAATGCAGCAAGTGGAATGAGGTTGTCGTTGAGGATTGCGCGACGGATGACTCCGAAGATGAGTTACTTATAGATTGTGATTCAGAATGAAGAAACTTGTAGCCTGTTATGTAGTATTTTCGTATCCAAAATAATTTAGAACTCTACTTGAATATCTAAAATAGTTTAGAACTCCGAAGATAATTTAGAACTCTACTTGAATATCAAGTAACACGACATGTGTCCTCGAAGGCCGCACCTCACTATTGGAAGTTATGCCGCCTAGTGTTGTTACCTCGTATTTACCCAACTCCTCATCAAAGCATTGTACCTCATGTCTATGGGCACATTCCTTTGCATTATTAAGGTGTGATGTTGGTTTAGGTGCCCATCTCTGCCCTCGCGTCTGCATTGCCTTGGCCTGTGCGTGTCTATCATTAAACCAAGCCACAAGCCTATAAAAAGTGAATGTTACTATAGCATTGACTGGCATGCCGCGTATACCCTTGAGCACACTGTTAAATGACTCGGCCATGTTGCTAGTCTGAAACTCGAACCTCCAGCCACCTTCGTCGTAGGCCCTTGTCCATTTCTGCGATTCCCTCAGCAATCCAGCAATCCAGTTCTTACCTTTAGCATTTGTTGCACCTTTTAGTTCCTTCAACTTATCCTCGAAAAACGAAACCTCCAACTGTCAACATACCTCCTCAAAAGGGGGAAGTTAGCCTTGCTATGATCCTTTCGAAGAAGATTTTCTGCTAGATGTCGAGTGCAACATCTGTGGTGCATGGGTGCGTAGCCAGGAATCTGCTCTTGCACTGCATTAAGAATACCTTGGTGTCTGTCAGATATGACACCAACCTCGCGACCAGGGCCTACGACATGGATCCGAACAAGTCGCAAGAACCAAGACCAACTATCTCTGTTCTCCCTCTCCACCAAAGCAAATGCCAAAGGAACCAATGCGTTGTCTGCGTCGCATGATATGGCAACCAACAATGTGCCCTTATACTTCCCAAGCAGAAAAGTACCATCAATAGAGAGCATAGGACGACAATGCCTGAAGGCCTCTACGCACTGCGAGAAACACCAGAAAGCATGAAAAAATATCTCTATGTCATTCCTCCATTCATTAGGTTTGGGGATGTACTCGTAATGCATGCCTGGGTTTTTTGCTTTGATTGCATTGAACAATGCTGGTAACTTCTCATAACCCTCCTCCCAATCCCCGTATATCATCTTCCATGCTCGCTGCTTTGCCCTCCATGCTTTCCCATATTTGATCCTGTAACCAAACAGCTTCGAAGTCATGGTCATAATTGACTTCACCTTCAAGTTTGGCTGACCCTTCAATATCCCCAATATCCTTTTCGCAATTAGGGTAGATGTCAACTGACGATGCTTAGAGCTCAGCTCTGTCTGGGCACAAGTGTGTGGGCCTACAATTTTGGTGATCTTAAACTTTCCGGTTTCCTTCTGCCTTTGGGCACATACCCTCTAATTACATTCCGACACCTCGCACACAACAGTGTAACAACGCTGTGCTTACGAATGTCTCACCTTGAACGGCCTCTTGCGGTTCACAGAATATTCCTGTAGCCATCGTCTCAGTGTAGGCAGGTCCTTGAAAAGTAAGCCTACCTTAATCTCAATGTTGTCGGCGTTATCCAGAGCCTCTAGCAGTTCATCATCATGTCCTTCAGCATATGCACGGGTGGAATGACTTAGACTGCTAAATTCATGTACTGCAGGATCACGCTCGAGACACAAACGTCTTATGAGTTCAATTTCTTGCTCAGCCATTTCTTGAACCGGACGGTCATCATCAGAATCTAAGGCCCGTGCAGCCTAATATGGCTCCTCCTCATCCTCAATCTGAACATCAACACCATTGGATGCCCTGCATATGTTGTCCATATTATATGATACAGGCACATCAAGATAAGCACCATTATCGATTTGTGGAGATCCTGCATCGGGTCGAAGCAAGAAATACCACATTAAAAAGTCTAATCAAACGAAATAATGATGGATATGAACAACGTGTCAAAGACACTTACTAGGATGATCCTGAACTAGATCCTGGGTCAATGGGATCTCTTGGGGGGTACCACCAGATTAGAAGCCCCACAAACGCCAGGAAGAGGACGAGAAATCCCATACTCGTGCGGCCCCGATTGAGCATCGGGCACAACAACCACTTCTTACAGAAGCTCTACCAAAGGAGCTTCAATACGAGATGCATTTGGCATTTGTGGAGACAACCCGACTAGAGCATCACGATGAGTAACAGATAATGGTTGAACAACCACATCCAAACATGGTGGAAGCATCGTTTTCACAATTCTTACATATCTCACCCAATCATCTTCTAAGGCAATGGAGATCAACCGTCGGACAACTGTTCCATATGTAATATGGGACAACAAACCCTGAATTGATATTCTAGGGTCGTTTATGTCGCAACTAATCTCCTCACAAGCTTGAGCGAAAATCTTGTCAAAAGATGGTCTTTCATCGAACAACATGGTCACGATCTTCATACCATCAAAACTAACATTCCCATAAGCATCTATCCCCATGCTTCCTCCATGGTATAGTGTCACTAGGGCGTCCATCTATTGCAAAAATGGATTACTAACTCAATAATGGCTAGGTACTTAAGCCTAAAAACTTACTAAATAATAAATAAATAGTAACTACTTATTAACTAATAACTATATAGTAAATATTAAATGACCACATCAAACGAAATTACATAATCTATAAATAATGTATGAAAACAATGTATACCTGAGATCGCGTACGAGTCCAGCTAACGGTGGAGAAGGTCAAGTCGGAAGAACACCTATGTGCAAAAAATACTATTGTCAATAAAAAATTTGGCAGCACCTCCCCTGTAAAGTGATGTTTCGAAAACCTGCAAATAAACGACAACACGATGGTTGCCAACACAGAAAACTGCACGATATCTACATAATAAACAATATGCTAAACATGTAATATCAATGCGCTAAACAAAATGCTAACTATATAATCACTAACAATTTACTAAACACTAACAATATGCTAAACAAGAAAATAGCTAACTATTTACTAAACACTAACAAGAAAATAGCTAACTATTTACTAAACACTAAACAAATGGATAGCTAACTAATTACTAAACACTAACAATAGCTAACAATAGGCTAAACACTAACAATTTACTAACTAAGTAACTAACAACAATAAAAACAATTACCTACTGGCGCATGGAGGAAGCTCCTGGCGGCGGGCGCGGTTGGTACACGCGGTGGCGGGCGCGCGGCGGCGGGGGCGGGCGCACGCGGTGGCAGTGCGCGGTGGCAGGCGCACGCGGTGGCTGCGCGCGGTGGCGGCTAGCGGCGGCGGGGCGACTCGCAGCGAGGGCGGGGCTGGCAGCTAGAAACGGCGTGAACGAACAGAGAAGAGACGCGGAGAAGAAACGGGCCGCACGGTTAAGTCCTAGCTCGGCGCCAAGATTTGTGGTGCCGAGCTAGGTGCCACGCGGGCTTCCACGCCAGCCCTGGCCGCCATGGCCACGTCAACGCTCGGCGCCATAGGTTATAGCGCCGAGATGTGTTAGCTCGGTGCCATAGCCTATGGCGCCGAGCTAAGGGTCCAAAATTGAGATTAAAATTTTTTTAGGTCTAAACGTGATTTTATTCCTGATAAAGGGCTAAAATGCAAAAAATTCGGTATAACTCAAGACATTGACTCCATATAAACACATGGTATGGTTGCCGGTTTTAAAGACCCACAACTTCTTCCACTGAACCTATGCTCTTTTATTTTCTCTTAGACACACGCATTAAATACATAATTCATGAACATATAGAACAATAAAGATGTCTCTGGCTATTGCACAATAATCTGATAGAGAAGAAAACATGCCCTAACAATTATCAAATAGAGGCCATGCAGGGATTCATGGTGCAGCATGCATGAGCCATGCATGAGTTGAGCGGTGTCCAATATCGTGTTGTGTCATGCACGAGGGGTGGTTAATTCCGATCTAGCTATAAGAAACAGATGAGCTAATAAAACAAATGCCTCGAACAACAGCCATCCACTACATATTGTTATCCATGCTTTGCATCAGAAGGCCACCAACCATCTCTATCTCGTTCCCAACTGGCCTAGCTCTGGTGAAACAGTACTCAGTTTCGATTGGAGCTACAATAAAAAGCTTGCTAAGGACCCGTCGCAAGCAAGCAACGGCCTTGTAGCTCCTCACTCCTAAGGAAGCACTTCTACTAATCGCTAGCAATGACTTGTAACGCTTTGTCTCTCTTCTCCGCCACAGCGCTCGTGACGATGGCGCTCGTCATGCTCATCGACGAAAGCAGTACTACATGCCATGTCATGTGGCATCTTGCTCACGCCCCATCCCCCGTCACTCCTATAGTCGTCCCAGGCATTCCTATCATGCCAAAGTCGTCGATCGTGCCTGTGGCCACCCTTCCGACGGTTCCCACGGTGGGCACCATGCCACAGATCCATGTGGTGCTGAACACCGCCGCGCTGCCCCCCTATGCCGGCTGCAGTACCCGCCGTCATGCCAAAAGTGACATTGTTGCTAATGTCCGCCATCGTGCCTAAGGTTGGCACCTTACCGCTAATGCCCGCAGTCGTGCCTAAGGTTGGTGACTTGTCGCCGATGCTCTCCGTGTGGCCTGTGCCTGACCGTCAATGCCCTCCATCTCGACAACAACGCTCTCCATTAGGTCCCACGAACGTGACACGAACTCGGTGTATAGGCCTGTGAAGATGCCCATGGAGTTAGTGAACCAGAAAATCAGATGTACGTACGTGCGTATCTTGGAGGATGTAGGCGAGTCGGAGTAGCTAAAGAGCGTCAGGCCACCGACGTCGAGCAGATCCACCACCGCTATCACTTCAGGGGCCTCGGTATGACTTTTTGTAGCCAGGTTGGTGGGCGTGTAGGAAACGGGTGACGCCTAAGAGGGGGGTGAATTAGGACTTCTAAAACTTATACTAAACTAGGCCACAATTAAATCCCTATAGCAAAACCTATGCAAATAATCAAACTAGAATGTGCAAACTAGGTTTTGTCTAAGTGTTGCTATCTCTACCGCAATGGCTAAGTTTCAATCTACACTAAATAAGTATGTATACAAGATTGAAACTTGGATGCTTAATATAAATGCGGAAACTTAAAGAGCAAAGTAGAGATGCAAACTCTCGTGGATGACGCCGGTATTTTTACCGAGGTATCCAGAACCACGCAAGATCCCGACTAATCCTCGTTGGTGCCCCTACGCAAAGAGAAGCCCACGCGAGGGCCAAGCACCACGGTCGAGTAACTCCGTAGAGAGCTGTGGGCCTTCTCCACACGCAAGTGGTGCTCCGCTTCCGGCTCCTCTCGGATGCTCCCCGCCGTCTCCACTATCGAGCTTCCGGCCGAAACGCCGCGGGCCTCGTTCCCTCCGGTACACGGTGGCAGCCGTGACACAAACACGGTTGTCACGGTCTCGCAAGACTCTCGCCCCACTCGGTATGATTACAACGACTCACGCAAGAGCCAAGGGATTGTGTGGTTTTACAAAACTAACTCAACTAACTAGGGTTTACCTAGAGCAAGCGCTAAAGCGGTCTAACTAACCTAAGCACTTCGCAAAGCACCTACACTAATCACTGAGTGATTTTATTAAGCACTCGGGTGTTTGAGCTCTTGGAAATGTGCACTATATGCCTTAGTATGTTGCTTGGGCTCCCACACCTTCAAATGGTCGGTTGGGTGAAGTATATATAGGCCCCAACTCCAAAATAGCCGTTGGAGAAAAGCTGTTGTTCTCTGTGGCACACTGGACAGTCCGGTGGTGCACTGGACAGTCCGATGGTGCACCGAACAGCACATTATAGCCTGTCCGATGCGCCTAGCCGTTGCCCTGTCAGAGCAGGTGACCGTTGGCGCCGCAGGCTTTTCACACCGGACAGTTTGGTGCTCACACCAGACAGTCCGGTGGTCTTCTCTCCGGGTGCCACCTAGAACTAGCCGTTGGGCTGCAGTTCCCTAGTGCACCGAACAGTCCGGCGTGTAGTCACTGGACAGTCCGGTGTGCCACCGGACAGTCCGGTGCTCCACGCACAGACAGTTCGCAGGCAGCACACTTGGATTTTTCTTTAGATCTTTTTAATGTCTTCTTTTGAGGTGTTGCTTTCCCCAATTCCTTAGTCCAAGTAAATCTTGCATCCTGTGAACTACACACAAACACTAGAAAACTTATTAGTTCACGGGTTGTGTTGTTCATCAAACACCAAAACTCAATTAGCCAAATGGCCCGGGGTCCATTTTCCTTACAATCTCCCCCTTTTTGGTGATTGATGACAACACAACCAAAGCAAGCAAATAATACAAGTATTTGAATGAAAATATGCAATCTACTTGCTAGGATGCATGTTTGTCCCTATAGTGATATTATGGACTTAAGCCTCCCCCTAACTCCATAATTCACTTACTTCTTATTTTGGACCAAATAACTAAAACCACTTGAAAAGCCACTTGCAGATAACGAAAATTTGAATTTGGTGGTGTTTGGTGTTTGATACATTTTATTGCTTTGGTCCCTAAACTTCTCCCCCTTTGGCATCAACCACCGAAAAGGAAGACATTAAAAGCATATAGGAAGTAAATAAAGCTTGCCCTCATCAAGAATTTTATCAGATGATACAACTTGAAGGATATTAAATTAAACCACATGTATGGTACTAGTTGAAAGGATTACTCCCCCTAAATGAGTGTTCTCTTTAGAAAGAAATTTCTCCCCCTTTTTAGAGATGAAGAAATACTCCCCCTGACAGAGATCTTCTACTTAGGAAAAAGCATGTGAAAATTAGAGGTGCAAGACATGATTTGAATAGACTAACTTCCCTTATGCATAGGTAACAGAATATGAGTTAGCCACTTATGCATTTTTAGCAATATGGAAGTATATGATATGAAATGTAGTCTAATCAAAAATTGGAGAAGACATGTAAATTATACTAGATGTAGTCTCAAAAGATACCGATTGAAATTCAATGGCGAGCTTAAGAGACATGAGAGCTCTTGGAGATTTTGCAGTGGAAGATTGTTGTCTTTCTCCGGGGACCTCATTTCCTTACAATGAGACTATCACATGAAATAGACTTGAAAAGGTGTTAGTCTCAAAGTATTAGATTATAGAGTAACCTCCCCCTGAAGGTGTGCATACAAGTTTTGAATACTTGTAGGAGACATGCACTTTGATTTGATATCAAGAGGGGCAAATTATCTATAATCCGAACTTTGGCACATATAAGTTAAATGATACAACTTGTAGAATTCAAAGTTTTCAATTGATATATCATTTACTATGGAGTGATAGAGAAGCTATGTACCGTGCTTAAATAAACGTTTTAAGCCATGTAGGTTTGCTTAAGTATATGAATTGAAAGCAAGCAATCCTACCATGTGATTTACCTAGTATGCATAATTTTAAACAAAAGTAAATACCAAATATAATGCTAGGCAAGAAAGGTAAACTAGATACAAGGTAAATAGATACGCATATCTAAAAATAAGAGATACAAAAAAATCTAGTTACCTTAGTCATGGGTGGGAAATTTGGGTCTAAGATTTTCACTAACCCACTTGGCAAGTAAACTTGATCCAATATGATGCATCCCATGATATACATCCCAACTTTGCCAAGTCTCCAAATTTCCCGATGACCTTTGGTCCACTCACTTCCCTTTTGGGATCCAAACCTTCTTGGTGCTTTTCATGGTTGAAATTATTTCCTTTGGCACCCAGATGCGTTTGGCCCCCTTTCCTTTGTTAGCTTGCTTGTTGGCCTTGATTACTATCACCTTTCCATTCTTTTTCTTCTTGATCAAATAGGGTGTAGCAGTCTTTTTGTCCACCTTTTTGATGTAGGTGTTGGAGATTTTGCTTGATGGCTTTTGCTTGAGCTTTTGCCTTTGTTTATCCCCGGTCATCGCCTTGCATTGGAAAGACTTATGGCCTTCCTTGAGACATAGCCTACAAATCACAGTTTCTCCCTCCATAGGATTGTTCACTCCCGCAGTGGTGTTATCCTGTGGAGGTCGGATTTGTTTGGCTTTGCCTTTCTTGTCATACAAAGCCTTGCCAAGGCGAGCCACTTCTTGCTTTAATTGTTCATTTTCCTTTGCAACCTCATCCGAACATGTTTCTACAATAATATTCTCAGCAAGAACTTGGTTGCAGGGGTTAGAATCATCAATTAAATCAAAGCAGGAAGTAGAGGCATCTTTCTTAATAATTTCAGGTATTTCAACTAAAGAAGTTGCTGGGGTGCTACCAATGTTTTCTAGCTTAGTAGTTAGCTCATTATTGTGTATGCTAAGAATCTCCATTTTCTCTAGCAAATTTTCAATAGCTTCTTGGGAGCTAGCTAACTTAGCCTTAAGTTTTTCATTCTTTTTAATGAGACTATCATCAGTAGTAGTGGATGGAGCACTAGATTCTAATAGCTCAATTTTAGTTGACAGCTCACTATTTAAGTTTGCAAAAGTTTCAAATTTTTCTAGCAAACCTTTATAATCATTTTGAGAGCTAACCAACTTACTTTTCAAAGTTTTAAGTTGAGCTTTTTGCTTAGTGCAAACATCCTGGAAAAATTCTACGGCTTCCGCAAGCTTATCTACAGAGGGTTTTCCCTCACCTTCATCATCACTACTACTTTCATCGCTAGAGGATGGAATGCTTTTGTTACCTCTTGCCATAAGGCATTTGTGTGATGACCGTGATAAGCGTGATGAGGACCGGTGGCTACACGTCCTTCGAGGTTCATCTTCACTTGAAGAATCATCCCAAGTTCTAACACTTGTTAGCGCCTTGCCTTTGCTCCTCTCCTTGTTGGGTTTGGCCATATTTGGACAATTGTCCCTGAAGTGGCCCTTCTCCCCACTTGCGAAGCATCCTCTCTTCCTTTGCTTTTTCCTGTCAATGTTAAAGAGAAGATCTTCGACCTGCAGGGGCACACCCATTAATCTTGCGGATCATCCCCATTACCTTTCTGACGCGTCGGATTGTTTCTTCATCCTTGGAGGATGATGTGCATGGTTGATTATCTTCATCATCATCACTTTCTTCTTCTTCCTCTTCTTCACTTGAGGAACTTGGAGTGGGAGCCTTCTTTTTGCCCTTCCTTTCATCACATGCAAAAGCATATGGCCTTGAGGAAGTTGGCTCCTCTCCCCGACACATTTTTTGCGACATCTCAAAAGCCGCGATCTTCCCAATCACAATGGTCGGGGTCATGTTACTCAAGTCCTCCATGTTGTGAAGGATGGTGATGATGCTCCCATATCTTCGTTGTGGTAGCAGGGAGATAATCTTCCTCACAATGTCCGCATCACCTAGCTTATTAATGCCAATAGAGTTGAGCTCATTGATAATTAGATTTAAGCGAGAATACATATCTCTAACAAGCTCATCATCTTTCATAGCAAATGAATTATACTCATTTAAGACTAGGCAATGTTTTGCTCACGAACATTGGATGTGTCGTCATGGAGCTCATGCAATTTTAGCCAAATCTCATTAGCAGTTTTCAATGTAAATACTTGATTAAAAATATCCATGCTAAGAGATTTATACAAGCAATTTTTGGCTCTAGCATTTAAATGAATTTCTTTTTCCTCACTCGTGGTGGGTTTCTCGGGATTCTTGAGGGGTTTCATGCTGTCACGAGTGACTCTCCAAACACCTAAATCAACGGCCTCTAGGTAACAAGCCATTCTAGCACTATAATATGGGAAGTTAGTGCCGTCGAAGTGTGGTGGCCTATGGGTATCCATCCCTTCCTCTAAAAAGCGTCGGCTCTTTTAGCGGTGAAGCTAAAGCGTTTCAAATGAGCCAAACCAGTCTCTGATACCACTTGTAGGAAATGGGTGACGCCTAAGAGGGGGGTGAATTAGGACTTCTAAAACTTTTACTAAACTAGGCCACAATTAAATCCCTAGAGCAAAACCTATGCAAATAATCAAACTAGAATGTGCAAACTAGGTTTTGTCTAAGTGTTGCTATCTCTACCGCAATGGCTAAGTTTCAATCTACACTAAATAAGTATGTATACAAGATTGAAACTTAAATGCTTAATATAAATGCGGAAACTTAAAGAGCAAAGTAGAGATGCAAACTCTCATGGATGACGCCGGTATTTTTACCGAGGTATCCGGAACCACGCAAGATCCTGACTAATCCTCGTTGGTGCCCCTACGCAAAGGGAAGCCCACGCGAGGGCCAAGCACCACGGTCGAGTAACTCCGTAGAGAGTCGTGGGCCTTCTCCACACGCAAGTGGTGCTCTGCTTCCGGCTCCTCTCGGATGCTCCCCGTCGCCTCCACTATCGAGCTTCCAGCCGAAACACCGTGGGCCTCGTTCCCTCCGGTACATGGTGGCGGCCGTGACACAAATGCGGTTGTCACGGTCTCGCAAGACTCTCGCCCCACTCGGTACGATTACAACGACTCACGCAAGAGCCGAGGGATTGTGTGGTTTTACAAAACTCACTCAACTAACTAGGGTTTACCTAGAGCAAGCGCTAAAGCGGTCTAACTAACCTAAGCACTTCGCAAAGCACCTACGCTAATCATCGAGTGATTCTATTAAGCACTTGGGTGTTTGAGCTCTTGGAAATGTGCACTATATGCCTTGGTATGTTGCTTGGGCTCTCACACCTTCAAATGGCTGGTTGGGTGAAGTATATATAGGCCCCAACTCCAAAATAGTCGTTGGAGAAAAGCTGTTGTTCTCTGCGGCACACCGGACAGTCCGGTGGTGCACCGGACAGCGCACTGTAGCCTGTCCGGTGCGCCTAGTTGTTGCCCTGTCAGAGCAGGTGACCGTTGGCGCCACAGGCTTTTCACACCGGATAGTCCGATGCTCACACCGGACAGTCTGGTGGTCTTCTCTCCGGGTGCCATCTGGAACTAGCCGTTGGGCTGCAGTTCCCTGGTGCACCGGACAATCCGGCGTGTAGTCACCGGACAGTCCGGTGTGCCACCGGATAGTCCGGTGCTCCACGCACAGACAGTCTGCAGGCAGCACACTTGGACTTTTCTTTAGATCTTTTTAATGTCTTCTTTTGAGGTGTTGCTTTCCCCAATTCCTTAGTCCAAGTAAATCTTGCATCCTGTGAACTACACACGAACACTAGAAAACTTATTAGTTGAAGCGCCCCAATCCTCTAGGACTCAAATGTGATACAATTACTAGTCCCAGGAGGCTAGTAAACACATTTATACATCAGATGATTACAGATCTGCTTAAACGAGACAAACCTATAAAGGTGGCGATCAACTTTAAGAGTTGGTCCACAACTCGGGACATATCATCAGAGTGGGGCTGAAGCAGCCCGATATACGCAGCGAAGCAAATCAGCGGTCCAACAGCCACAGGCAAGGTTGGGAACAGGCGTAACTCTTACCCGATCTCCATTTTCTGAAAAACAACAAATAAGCAAGGGTGAGTACAAACGTACTCAGCAGCCCACCTTCACCCGCGGAATGGGGAAATCAGATATAATGCATGGAATATGTGGAGCTCAGGATATTTTGCAGAAACAGCAATATTTTATGCAGGGTTGTTTTGTAAAACATTTTGTATTTTTCAAAGCGCATCCTCTCCAAAGGAGCAGGAAGTTTTTCCAATATAGAACAAAATCCCCTGGACTAAACCATCCAGGTATCTCAGCAGTTTCCCACTGGTTTTCATTTTCAAAAATAGCTACTGGACTTCCCGTCCACCATAGCTCATGGCTCAACCGCCGGACCTTTTCAAAAACCACTTTTCTCAAAAGCGCCCTTTTTTTGAAAACAAAACACTAATTGCCATACCATACTAGACTCGTCCATACCAGTGGACACGGACTATTCGAATAGGTTTGAACTCTGCGCAGAGGTGTACACTTTACCCACTAGTCCGGCTCTGCGATCCCATAGCTAGTGAGACCCGAATCCGAATCTCTTTCTTTCCTCGCACGTCCTAACCTTAACGGTTATACCGGAAGGAGTCAGGCCACCGTCATGTCCAAACCGGACAAAACATTCCCCCTCCTTATCCTCCCGGTGCTCCCCAGCCTTCATAACCCTGGGGTTGGACCGTACGAGTTCAGATTGAGTGACTGCCCACACAGTCTCGAGTGGTTGTACTTATCATGAGTACCGGTAGTGAAGGATGACAAACCGGTCCTTATGTGAGGGGACAATCCTTCTGCTCACACCTAAACTAGCTGAGCCATCACCTTAGGCCCTCCCCTAAACCAGGGAGTCCCTGATCATCCCTACTCAAGGGTGATAAGGGTGCAAACCCTTCATCAAACACATTTTGAAAATCATTTTCTTTTGAAAACTCACACCTTTCCTCAAATCATTTGTAACAAATATATCAAGTATTGATTGCGGCAAGCGGCTGGGTGGCCATAATAACTTGTCTCAAAATCATATCATGCATAAAATAACAGGCTGAGGGTTGTGGTTGTAAAAGCATAGGTAATTTATGCATCAAAGGGATCCAGTGAGCTTGCCGTGCTTATCCGGCGAAGGGGAAAGGGGAGCTCGCGGAACTGGCTTCTAGCTCCACTGCCTGGCGTAGACTTGCAGATCTGGCCTCCACGAGACGGTACGAACGCTCCGATAACTATGCAACATGAACAAGCAAACATACAAACAAACAAGTATACCAACAAATATTTAGTATAGTGGTCAGAATAGCGATATATGGATGGGTAGAGTCTTGAGTAGAATCTGTGTCATGTGGTGTTGAGATACTACTAGTGGTGGAGCGAAGGTGCTTACGAGGAGGGTGAACTGGAGGCGAAGCGACACTATGCGTGTAGCCGGCAGAGTGGAGTAACTGAGTGGGTGGGGTGTTTGCCTTGGCTGAGGGTGTTGAGTGTGTGGAGTGGGAGAGGGTAGCTGGGTATATTTATAGCTAGGTGTATGTGGTATAGCACAGTGAAGTTCACTATTGGTGAGAATGGTGACGAATGAATCGTCTGACTTAGTCTGAACAGGGAAACTATAGGCAGGATATGGAACAGGAGTATTTTGGGAGTTTTTTGGAATATGAACCATGCTTAAGGTATGACATGGTTGGATAGGGAATAATTTGACAAGAATTTAGAAACAAGAATGATTGGAATCTAAGTTTGGATGGAGGAGTTTTGGATTTTATAATCATAGGAAGAAAAAGAAAAGGAAAGGAATATTCTTGGAATATTCTAGAATTTGAATATTTAGAGATATTTGGAAAATCAAAAATACAAATGTATTTTTGAGCGGGGTGCGAGGAATTGTTTTTGGGCTTTTCTTGGGCAGAGGTTTTATAGGATTGAAGACGTGTCCATACAAACATGGTTCGCCTTTCTTTTTGGAAGTCTAGCTTGAAAGAATCCTAAAGTTAAGCGTGCTCAACTTGAAGAAATCTAGGATGGGTGACCAGATGGGAAGTTCCCTACGGGAATGAAAATCACAGTCATCGGAGTTCGCATGACTGGAATATGGGTCTGGCTGGTCTTAGGTGGACTGGACAACATGACGGATGAGTAGTTGAAATTTGGGGTGATCAGATGATCAATGAATAGTAACTGTGAATAGTAACGGTAAATAGTGACGGTTAATAGTGATGGTGAATAGTTCGTATGAACGAACGATGAACGATGAATAGGAACTATGAACGAATGATGAACGATCGAATGATCAAACGAACGAACGATCGGAATTTCAGCATCATAACGGCAGGAAAAAGATTATTTGGACGAACGGACGAACGATCGAACGATCGGACGAACGGACGAACGAACCATGAACGATCGGACGAACGATCGGACGAACGAACGATTGGAATTTCAGCAGCATAACGGCAGGAAAAAGATTATTTGGATGAACGAACGGACGAACGATCGGACGAACGGACGAACGAACCATGAACGATCGGACGAACGATCGAACGATCGGACGAACGAACGAACAAACTAAGAACAGGGGGACGAATGATCGAAGAACGACCGAACGATCCTTGTGCTAGTGTGTGCTTGTGTGGGAGGTGGAGTGAGAGTGGGAGTGGGCGTGTGGGTGTGGGGGGGGAGGGAGTTGCCATGAAATGGCTTGGGGTGGGATGAGAGGAGGCCCTTGCCCCTCTATTTATAGCCATGGTGGGGGGATTAGGGGGAGGGATGAGGGGATTAGTGGCAGGATGAGAGGATTAGTGGGAGATTAGCATGGATTTGTCTTATATGAGTGTAATTAGCTTGTAGAGCTCACCGTATGACACCGGAGGCATACGTATACGTATGAGCATGAGGAAAGTTATGAAGAAAATATTTGTAGGGACTTGAAAAATGATTCTGAAGGTATTTCTCAAGAGGAAAATATCTGGAGATATATCGGTGGAATATTTGGGCAGTATTTATGGAAAGAACTTGAAGGGGATCACTAGGGAAATATCTGGGCAGTATTTTTGGAAACAATTTGAGGGGGATCACTGGGGAAATATTTGTAGGATATTTTGAGGAGGATTTTGGAGAGAATATAGACCACTATATTTTATTTGTTGATATCAACTCGCAACCAAACATTTTGAAATGAAATTTGAAATTCATTTTGAATTTAGAGCGAGTTTGAGAAAATTTCAGGATTTGAATTTTTGGGATGCTACAAATCTACCCCACTTAAAATGAATCTCGTCCTCGAGATTCGGCTTAGAAGGGTTATGGGTATAGCTTTACTTCAGCTACATATCTTCACTTTGCAACTCTTCGAGGAGATGGAACTTCAACAAAATCTGGCCCTTGCGGAGCATCTGGTTGCCGGTTGCAAACGCTGATTCTGGCTACTCAAAGATCATCTTCAGGCTTCTAGCTTTCGCTTGGCAGCTAGCTTACTGAAGAAGCAACGATGCCAACACGCAAACCTTCCTCTTACGAACTTCCACATGGATTTCTTCTTTGATTGGTCTTCTAGTGCTTCATCAATGGAACTTGGGTGACCACTTCTCATCCGGAAACTTATACGCTTTGATGATCTGGTCCTCCACATGCTTGCTACATGCCTTCTTCTTTTTCTCCATAGCAGGAACCTTGCTGGAACACTACCCCACTTAAAAAGAATGAGGGTAGAACTCTTGAATCTCGGGGATTTGAACTCCTTGAAGTACCTCATAACACGGGTGTTACGGGGCCTTCTTCTGCTGTTGCTGCTTGAGCAGGCTGCGGAGAGATGACTGGCATAGGGTTGATTCTGGGAGAACTTTCTTCTTATCTTCTCTTCACTATCTTCTTTTCACTGACCCTTTCTTTCTCTTTGCTCTTCCCACTGGAGGATTCTATCAAAGAGTATTACCATCATACATTGGAGGAAACCAAAGACTATGAACCATGTGCAACAGTCTTCAACCCAAGAATCACCAAGCATTGTGATCTTAGGGGTGAGGGAGTGGAAAATGGAGTTGCTTGCGATTTGGCAGAGGGGATTTTATCAGGACTATTTTGCTTTGAGCGAGATGGGGATTGAGGGAGCTAGTGGGGGGGGATTTTATAGGCGAGCGGGGGTGCTCGGGTGCAGAGTGGCGGTGATGGAGCAGGGGACACGAGGCAGCAGGTGCGATGGAGGGGGGATGGTGTTGCTGGTGGTGATGGTGGCGGTGGGTGCGCTGCAAAGGGGGCATGGGGCGGTGGTAGTGCGCATGGAAGCGGGCACGCGTGCGGGGGCACGGGTGAGTGGTGGGGTCAATGACCCTGATGTTTGTGGTCTCTGGTTCCAAGAATCTTTGCCTCTCTGTATGGTAATAACTCCTTCTATCCTCTTTCCTGCTCACTTTGACTCAGGGGCAGTGCTTTGATTCTCACGGTCGGTCTTTTTGACTGAGCGGCTGGACTGGTTGCTTTTGTAGCTTATTCCAGGCTGCTAGGGTAAGCTTCCCGGTATCTTCTTGGGTAAGGCACTTTTCTCTTGAGATGGGTTAAGATAAGAATGGAAGCATAAGGTGAGGATTAGATCTAATTTGTGATCTATGTTTTTAGAGAAAGCCTTTCTTAAAAAAAGAAAACACACAAGCTCAGCAATGATAAGCACAAACAAATCGAATGTTTTGAATAAGGGAAGGATAGAGTTTTTCCAAAGCACGGACTACTCAGACTCGGGGGCTAAGCATAACTACTATTGCTCAGCTCCTGAATTGAGAACTATGCTAAATGCGACTTATGAGCACTAACGTTAAAGCATCACATATGCACTCAAAAGGGAAGAAAACATCAAGCGAAATTCATTTTGAAATGCCCTAGGGGGCCACACAATTAGAGTTTTGCAAAACACGAGTCTACACGATTACCTCTCATACATGCAGGGCTCTAACCAAAGTGAAGAAAAACTCCACTACCCAATGCATGCAGAGGACTAGGCATAACTAACTCAGATCTGGCAGCTTCTCTTCTGGCAAGGCTTGCACACAACTTCAATTTGAGACATCTCCTGGATGGGTCAAGAGAGAGCTGATGTTGATGACTTCTTCTGGCGGCGACTGAGATGGCAACACGGGGTCGAACTCTTCTTCAAGCGGGACTGGCTCTTGTAGCTCCTCAGAGGGTGGCGGTGCTGGCGGGGTGCTTGCAGCTTCTTCCTCGACTTCAAGTGATGGTGCTGGAATCTTCTTCATGGTGAGGGGCTCAAACAACTCTGGCAAGGGATCTTGGGAGGACTCGGGGTTCTCTTGCTTATCCATAGCCTCAGGGAAGACTGGAATTCCTTCCAAGACTATGGCTCCTTCGGGGAGTTCCCAAGCCTTCTTCTCTCCTCTGATAGAGACCGAGTGACCTTCAAGAATCTGGGGGTCTTCAGCTCTGATGGGTTGAACAGGGTTGGATGAAGCATGCTCTTGGATTCGCAGGGCTCTACGTTGGTTATGGGTTACCAAGTAGGCCTCCATCAACTTCTGGACGTGCTCATCCTTGGCTTGCTTCAGGGCTTCAACAGCAATGACTTCATGACTTTCCAAGGCAGCTACACGGGCTTGAGCTGTGGTGAGATCCACATGGAGCTTACGGTTGAGCTTCTCTGCATCTTCTGCTCGGGAAATCATCTAACGGTGGTGCCGAGCCAAGAAATCATACTGCGCATCCAGGGTGAGCAGGTAGGCAGTGAGGTACACGACTGAGGGGTCGTCCTCAAGCAGCTGCTGTCCTTCCAATGCACGCATCCTGGCCATCCAAACTGGACGGTTTCTCTGAAAGGGCGGAAAGAATCTGAGCGGGGTGTCGGCCACTTCTTCTTCATAGATCTGACACAGGGCCCTCAATGCCTTGCGAGCGACGACTTGGCAGGTGTCTTTGAATCTGTGCCCAGCAGCAGTGACACTCCATTCCACATGGTGCGGACTGGATCCAATGTATACAGTCATGACACACTTCTCCGTGCCATGCTCGATGAATTCACGACCATCATACTCTGGCTGGCTGTTGGGGCCATGCTTCGTTGCGCCGAAGGTCTTACGGGAAGAAGCAGCTTCGGCTGAAGTTGTCCCCAGAAGATGGCCGAAGGTTCCTTTTCGTGAAGCTTCGGCATTACAAACCGACATAGAGATAGAATGACCTTTTAATCCATAAAGGTCTGAGTCAATGATTGTAAACTTTTATGAGGGGCATAATTGTAATTCGTCACAGGCTGTGTCCTGTGTCTATAAATAGATGAACAGTACCCCGTACTGTTCACGCTGACTTGTATTCACTCGCGCGTCACGCTTAGTCTTTTGCCTTCTGTCGAGCTGAAGGTAAAAATGTAACTCAATATTATTCAAGTACATTCATGATCATATGATTAAATGATATTAATGATGACACGAGATTATTCATGTTATTTCTCATGTTTCATATGTTTCTCTTTCCACTGAGATATATTGTAATGCCGAAGGTACGTCCTTCATGACCTTCGTCTGAAGATCATTATATCCCAAGGGAGATAATGCTCTGAAGGACGAAGGGCATTAATCATTAACCTTTTTTGTGTTGCCTTGTTCTTAATCCATAGCACTTGAGAACAAGTCTCCAACATTGGCGCCCACCTCCGGTGAACTCACTTCCACTTTTCTGAGCTGATGGCTTCGTTCAACAATCAAGCTGAAGCTGCTTCGGCTTCGAAGCTGGTGCTCCCGATAACAGGCGGTTCTTGCTCAGAGCCGGCTAACAAGAAGCAAAAGAAGGAGGCTCAGAGAAGGGTGCAGCATGTTGGAGTACAGGGACCCTTCATCAAGTCAAAATGGTCCCACATTCCAATCACTTTCTCTCAGGAAGACCTTCAGCTTAAGGATTATCCTCACAATGATGCCATGGTTATCTCTTGCGTGATCAAAGGATTTCTGGTCCACAATGTCTTAGTTGATACAGGCAGTGCAGCTGATATTATATTTGCTAAGGCCTTCAGACAAATGCAAGAGCCCGAAGACAAGGTCCATGATGCTACACACCCTCTTTGTGGCTTCGGAGGACGGCAGATTGCAGCACTTGGGAAGATTACCATGCCAGTAACCTTCGGATTTGTTAATAACACAAGGACTGAGCAAATTGTGTTTGATATTGTTGACATGGAGTATCCTTACAATGCTATCATTGGTCGCGGTACTCTCAATGCCTTCAAAGCAATTCTTCACCCAGCTTACCTCTGCATGAAGATACCTTCGGACCAAGGGCCTATTGCTATTCATGGAAGCCAGGAAGCTGCTAGAAGGGCCGAAGGAAGCTGGACTGACTCCAAAGCAATCCATAACATAGATGGAGCTGAAGCTTGTGAACAGTACAAATTCAGAAGGGAGAAAGCAGCTTCAGCAGATCAGCCGAAGCCCATGCTATTGTGTGAGGATATAGCAGAGCAGAAAGTGCTGTTGGGCTCGCAATTATCTGAAGACCAGGAGAAAACCTTGATAAGGTTTTTGTTCAACAACAAAGATGTTTTTGCATGGTCAGCTAATGATCTCTGTGGAGTAAATCGGGATGTTATTGAACATTCGCTTAATGTTGACCCATCCTTCAGACCCCGAAAGCAGAGGCTTCGGAAAATGTCTGATGACAAGGCCGAAGGGGCTCGCAATGAAGTAAAAAGACTCCTCAGTGCAGGAGTTATCAGAGAAGTAAAGTATCCAGAGTGGCTAGCTAACACTGTTATGGTGAAGAAGGCCAATGGCAAGTGGAGAATGTGTATCGATTTCACAGATCTCAACAAGGCTTGTCCGAAGGACGAATTCCCGCTGCCAAGGATAGACTCTTTAGTCGATGCAGCAGCTTCTTCAGAGCTCATGAGTCTCCTAGACTGCTACTCAGGCTATCATCAAATCTGGATGAAGAAGGAAGATGAGCCGAAGACTAGCTTCATAACCCCAAGTGGCACATATTGCTATCTTCGGATGCCCGAGGGGCTCAAAAATGCTGGAGGGAGTTTCAGCAGAATGACTGCGAAGGTTCTCCAGTCTCAGATAGGCAGAAATGTGTTGACCTATGTTGATGACATTATTGTAAAAAGCACGAAGCAGGAAAATCATATTGCTGATTTGCAGGAGACCTTCGCCAGTTTCAGACAAGCTGGTTTGAAGCTGAATCCAGAAAAATGTGTCTTCGGAGTGAAGAAGGGGAATTTCTCGGATGCTTGGTTTCAACAAAGGGAATTGAAGCTAATCCAAATAAAATCGAAGCTATACTTCGAATGGAGCCACCAACTACAAGAAAGGGGGCCCAAAGATTGACAGGAAGGCTGGCATCTCTCAACAGATTCATATCCAGATCAGCAGAAAGAAATTTACCATTCTTCGAGGTGCTGAAGTCAGCTGAAGTCTTTCAATGGGGCCCAAGTCAACAAAAAGCCTTCGAAGAGCTGAAGCAATACTTGATAGATCTAACAACATTAACTCCACCAACGCCAGGGGCTCCTTTGTTGTTATATGTGGCAGCTTCGCACTCGGCAGTAAGTGCAGCACTTGTCCAGGAGAAGCTTGATGGACAAATCAAGAAGCAGGTTCCAGTATATTTTGTATCTGAAGTCCTTAGTGTATCAAAGAAAAATTATACGGAGCTGGAGAAGGTATTATATGCCGTTTTAATGCCATCCAGGAAGCTTCGGCATTATTTTTAGGCATACAATATTATTGTTCCTTCTTCGCAGCCGTTGAAGGATATCATGAGAAATAGAGAAGCTACTGGACGGATTGGAAAATGGGCTGCAGAGCTCAATGAATTTTACATTGATTATGTGTATAGATCCTCGATCCAGTCTCAAGCATTGGCAGATTTCATTGCCGACTGGACGCCAGGGGCTCAGGATGAAGAAGCAAATAAAGATGCCGAAGTGTGGACAGTGTTTTGTGATGGCTCTTGGGGAACCTTCGGAGCAGGTGCAGCTGCTGTGTTGGTCTCACCATCCAAGGTTAAAACTTGTTATGCAGCAAGACTTGACTTCAGCTGTACAAGCAATATTACTGAGTACGAAGCCCTGCTCCTGGGCCTTCGGAAATTAAAGGCAATGGGAATCAGAAGGGCGATTCTTAAAACTGATTCCCAGGTTGTTTCGGGCCATATTGACAAAAGTTGCAAGGCTAAAGATCCGAAGCTTGAAAAATATCTAGACACGGTCCGAAGGATCGAAGCCTCCTTCGAAGGATTTTCTGTCAAGAATATCCCTCGAGGACAAAATGAGCATGCTGATTTGCTAGCCAAGTCTGCGGCGCAGGGGCTGCCGTTACCTTCGGATGTGTTCTTCGAAACAATAAAGGCACCTTCAGTGGAGCTCCTTGAAAGAGCAGTCCTCAACATATCTCCTGTTTTCAGCGAAGATTGGAGAACTGAAATCATTTCTTACCTTCAGGGTAAGTTCCTTTCAGATGACGAAGCTTATAATAAAAGGATAGAGGCAAGAGCTCGTCCGTATGTCATGATAGAAGGGGAGTTATACAAACATGGAGTTTGCGCTCCGCTGCTCAAGTGCTTATCTAGAACCGAAGGTATAGAGTTGATGAAAGAAATACATGCAGGCCTGTGTGGATCCCACATCGGATCTAGGCCGTTACTTGGAAAAGTTTTCCGCCAAGGATTTTATTGGCCGAAGGCAGCTTCGGATGCAGCGGAGTTAGTTCAAAAGTGCGAAGGTTGTCAGAAATGTGCAAGAGATCAAAAGCAACCTTCGTCTTTGACACAGCTGATACAACCCATCTGGCCATTGCAAAGGTGGGGCCTTGACTTGTTAGGTCGATTACCACCGGCTCAAGGGAATCTAAAATATGTTATAGTGGCTGTGGAGTATTTTTCTAAATGGATTGAGGCGAAGCCATTAGCCACAATAACTTCGGCCACTGTCCAAAAGTTTTTCTGGCAGAATATTGTCTGTCGCTTCGGAGTACCGAAGGCCATCACTGTAGATAATGGAACGCAGTTCGACTCCGAAGCTTTCAGAAATTTCTGTGATCAAATTGGAACGAAGATCCATTTTGCATCAGTTAGGCATCCGGAGTCGAATGGGCTCGTTGAAAGGGCCAATGGCATTATAATGACAGGAATAATGAAGTTAATCTTCAATCAACCCAGGGGAAAGTGGCCAGATCAGTTAACCAAAGTGGTGTGGAGCCACAATACAACAACATCAAGGTCTACAGGCTTTACTCCATTCAAGTTATTGTTCGGTGACGAAGCAATAACTCCGGAAGAAGCTAAAGCTGGATCAATAAGAGTAGTAGCTTCGGCAGAACCAGGTCCTGAAGATGCCTGTCTTGTGGAAAAAGATGCTTTAGAAGGGATCAGGCTTCAAGCTGTGGAGAATATCAATAAATACCAGGCTGAAACAGTCAAATGGCGAGATAGAAAGGTCCGGCTAAAAAATATTGAGCCGGGACACTTGGTGCTTCGGAGAGTGGCCAACCCAAACACAGTGGGCAAGTTACAGTTGAAATGGGAAGGACCTTTCTTAGTAGTATCTTCGTCAAGGCCTGGTTCGTACAGATTAAAGGACATGGACGGCAACGAAATTCCAAGATCTTGGAATGCGGATGAGCTTCGGCGATATTATGTATAACTTGATGTAACTTTTTATGTTTTTCTTTTCTTTTTCATGGCACCCTTTTCCTTTCTAAAGGGGGAGAAAGGTTTTTAATGGGGCCATCATATGTAATTTCCTTTTTAGTTTTATAAGAGCAAAATCCCCCAAAGAATGTAAATGTAAAAGCTGAAAACGCACCATCGAGTGCCGAAACTGAAAAGGCGAAGAAGCTCAAAAGACGTTCCTAAGGGAATGCAGAGCTTACAGCGAAAAGTCAACGCTGATTCCGCCGAAAGTAAAAGGCGAAGAAGCTCAAAAGACGTTCCTAAGGGAATGCAGAGCTTACAGCGAAAAGTCAACGCTGATTCCGCCGAAAGTAAAAGGCGAAGAAGCTCAAAAGACGTTCCTAAGGGAATGCAGAGCTTACAGCGAAAAGTCAACGCTGATTCCGCCGAAAGTAAAAGGCGAAGAAGCTCAAAAGACGTTCCTAAGGGAATGCAGAGCTAATGTGTGGTTGTTTCTAAGGAAATAATGGCTGAGAGTATGGCTTCGGACATGTGTTTGGACATTCATTCGCACATCACATGGCATCATAGCATTCGCATTCATAAACATTCATTCATAGCATACGTGGTGGTTTCGGCAAAAAAGAAGAGGCAGTCTTTTATGCTTCGTTGTGTATAAAAAAGGAGAGGTTTCGGCAAAAAAGAAGAAGCGATCTTTTATGCTTCGTTGTGTACGAAAAGAAGGGAAGGTGTTTTTTCGCTTTCAGCTCAAAATACTACTTTCGTCCACATCAAAGCACCTCAATGGAAGGGTAAGGATATATTACAAGGTATGAACAAAGTTCATTAAGAACAGTTTAGCTGTATTTACAAAAGTTGTTACAAAAGTCTCTTGAATTTTTCTAGTCTACTCCTACTAATCTTCGTCAGGCTTCCGCTTCGGCGGCATATTCTTTAAGTATCACCTTCAGCTTCGGCATCCTACATGAATCAAGGTATTGCGAGTAAAAATCAAGTGTGAAGGAGAAGGTAAGCGCAAGGTATGATTTCTTACCGGTTCAAGATGACTTCGAGCTTCGTCCCCAGCCTTCTCTCGCCCGCCTTTTGTCCATATCATTTTTATAAATCTGTTTGATATGCTTCGGGCGAGGTCAGGAATATCGTCTAAAATTGATGGAGACAGAGTGAAATTCGGCCTGTTGACGATTTTTCCATGATCACAGCCGGCCTTCAGGAACGCTGCAGCTGTGCCCCGAGAAGCTACCCAGGCACAGAAGTCACCGTGCCCGGCTATAACTTCGTCCAGCTCATCAATTTCAGCTTCAATATGTTCGAAGGCTCTTGGCAAATTTTCAGCTGCAGGGTTGAACTTTCCACTGCTGGCTCCAACTGAGTGAAAGATCTTCTTTAATTGTTGGATACAGTCGTTACTAAATTTCAAGCACTTGTCTTGAAGGCTTGTTAATGATTTCTTCAAGTCTGAGTTGGTTTGGACTTCGGCTTCAAGTTTCGAATTAAGCTCTAGCTTCTCTTGTTCAAATTGTTTTGATTGGCAGAGAAGCTTTGAATTCAATTCTGCTACTTTAGCTTCAGTCTCTGCCAGCAAGCCTTCGGTTGATTGGAGTTCGAAGTCTTTCTTTTCAATAATAGCTGATTGTTCTTTTATCTTGCTCTCTAAATTTTCAATTATAGCTTCGTGTTTTTTATCCTCTAAATCTTGCTGCATCTTCAAAGCTATGCTTAGTAGCATGCTCTGCAAATAAACAACCTTCGTTAGGAATATTTCCATTATTAAAAAACAATAGAAGTCAGAGAGAAAGTTGTTTACCTTGAAATTGGAATAAAATAAGCTGCCGACGATATGTTGTCGTCGGTAGCGGCTGATATCTGTTTCTAGCTTCGGAAAACCGATACTCTTTGATAGAGTACCGATGACCTTAGCTCCAGTTTGGTCTCGGATGCAGCCTAATTTTTCATCGTCGACACCTCCGAAAAGAAGAGCTCCTGGCCTATATCCGCAAGATTTGGCATAGTCTTTAAGCTCTTCTATTTCGGCCTTCGACAGTTTTTGCCCAACTAAATTTTGAAATATGTAGGCTTCGTCTTCCGAAGTATCTTCGGCTATTTCTTTTCCCTTTCCAGGCACTGTGGCCGTGGTTTCTTCAGCAGCAGTGGCAGCTTCTTCTGCGGCCATGTCTAGTAAAATTTTGTCGATGTCTTCAATGGTAGTTTCTAAGTTCAAATCTTCGGCTGAAGCGGCTTCGGTAGCCGCGACCTCCGAAGGTGCGACTTCGGCATTTGTTGTGCCCTCAACAGCTGATGTTTTCCGAATTGATGCCCTCGGCGGCGTCTTGTCGATAACTTCGGTCACTGCAATAATCCTTTGCCTCTTTGTTTTGGTTATCTTCGTTTTTTCCGGCTCCTCCACCTTTCGAAAAAGCTTCGTCAGTTAGGGCCCTAATGGACTTAGCTTCGCGGGCAGAGGTTCAGTCATTACCTTTAAGATTTCCTCCATGTCGCTAGTAGAAGGTGGTGCAGGAGTCCCCTCTTCATCGGATAATTTTCGCTTTGGAGTTGATATTTTTCTTTTCTTTGGAATTTTCTTCTCTTTTGCTGGTCCTTCTTCATCTTTGTTCAAACTTTCGGCCACTCTTTTTCTTTTTTGGCCCTCAGCACCCTGTTCAACCGTTCATAGTCAGGGTACTCGAAACCCAGGGCATCAAACACTCGGTTCAGCCTTCGCTTCGGACGGGTGCCGAAGGCCGCCGTCATCAGTTGATCTTCTTTTTTGGAATAATTCCCAAGAATTTCATTGCACATTACCTCAACTGTGTCCAGCCACTCTTTGCAAGGTTTTTTAAAGTATTTCTTGAATTTGAAATGGTAAGGAAGCCGGACAAGTTCCCCCTTCTTCTTCTCCCCCTCTAGCTTTGGCATTTCCCATTCTTTTAGAGTAGGGAAAACCCTGAACGCCAAGAATTCTTGAACCAGATCCCTGGTACCGATATGATCTGAAATAATTTCAAACTCACCCAGTGCAGCCCAGGTGGGACCTTCTAATGTCATGTGGCATCGCGGCCTTGTCTCTCCGAAGATTAATTCAAGTGGGCTTTGTACCAACTTCTCTTCATCTTCGTCAACCTTCACATAAAACCACTCAGATTTCCAGCCTGCTGGCCATTTGCTTCGGTAGCTGATAACAGGAAACTTTGTTGTCTTCCGGTAGGCAAAATTGTAGCAACCAAAGTTATCATGTAATCCATCTTTTCTGGCCTTCGTTTGGTAATGTAACTCATGAACTCGACAAAAACTGTCGGCAAACGGTTCCACAGCCTGGCTTCGGAGGGCCCAGATGTAAACATTAAGCCTAACGATAGCGTTAGGAGTCAATTGATGAAAGTAAATACCAAACTTCTTCAATACATCTGCAATAATTCCGTGAAGGGGGAATCTCAGCCCAGCCTTTAAAAAGCTCTTGAAAATAACTATCTCGTCCTTCTCTGGCTTCGGGGTAGTCTCTTCTCCCCCGAAGCGAAGTAGTTTCTTCTGATTTTCACTGAAATAACCAGATTTTACCATCTTCGAGAGATCAGCCTTCGAAATGGTCGACTTTCCGAAGTCTAAGTGGCTGGGCTTGCTGGGCATGGCAATGCGATAGTCATCTTCGGGATCAGTTTCTTCAATGTTCTCTTCTTCTCCTTCGGCAGTTGTCGGGTCTGCTTCGGCGGCGGGGGTTTCTTCTGCGGTTACTAGTCCGGATCGTTGCATTGCTTCGGAGATGGGAACAGTCTCCGAACCTTCAGCTTCGTTCCCTTCACGCTCAACCCTGGCAGTGGATCGCACTCTGGCCATTTGATTCTGAGTTTGGGGAAATTGAATACTTTTTTCTTTTTTCTTTTTCTCCCGAAGCCTTTCTCTCTGAAGAAGCAGACTTCGAGATAGACCTTCGTTCGATTCTGAGAATCAAGCTTCGGCTACAGTTAAAAATTTTGGCAGCAAAACAGTGCAAATAGCAATGAATGCTGTGGTAACTTCACACCTACCCGTCTGTTTATATAGTGCTGCAGGTAAGAAGGCGAAGCGCCAGGATTTTTACACCAGGCGGGCAGTCACTTGCACTCGCTGCGCGGTGGACCGCACAGATCAAACAGTAACTCTGCAAGGTGGGCCTGGCACGCGCTCGGAAACTGGATCGTTTCTCGGCAACGAGCTCAGGGAAGGTGTTTTTGGACCTTCGGCTTCCCGAAGCTTGAGAGGCTTTTTTCACGGATCAAGCTCGTTACGAAAAACGATCTAGCACCGCGAAAGGGGCTACTGTTGGGGCCATGCTTCGTTGCGCCGAAGGTCTTACGGGAAGAAGCAGCTTCGGCTGAAGTTGTCCCCAGAAGATGGCCGAAGGTTCCTTTTCGTGAAGCTTCGGCATTACAAACCGACATAGAGATAGAATGACCTTTTAATCCATAAAGGTCTGAGTCAATGATTGTAAACTTTTATGAGTGGCATAATTGTAATTCGTCACAGGCTGTGTCCTATGTCTATAAATAGATGAACAGTACTGAAAGGGAAATGTGCCCTTGGGCCATTTCTAAGTATTTTGGTGATTGAATGCCAACACATGTGCTTAATTGTGAATTTATGTCCATGGATGAACAAGGTGCAAATCATGAAGTAAAGGTATGTTTCTAAAACTTAGTACATTGGTTTTGTGTACTAATATACTTATCTAAGTGTTAGAAACAGAAAGAAGAAGAAAAGAGAAGAGGAGAAAATGACTTGGCTGTGTGCAGCCAAGACTCAGCTCGGTCTGGAGCACCGGACTGTCCGGTGTGCACCGGACAGTGTCCGGTGCGCCAGGCTGGCTCGGAGCGAACTGGCCGCTCTCGGGAAATCGCCGACGGCGTACGGCTAAAATTCACCGGACTGTCCGGTGTGCACCGGACTGTCCGGTGAGCCAACGGTCGGCGGGGCCAACGGTCGGCCGCGCAATCTGCGCGGGACACGTGGCCGAGCCAACGGTCGGAAGACGGCACCGGACTGTCCGGTGTGCACCGGACATGTCCGGTGCGCCAACGGCTCCAGATCTTCCAACGGTCGGCAACGGTCGGAAGCGCCAGTTATGGAAACAAATCGGGCACCGGACAGTGTCCGGTGTGCACCGGACTGTCCGGTGCCCCCGGCGACAGAAGGCAAGGATGGCCTTCCGGATTTGCTCTCAACGGCTCCTAGCTGCCTTGGGGCTATAAAAAGGGCCCCTAGGCGCATGGAGGAGAGACACAAGCAACCTTTGAGCATTCTTGATCATCCACACTTAGTCTTTGCGCATTCGTTTGTCATTCTAAGTGTTTCGAGCTCCGTTCTAGTGAGAACTTTGTGATACTCTTGTGAGCTCGATTCTTGGCCGTGTGTGTGCGCGGTTCGCTGTGGATTTGTGTGTGTTGCTTCCCTCCCTTACTCTGTGTTTCTTTGTGATCATATACTTGTAAGGGCAAGAGACTCCAATTTGTGGAGATTCCTTGCAAACGGGATAGTGAAAGGCAAAACAAAACACCGTGGTATTCAAGTGGGTCTTTGGACCGCTTGAGAGGGGTTGATTGCAACCCTCGTCCGTTGGGACGCCACAACGTGGAGTAGGCAAGCGTTGGTCTTGGCCGAACCACGGGATAAACCACTGTGTCACCTCTGTGCTTGATCTCTTGTGGTATTGTGTTTTGTTGAGACTTCACCTTAGCCACTTGGCAATAATCGTGCTAACACTTAACAAGTTTTTGTGGCTTAAGTTTGAAGTTCTTACAGGATCACCTATTCACCCCCCCCCCCCTCTAGGTGCTCTCAATTGGTATCAGAGCCGTTCTCTTCACAAAGGGACTAACCGCCCGAAGAGATGGATCCTAAGGGGAAGGGTATAGTGATCAACGACAAAGAGAAGGAGACCTTCGTCAACGAGCCGAAGGACGACAAGCCTACCGACTCCGGCTCGGGCCATAGACGGAAGGAAGGGAAGAAGAAGAAAACAAGGCGCATCAAGGAGATCGTCTACTACGACGATAGCGATGAATCTACTTCTTCCCAAAAGGACGAGGACCACAACGACTACGAGAGAAGGAAACCGGTTAATTCGAACTTTTCTTTTGATTACTCTCGTATTCCGCAAAGTTCACATTCACATTTGCTCTCCATTCCACTCGGCAAGCCCCCACACTTTGATGGAGAGGACTACGGATTTTGGAGCCACAAAATGCGTAGTCACCTATTCTCTCTCCATCCTAGTATATGGGAGATTGTAGAGAGTGGAATGCACTTTGATAGTTCGGATAGTCCCATGTTCATTAATGAACAAATTCATAAGAATGCACAAGCTACTACTGTTCTTCTAGCTTCTTTGTGCAGGGATGAATACCATAAAGTAAGCGGCTTGGATAACGCCAAGCAGATCTGGGACACCCTCAAGATTTCTCATGAGGGAAACGACGTCACCTTGCTCACCAAGATGGAGTTGGTGGAGGGAGAGCTTGGACGGTTCGCAATGATAAGGGGCGAGGAGCCGACGCAAACATACAACCGGCTCAAGACCCTTATCAACAAGATAAGGAGCTACGGGAGCACGCGATGGACGGACCACGACGTCGTCCGCCTAATGCTAAGGTCATTTACCGTTCTTGATCCTCATTTGGTGAACAATATACGTGAAAATCCCAGGTACACCAAGATGTCGCCCGAAGAAGTTCTTGGGAAATTCGTTAGCGGGCGAATGATGATCAAGGAGGCGAGGTATGTGGACGACGCCTTGAATGGTCCGATCAATGAGCCGCAACCCATTGCTCTCAAGGCAACACGAAGCAAGGAGGCACTACCTAGCAAGGTGGCACAGATTGAGGCGGCCGGACTCAATGATGAAGAGATGGCTCTCATCATCAAGAGATTCAAGACGGCGCTAAATGGTCGCAAGGGGCAGCCAAGCAAGACCAAGACAAAGGGGAAGCGCTCATGCTTCAAATGCGGTAAGCTTGGTCATTCTATCGCTAACTGTCCCGATAATGAAAGTGACCAGGAAAAGGGGAACAAAAGAGAGAAGAAGAAGCAATACAAGAAGGCAAAGGGCGAGGCACATCTAGGAAAGGAGTGGGACTCGGATTGCTCCTCCTCCGACTCCGACAATGAAGGACTCGCTGCCACTGCCTTCAACAAGTCTTCCCTCTTCCCCAACGAGCGTCTCACATGCCTTATGGCAAGGGAGAAGAAGGTGAGTACTCAAGACTCCACTTATGCTTCTTCTAGTGATAATGAGTCTAGTGATGATGATGACATAGATTATTCATGCTTGTTCAAGGGCTTAGATAGATCTAAGATAGATAAAATCAATGAATTGATTGATGCATTGAATGAAAAGGATAGGCTTTTAGAAAAGCAGGAGGATTTATTGTATGATGAACATGATAAATTTGTAGAGGCACAAAAATCATATGCTTTAGAAGTGAAAAGAAATGAAATGCTTTCTTATGAACTATCTACTTGTCATGAAACCATTTCTACTTTACAAGGTGTTAACAATGATTTAAATGCTAAGTTAGAAGTAGCAAATAAATCCAATTCTTGTGTAGAACATGTTATGATTTGCACTAGGTGTAAGGATTTCGATGTTGATGCCTGTAGTGAACACCTAGTTTTAATTTCCAAATTAAATGAGGAATTGGCTAGTCTTAATGCCCAACTTAAGACTAGCAAGAGTGAAGTTGATAAAATAAAATTTGCAAGGGATGCCTACACGGTTGGTAGACACCCCTCAATTAAGGATGGTCTTGGCTTCAAGAGAGAGGCCAAGAACTTAACAAGCCATAAGGCTTCCATCTTCGTCAAGGAGAAAGGGAAGGCCCCTATGGCTAGTAATGCTAAAAAGAACCATGCTTTTATGTATAATGATAGGAGACATGCTAGAAATACTTATAATGATTTTGATTCACATGTTTATGATTCTCATGCCATGTTTGCTTCTAGTTCTTCCTATAAGCATGATAGAAATATGTGTAGGAGAAATATTGTGCATATGCCTAGGAGAAATTTTACTCATGTTCCTAGAAAAGTTGTGAACAAACCTTCTACCATTTATTATGCTTGTAATGCTCCCTTTGCTATTTGTAGAAAGGGTAAGAAGGTAATTGCTAGGAAGTTAGGGGCAAGATGCAAGGGAGATAAAACTTGCATTTGGGTCCCTAAGGATATTTGTGCTAACCTTGCAGGACCCAACATGAGTTGGGTACCTAAGACCCAAGCCTAAATTTGCCTTGCAGGTTTATGCATCCGGGGGTTCAAGCTGGATTATCGACAGCGGATGCACAAACCATATGATGGGGGAGAAGAAGATGTTCACCTCCTACGTCAAAAATAAGGATTCCCAAGATTCAATTATATTCGGTGATGGGAATTAAGGCAAGGTAAAAGGGTTAGGTAAAATTGCAATTTCTAATGAGCACTCAATCTCAAATGTGTTTTTAGTTGAGTCTCTTGGTTACAATTTGCTATCTGTTAGCCAATTATGCAATATGGGATACAACTGTTTATTTACAAATGTAGATGTGTCTGTCTTTAGAAGATGTGATGGTTCACTAGCTTTTAAGGGTGTACTAGACGGCAAGCTTTATTTAGTAGATTTTGCAAAAGAAGAGGCCGGTCTAGATGCATGCTTAATGGCTAAGACTTGCATGGGCTGGCTGTGGCATCACCGCTTAGCACATGTGGGGATGAAGAACCTCCACAAGCTTCTAAAGGGAGAACACGTAATAGGTCTAACAAATGTTTATTTCGAAAAAGATAGACCTTGTGCAGCTTGTCAAGCAGGTAAACAAGTGGGAGGAGCACATCACAGCAAGAATGTGATGACCACGTCAAGACCTCTGGAGCTGCTGCATATGGACCTCTTCGGACCCGTCGCCTATCTAAGCATAGGAGGAAGTAAGTATGGTCTAGTTATTGTTGATGACTTTTCCCGCTTCACTTGGGCGTTCTTTTTGCAGGATAAGTCTGAAACCCAAGGGACCCTCAAGCGCTTCCTCAGGAGAGCTCAAAATGAGTTTGAGCTCAAGGTGAAGAAGATTAGGAGCGACAACGGGTCCGAGTTCAAGAACCTACAAGTGGAGGAGTTTCTTGAGGAGGAAGGGATCAAGCACGAGTTCTCCGCTCCCTACACACCACAGCAAAATGGTGTGGTAGAGAGGAAGAACAGGACGCTAATCGATATGGCGAGGACTATGCTTGGAGAATTCAAGACCCCCGAGTGCTTTTGGTCGGAAGCCGTGAACACGGCTTGCCACGCCATCAACAGGGTCTACCTTCACCGCCTCCTCAAGAAGACGTCATATGAGCTACTAACCGGTAACAAACCCAATGTATCTTACTTTCGTGTATTTGGGAGCAAGTGCTACATTCTAGTGAAGAAGGGTAGAAATTCTAAGTTTGCTCCCAAAGCTGTAGAAGGGTTTTTATTAGGTTATGATTCAAATACAAAGGCGTATAGAGTCTTCAACAAATCATCGGGTTTGGTTGAAGTCTCTAGCGACGTTGTATTTGATGAGACTAATGGCTCTCCAAGAGAGCAAGTTGTTGATTGTGATGATGTAGATGAAGAAGATGTTCCGACGGCCGCTATACGAACCATGGCGATTGGAGACGTTCGGCCACAGGAACAAGATGAACAAGGTCAACCTTCTTCCTCAACAACGGTGCATCCCCCAACTCAAGACGATGAACAGGTTCATCAAAAGGAGGCGTGTGATCAAGGGGGAGCACAAGATGATCATGTGATGGAGGAAGAAGCGCAACCGGCACCTCCAACCCAAGTTCGAGCGATGATTCAAAGGGATCATCCCGTCGACCAAATTCTGGGCGACATTAGCAAGGGAGTAACTACTCGGTCTCGACTAGTTAATTTTTGTGAACATTACTCTTTTGTCTCCTCTATTGAGCCTTTCAGGGTAGAGGAGGCCTTGCTAGATCCGGATTGGGTGTTGGCCATGCAGGAGGAACTTAACAACTTCAAGCGCAATGAAGTTTGGACGCTGGTGCCTCGTCCCAAGCAAAATGTTGTGGGAACCAAGTGGGTTTTCCGCAACAAACAGGACGAGCACGGGGTGGTGACGAGGAACAAGGCTCGACTTGTGGCAAAAGGTTATGCCCAAGTCACAGGTTTGGACTTTGAGGAGACTTTTGCTCCTTTGGCCAGGCTAGAATCAATTCGTATCTTGCTAGCATATGCCGCTCACCATTCTTTCAGGTTGTACCAAATGGATGTGAAGAGCGCTTTCCTCAACGGACCAATAAAGGAGGAGGTGTACGTAGAGCAACCCCCTGGCTTCGAGGATGAGCGGTACCCCGACCACGTGTGTAAGCTCTCTAAGGCGCTCTATGGACTTAAACAAGCCCCAAGAGCATGGTATGAATGCCTTAGAGATTTCTTAATTGCTAATGCTTTCAAGGTTGGGAAAGCCGATCCAACTCTTTTTACTAAGACTTGTGATGGTGAATTGTTTGTGTGCCAAATTTATGTCGATGACATAATATTTGGTTCTACTAACCAAAAGTCTTGTGAAGAGTTTAGCAGGGTGATGACGCAGAAATTCGAGATGTCGATGATGGGCGAGTTGAACTACTTCCTTGGGTTCCAAGTGAAGCAACTCAAGGACGGCACCTTCATCTCCCAAACGAAGTACACGCAAGATCTGCTAAAGCGGTTTGGGATGAAGGACGCCAAGCCCGCAAAGACTCCGATGGGAACCGACGGACACACCGATCTCAACAAAGGAGGTAAGTCCGTTGATCAAAAAGCATACCGGTCAATGATAGGGTCTTTACTTTATTTATGTGCTAGTAGACTGGATATTATGCTTAGCGTATGCATGTGTGCTAGATTTCAATCCGATCCTAAGGAGTGTCACTTGGTGGCGGTGAAGCGAATTCTTAGATATTTAGTCGCTACGCCTTGCTTCGGGATCTGGTATCCAAAGGGGTCTAATTTTGACTTGATTGGGTACTCAGATTCCGACTATGCTGGATGTAAGGTCGATAGGAAGAGTACATCGGGGACGTGCCAATTCTTAGGAAGGTCCCTGGTGTCATGGAACTCTAAGAAACAAACCTCCGTTGCCCTATCCACCGCTGAGGCCGAGTATGTTGCCGCAGGACAATGTTGTGCGCAACTACTTTGGATGAGGCAAACCCTCAGGGACTTTGGCTACAATCTGAGCAAAGTCCCACTCCTATGTGACAATGAGAGTGCTATCCGAATAGCGGAAAATCCTGTTGAGCACAGCCGCACAAAGCACATTGACATCCGGCATCACTTTTTGAGAGACCACCAGCAAAAGGGAGATATCAAAGTGTTTTATGTTGGCACCGAGAACCAGCTAGCCGATATCTTTACCAAGCCTTTAGATGAGAAGACCTTTTGCAGGCTGCGTAGTGAGCTAAATGTCTTAGATTCGCGGAACTTGGATTGAATTGTAGCATACATGTGCTTATGCCTTTGATCATGTTCATTCTGCATTTTGTTGCTTATTATGGTGCTCAAGTTGTACAAACACTCCCTGGACCTCACAAGTCCGTTGCAAAGTGATGCACATGTTTAGGGGGAGATGTGTTACAACTTGATCCCTTGAGACTAACCATATGCTTGAGTTTGTTTGATTTAGTCTCAAAGGAGAATTGAAAGGGAAAAGGTGGACTTGGATCATGCAAGACTTCCACTGCACTCCGATGAGAGGGTAACTTATTCCAAGTCCATCTCATGAACTCTTATTGCCATTTGCTCTTAATTGAAGATTTTGTGAGGCAATGGGGTTAAAGGGCCAAGATTTATCCCGTTTTGGTGCTTGATGCCAAAGGGGGAGAAAATAAAGGCCAAAGCGATAAATGGATCAGCTACCACTTGAGAGATTTTGAAAAATAGTAGAGTAGAGCTTTTGGTTTGTCAAAACTCTTTGTGTTGTCTCTCTTATCAAAGTTGGCTTCTTTTGGGAGAAGTAGTAATTATGGGAAAAAGGGGGAGTTTTTGAAATCTTTGATCAATCTCTTTTGGAATGACTCTCTTTATGCTTCAACATGTGTGTTTAACTTAGAGATAGAGATTTGAGTTTGATTTGCAAAAACAAACCAAGTGGTGGCAAAGGATGATCCATATATGCCAAAATTGATTCAAAATAAATTTAAGTTTTATTTGAAGTGAGTTTGCACTTGTTCTAGTTGCTTTATGTTGTGTTGGCATAAATCACCAAAAAGGGGGAGATTGAAAGGGAAATGTGCCCTTGGGCCATTTCTAAGTATTTTGGTGATTGAATGCCAACACATGTGCTTAATTGTGAATTTATGTCCATGGATGAACAAGGTGCAAATCATGAAGTAAAGGTATGTTTCTAAAACTTAGTACATTGGTTTTGTGTACTAATATACTTATCTAAGTGTTAGAAACAGAAAGAAGAAGAAAAGAGAAGAGGAGAAAATGACTTGGCTGTGTGCAGCCAAGACTCAGCTCGGTCTGGAGCACCGGACTGTCCGGTGTGCACCGGACAGTGTCCGGTGCGCCAGGCTGGCTCGGAGCGAACTGGCCGCTCTCGGGAAATCGCCGACGGCGTACGGCTAAAATTCACCGGACTGTCCGGTGTGCACCGGACTGTCCGGTGAGCCAACGGTCGGCGGGGCCAACGGTCGGCCGCGCAATCTGCGCGGGACACGTGGCCGAGCCAACGGTCGGAAGACGGCACCGGACTGTCCGGTGTGCACCGGACATGTCCGGTGCGCCAACGGCTCCAGATCTTCCAACGGTCGGCAACGGTCGGAAGCGCCAGTTATGGAAACAAATCGGGCACCGGACAGTGTCCGGTGTGCACCGGACTGTCTGGTGCCCCCGACGACAGAAGGCAAGGATGGCCTTCCGGATTTGCTCTCAACGGCTCTTAGCTGCCTTGGGGCTATAAAAAGGGCCCCTAGGCGCATGGAGGAGAGACACAAGCAACCTTTGAGCATTCTTGATCATCCACACTTAGTCTTTGCGCATTCGTTTGTCATTCTAAGTGTTTCGAGCTCCGTTCTAGTGAGAACTTTGTGATACTCTTGTGAGCTCGATTCTTGGCCGTGTGTGTGCGCGGTTCGCTGTGGATTTGTGTGTGTTGCTTCCCTCCCTTACTCTGTGTTTCTTTGTGATCATATACTTGTAAGGGCAAGAGACTCCAATTTGTGGAGATTCCTTGCAAACGGGATAGTGAAAGGCAAAACAAAACACCGTGGTATTCAAGTGGGTCTTTGGACCGCTTGAGAGGGGTTGATTGCAACCCTTGTCCGTTGGGACGCCACAACGTGGAGTAGGCAAGCGTTGGTCTTGGCCGAACCACGGGATAAACCACTGTGTCACCTCTGTGCTTGATCTCTTGTGGTATTGTGTTTTGTTGAGACTTCACCTTAGCCACTTGGCAATAATCGTGCTAACACTTAACAAGTTTTTGTGGCTTAAGTTTGAAGTTCTTACAGGATCACCTATTCACCCCCCCCTCTAGGTGCTCTCAAGTACCCCGTACTGTTCACGCTGACTTGTATTCACTCGCGCGTCACGCTTAGTCTTTTGCCTTCTGTCGAGCTGAAGGTAAAAATGTAACTCAATATTATTCAAGTACATTCATGATCATATGATTAAATGATATTAATGATGACACAAGATTATTCATGTTATTTCTCATGTTTCATATGTTTCTCTTTCCACTGAGATATATTGTAATGCCGAAGGTACGTCCTTCATGACCTTCGTCTGAAGATCATTATATCCCAAGGGAGATAATGCTCTGAAGGACGAAGGGCATTAATCATTAACCTTTTTTGTGTTGCCTTGTTCTTAATCCATAGCACTTGAGAACAAGTCTCCAACACTGGCTCCTAATTCCGAGGCGGACTGTGCATGCTCTCAGCAACTTGGGGAAACCATCTTCATTCTGGCAAAAGCTGGTTTGGCAGTGAACCTCCATCTGACTTCTGAGAGAAGGAAAGGAGGAAACCATTTTTGAAATGGAGAGATGAGAGCAAGAATTTTTTTTAAGAAAATAGTTTTGACTCAAAACTTTTGGATCAAGGCTAAGGGTTACGTCCTGCGGCCAACCTAACAGCTCTGATACCACCTGAAGCGCCCCAATCCTCTGGGACTCAAATGTGATACAATTACTAGTCCCAGGAGGCTAGTAAACACATTTATACATCAGATGATTACAGATCTGCTTAAACGAGACAAACCTATAAAGGTGGCGATCAACTTTAAGAGTTGGTCCACAACTCGGGACATATCATTAGAGTGGGGCTGAAGCAGCCCGATATACGCAGCGAAGCAAATCAGCGGTCCAATAGCCACAGGCATGGTTGGGAACAGGCGTAACTCTTACCCGATCTCCATTTTCTGAAAAACAACAAATAAGCAAGGGTGAGTACAAACGTACTCAGCAGCCCACCTTCACCCGCGGAATGGGGAAATCAGATATAATGCATGGAATATGTGGAGCTCAGGATATTTTGCAGAAACAGCAATATTTTATGCAGGGTTGTTTTGTAAAACATTTTGTATTTTTCAAAGCGCATCCTCTCCAAAGGAGCAGGAAGTTTTTCCAATATAGAACAAAATCCCCTGGACTAAACCATCCAGGTATCTCAGCAGTTTCCCAATGGTTTTCATTTTCAAAAATAGCTACTGGACTTCCCGTCCACCATAGCTCACGGCTCAACCGCCAGACCTTTTCAAAAACCACTTTTCTCAAAAGCGCTCTTTTTTGAAAACAAAACACTAATTGCCATACCATACCAGACTCGTCCATACCAGTGGACACGGACTATTCGAATAGGTTTGAACTCTGCGCAGAGGTGTACACTTTACCCACTAGTCCGGCTCTGCGATCCCATAGCTAGTGAGACCCGAATCCGAATCTCTTTCTTTCCTCGCACGTCCTAACCTTAACGGTTATACCGGAAGGAGTCAGGCCACCGCCATGTCCAAACCGGACAAAACATTCCCCCTCCTTATCCTCCCGGTGCTCCCCAGCCTTCATAACCCTGGGGTTGGACCGTACGAGTTTAGATTGAGTGACTGCCCACACAGTCTCGAGTGGTTGTACTTATCATGAGTACAGGTAGTGAAGGATGATAAACCGGTCCTTATGTGAGGGGACAATCCTTCTGCTCACACCTAAACCAGCTGAGCCATCACCTTAGGCCCTCCCCTAAACCAGGGAGTCCCTGATCATCCCTACTCAAGGGTGATAAGGGTGGAAACCCTTCATCAAACACATTTTGAAAATCATTTTCTTTTGAAAACTCACACCTTTCCTCAAATCATTTGTAACAAATATATCAAGTATTGATTGCGGCAAGCGGCTGGGTGGCCATAATAACTTGTCTCAAAATCATATCATGCATAAAATAACAGGCTGAGGGTTGTGGTTGTAAAAGCATAGGTAATTTATGCATCAAAGGGATCCAGTGAGCTTGCCGTGCTTATCTGGCGAAGGGGGAAGGGGAGCTCGCGAAACTGGCTTCTAGCTCCACTGCCTGGCGTAGACTTGCAGATCTGGCCTCCACGAGATGGTACGAACGCTCCGATAACTATGCAACATGAACAAGCAAACATACAAACAAGCAAGTATACCAACAAATATTTAGTATAGTGGTTAGAATAGTGATATATGGATGGGTAGAGTCTTGAGTAGAATCTATGTCATGTGGTGTTGAGATACTACTAGTGGTGGAGCGGAGGTGCTTACCAGGACGGTGAACTGGAGGCGAAGCGAAACTATGCGTGTAGCCGGCAGAGTGGAGTAACTGAGTGGGTGGGGTGTTTGCCTTGGCTGAGGGTGTTGAGTGTGTGGAGTGGGAGAGGGTAGCTGGGTATATTTATAGCTAGGTGTATGTGGTATAGCATAGTGAAGTTCACTATTGGTGAGAATGGTGACGAATGAATCGTCTGACTTAGTCTGAACAGGGAAACTATAGGCAGGATATGGAACAGGAGTATTTTGGGAGTTTTTTGGAATATGAACCATGCTTAAGGTATGACATGGTTGGATAGGGAATAATGTGACAAGAATTTAGAAACAAGAATGATTGGAATCTGAGTTTGGATGGAGGAGTTTTGGATTTTATAATCATAGGAAGAAAAAGAAAAGGAAAGGAATATTCTAGAATTTGAATATTTAGAGATATTTGGAAAATCAAAAATACAAATGTATTTTTGAGCGGGGTGCAAGGAATTATTTTTGGGCTTTTCTTGGGCAGAGGTTTTATAGGATTGAAGACGTGTCCATACAAACATGGTTCGCCTTTCTTTTTGGAAGTCTAGCTTGAAAGAATCCCAAAGTTAAGCGTGCTCAACTTGGAGAAATCTGGGATGGGTGACCAGATGGGAAGTTCCCTACTGGAATGAAAATCACAGTCACCGGAGTTCGCATGACTGGAATATGGGTCTGGCTGGTCTTAGGTGGACTGGACAACATGACGGATGAGTAGTTGAAATTTGGGGTGATCGGATGATCAATGAATAGTAACGGTGAATAGTAACGGTAAATAGTGACGGTAAATAGTGATGGTGAATAGTTCGTATGAACGAACGATGAACGATGAATAGGAACTATGAACGAACGACGAACGATCGAATGATCAAACGAACGAACGATCGGAATTTCGGCAGCATAACGGCAGGAAAAAGAATATTTGGACGAACGAACGGACGAACGATCGAACGATCGGACGAACGGAAGAACGAACCATGAACGATCGGACGAACGATCGGACGAACGAACGATTGGAATTTCGGCAACATAACGGCAGGAAAAAGATTATTTGGATGAACGAACGGACGAACGATCGAACGATCGGACGAACGGACGAACGAACCATGAACGATCGGACGAACGATTGAACGATCGGACGAACGAACGAACAAACTAAGAACAGGGGGACGAACGATCGAAGAACGACCGAACGATCCTTGTGCTAGTGTGTGCTTGTGTGGGAGGTGGAGTGGGAGTGGGAGTGGGCGTGTGGGTGTGGGGGGGAGGGAGTTGCCATGAGATGGCTTGGGGTGGGGTGAGAGGAGGCCCTTGCCCCTCTATTTATAGCCATGGTGGGGGATTAGGGGGAGGGATGAGGGGATTAGTGGGAGGATGAGAGGATTAGTGGGAGATTAGCATGGATTTGTCTTATATGAGTGTAATTAGCTTGTAGAGCTCATCGTATGACACCGGAGGCATACGTATACGTATGAGCATGAGGAAAGTTATGAAGAAAATATTTGTAGGGACTTGAAAAATGATTCTGAAGGTATTTCTCAAGAGGAAAATATCTAGAGATATATCGGTGGAATATTTGGGCAGTATTTATGGAAAGAACTTGAAGGGGATCACTAGGGAAATATTTGGGCAGTATTTTTGGAAACAATTTGAGGGGGATCACTGGGGAAATATTTGTAGGATATTTTGAGGAGGATTTTGGAGAGAATATAGACCACTATATTTTATTTGTTGATATCAACTCGCAACCAAACATTTTGAAATGAAATTTGAAATTCATTTTGAATTTAGAGCGTGTTTGAGAAAATTTCAGGATTTTAATTTTTGGGATGCTACATTAGTTCACGGATTGTGTTGTTCATCAAACACCAAAACACAATTAGCCAAATGGCCCGGGGACCATTTTCCTTACAGGGCGGATTAGGATGAGTAAAACGGCTCCACCCCGCAGCTGCTGAAACAGTTTTCCCTGCGTTTTTATGCATGGAAGACACGACGTGAGTGGGTCTACTGAACCCACTTTCTCCATTCCCTATGAAGCGGCGTGCATGAGTTGTTGAGCTCCTGTCGTGGTGCATTTGGCGTGGGCCCACTTGTCATGCCGGTCGTTGCTATGAACGGAAAACATGGCGTGTGTGGGTTTGTGTCATTGTGTGGGTGAATGAGGCACTCGCGCACCGTGTGGGGCGCGGATTCGCTGAGGACGGGGAGTGGATAGACGAATTGGATTAGATGTGATCGATGTGAAGAGAATGTGTCTTGTGGGCCATTTCAAACAATAGAAGGGGTTATTTGTAAAAATATGATGTGGGACGACCGTCGAAACTGGTGCTTTAATATAGTAGAGATAGAGATTTTTTAACCCTCTCAAAATTTGATAAATCACATTATCAATCTACCTCATTCTGATACATTTACACATTCCATGTTCTAAATCTTAATTTACATTATCTTTGTTACATGTTTCAATTATTTAATATGTTTTTTATTCTTATAGTAGGTTCTGTTTCTAGGCTTAAAATAAATGACGAAGAAGAATAAAGATATTGCTTTATGATAAATGTTTTTTATGTTATCTGTATTTACGTTATATTGTTATGTAACTTTTGAACTATGCTTTTTCTATATGCTTTTCTCATAAGTTGGTCCATGGCTTTAACAAAATATTGATTCTACCGCTAGTGTACAACACAGGGTGGAACTAGAAAAGATGAAGAACATGTAGATAGAGTGCTAGAGACCAACATGTAGGTTGGTTTGTACTCATTTGGACCTAAACAACACAATAATTCAAGGAGTTAAACAAATTAAAATTTTGAGAGTTCTAGATGCAGATATGAAAGTTCCCTATGCCTGGGAATAGGATCTGGATGTCGCCTAGAGGGGGGTGAATAGGTGAATAATAATTATCACATTAAAACTTAAATTCTTACTCTACTCGAAGGCTGGATCGCAGTGGAAAGAAGGATCCTTCGAGTAGGTTGCGGCGGAATAGAAGATCCTGTCTTAATATGCCCTGCACTTCAAGTATAACTTGTACCACAAATAAGTATTGAAGTGCAAATATAAAGAGTAAGTAAGACAAAGAATCAGCACACAGCACAGAGCAGAGCACACAGACGCAGGGATTTATCCCGAGGTTTGGCCAAGACTGAAATGCTTGCCTAGTCCTTGTTGGAGTTAGCCACACCTGGGCTTGGAGTCTATTTCAACTCCTTCCTCCGTTTGCTCAGATCTGTCAGTATGACAGATAGAGCCTTCCACTGTGTTGATTTTGGTAACAACACTGTGGCTGCTTACAGTCTTCTTGACAGCACTCCGACAGAGTAACAATGCGCTCAAGACTTCGCTCTAGCTCTTCGTAGCACTTCTCCACTCTCTAAAGGCTTATATCTTTGCCTTCACACAAACTAGAGAGATATACATGAGAGGGACAGAGAGAATTGATCCAAATGATGTATATAATTGTTGGCTGCACTTGTCTCATTGTTGGAGGCGCCTAGGGGTCCCTTTTATAGACCCAAGGGGCCTAGGAACCGTTGGAATTCCTTTCTGTCGGGTGGCGCACCGGACAGTCCAGTGCACCACCGGACAGGTCCTATAGCTTGTCTGGTGCGTGATCTCCTTCCATATTGGGCTCAGCTGACCGTTAGAGCAATGGTCCTCTTGGCTCACCAGACATTGTCCGGTGCACACCGGACAGTCCAGTGCGCCAACTAACCGTTGGCTCAGGCCACGCATCGCATGCTGATTGCGCTGCCGACCATTGGCACAGTCGACCGTTGGCTCACCGGACAGTCCGGTGTACCACCGGACAGTCCGGTGAATTATAGTCGTACGCCGCCAAACTTTTCCTGAGAGTGGCCTGTTTACCGGAGTTCAGCCTGGCGCACCGGACACTGTCCGATGCACCACTGGACAGTCCGGTGTGCTAGACTGAGCAGAGTTTTGGCTGCACCGAGCCAAGACTTTTTGCAGTTCTTTTCTCGTTGTTTCTAGCACTTAGACATAATATGTTAGTACTCAAAAACAATTCACTAAGTCTAGAAACACACCTTGTTCTTGTTTTGCACTTCTTTAGCATTTGGCATGATTGGGATTGATGTTGGACTCATAAACCATCAAGTCAACTTGACTTGATCTAGATTGACATTTCTGAGCTCCAACATTCTACAAAGGTCACATAGAATATCTCCAAATATAGGAACAACCCAAACTAAGATCAAGGTGCACTTAGCTCTTTTGGGCTGCTTCCAGTTCTAGTTTTGACACTGGTTCTCCTTCCAGTGACCTTATTCACTTCTTGAGCTTGATCTTGAGCCTTATGACTTACACCACATAATTGTAGATGTTACTTCATTGGTTGTAAGTCATGTCCTTATGTAGTGATCCTTGATGCACCATAACTCTTCTTAACTCGATCAACCTTGACTTTGCAAGTCTTCTTCTTCACCCATGGCTTTGGGTTCCTGGTCTCCCAGACCTTCTCCCGTGCACTTGGTACCTCAAAGCTCTTCTTGTATCCATCCTTGGCTTGATCGGTTGACTCTGAGTTACGCACAGCGAGTCTCACTTAAGCAATGTCCATCTTACTTGTGATGTCCATTACCTAGTCTTTGGACCGTCACACTTGTTCACTTGTGTTAAACCCTGTTAGCTTTGCATTAAGCACCTGTTCAACACTTAGCACACTTGTTAGTCTTTTAATTGGGTTGTCATCTAAATGCCAAAACCCACAAGAGAGCTTTCAATCTCCCCCTTTTTGGTGATTGATGGCAACACAATTAAAGCTTACACAAGAATAAGATTTAAAGCACAAATTTTGAATTCTAAGTATATAGAATGCTCCCCCTAAATATGTGCCTTCATTAAAATCTTAACTTTGGCCTTATATGCTAAATTTCACATACTTAGGCTAGTTCGAAGCATTACTACACCTTAGCACCTATGGGATGCATTATGTCAATAATTAAACCGTGATGTGTATAACACACAAATGCACAGAATCAGAGTTAAACACTAATTGAATGGATGTACCACAGGAATATCAACCTACCACTATTCACCATTAAGATACCAATTTAAAGCAACAGAACCACATGAATATCTATTACAGGATAAACACAATAGATGCCAATTGATTCATATCAACGGAAGCACTAATTTTGCATTATCACCATATAATACAACAAGAAGCATATGATAAGAATTATCAATAAAACTAACACATTCTTCCTTAAGACCAAGGGAACTCAAGGAAACCCCTTTGAGTCCTTTAGCACTCAAGGAAACCCCTTTAAGATAAGCTTTCCTCTCAGGTTGAGGTAAGCTTTAATGCACAAATTCTCCCCCTTTGACATCAAACACCAAAACTATATTCAAGCAAGAACATAGGAAGATGTCAAGGGACAACAGAGTATTGAGCAGGTAAAATACAACACACTAACATTACTCCCCCTTACACATTAAACATATGCAACACAAGCATTGGAGGAAAATTAAGATACAAATACGCAAAAGGTCAATACCTCCTTTTGTACCTTTACCATGTTGTGGTGTACTTTCCATCTAAGTAGGCGGAGTTCCTTTTTCAATTAATTTGAGATTTCCATCTTGAAAGTTTAATCTCTAGAGAGCTCCTTCACACTTGTGCCTGATCCTTTATCCTGACCTTTTCTTGTTGCTAAGACACCAAACTTAGAACAAGTTATAGTATTGTGGCACAAGATGAAGCTTCTATTCTAGTGATTACCAAAAGATATCAATTGAAGCACACTCCCAAGGCTACCAATTGAAAAATCATTACTGCCATAGCTCCATGATATTTAAAGGTAAGCATCTAGGATCACCAACTATTATAGAGCACGAGCAATCTTTAAATATGCAATTACTCACAACTTTAGATACCAATTACTCAACTTATGGAGGTACCCAAGTCTTGATTGCTCCATTTCTTGCTCATCTTCCTTTTTCCACCTTGAGACTATATAGGATCACTCAAGAAACAGTTAGTCTCAAAAGACACAAGTTATGTATGCTCCCCCTAAAGTTGTGCATCAAGTATTTGAATGACTTGCACTTTGCACATTCTAGCGTCCTCAGAACTAGAGGAGATCACGACATACCTTGGTCTAGGCATAATATATCAATTGCATCACAAAAAGATACCAATTGAATAGATGTCATAATACAACTTGTGACTAGTGGAAACAATGCATGCCTCAAGATATATAACATTTAAAAGCAACCTAGGCACGCTTCACACATGATGATCATTGCAACACATATACCAATTGAAAAATGACAAGATCATGCATATAAAGCACAATGTCTAAGCACACCATGATTAAGAAGAATTTTCTTAGGTACACCAAGAGAAACAACATTTTAAAGCATAAGGCACCTAAGCCAAGATACTACCAATTGAAAGGCAAGAACAAAGCTATGATCACAATCAACGGAACTACGAGATATTCAATGAAGTTGCATAGTTCCATTCTCCATACCTTTGCCTTTTCCTGAATTGCCATGAGAGCACCTGTTGTCACTAATTTAGGGCTCCTTTTGCTCATGAACCTCATTGCTCAAGAGGATGCATTAGAGGCACAACACGGATTTCTTGTTTTAGTATACACACAGTACCAAGACAAAGTAATCATGTGAACATGGACTAAACAAAAATTATTATGCTTGCACATAGGTTAATCATTAAAAACCACATAGCAGGACTTACAAAAGGATACAAGTTTATCCACATACACAAAGGGAGTTAATCATGGTGGATATATCAAATGAAAGGCTACCCATTGAATGATTCAAGAGATATAACCTATAAAGCACACAGTCATGATTGAGCAAGCATGGTTGTGATCTTGGAAATCATGGATCATTAATTGAAAGATATTCAACACAAGCAATCTCAAACTCATAACTACTCCAAGGATAGGCATAGCATGACCATCCAACTTAAAAACAATATTGATTAGAAGTAATGTACTTAAGATACATGGGTACCGTCCTTTGGAGAGAAAGTTGCAGATTCTCATCAAAGTCCTTTGCTTGATTTACCAATAATGATTAAGGACCTCTACAACTTATTTAACTCGAGATGAACATGGGATTAGTATTGCACAATAATTTAACCTTGGGTCAATAAATAGACAATAAAAATTGACAGCTTAAGCATAGAGTTTGAATTAACCATCTTAAGCTCTCCCATGGTCTCCAGTCCATCTCGAGGCACCTGCATGGTCTAGTTGGCACAGTTTGGTACCCATCTCAGGATGGGTCCATAACGATCATCTAAAAGAGCCTTTGGTACCCAAATAGCAATTGTGCTAGTTCTAGGTGATCTCATTACTGATCTAGCACAAGTGTATGGTTTGGGTCTCCTAAGCGAATAAGATTGAGATAAATTTACTTGCTTAGGAACCTTACTCTTTTTACATACCTTGGATAGATGACCATGCTCACCACACATGTAGCAGAAGCGTCGCTTAACCTGACATGACGCTTGTTGTTTGTCTTCTTTCTTAGTGAGGGTCATCCCAGAGAGTGCACGTGCTTGATTTTTCATGAGTGGACATGAAGTGATCATATGGTCCTTGTCATTGCATCCGAAACATCTCCTCATTCCTTCATCCTTGTCGTTGTATGGACACGACGCAATGAGGTGTTCTAACTCATTGCACTTAAAACATCTCCTTTTTCCTTTTCTCTTTTTGTTCTTGGATAACATAGAGAGATGGTCAGTGCAAACAACATGACTGATTGAATCTTTACCTTTTTCCTTGTTCATGTTGATTTCTTCATTTTTTGCTTTAGGAACATCCTTCTTATGGAGTTTAACACTTGTTGCGGTTTCTCCCGTCTCAAGCTTCTTCACCACGCATCCGTGGATATCTTGAGGAGGTTGAGCAATGCGTCTTCTCCTTAGTTGTTTTACTTTCTTGTTCCTTTCTTTATTGATGAGCAACTTTTCTTTTGATCCTGCAGCTTGATGCTCATTCAAAGATTGACTTTCTTTTGAGCAATAGGGGTTAGCACATGGTGATATATTATCTAAAGGCGCATGTGTGCAAGAATGAGGTTCACATGAGGTTAAGTTCGCAATTACAACCTCATGAGCAACATCAAGCATGATATGGTCATCAACTAATTCATTATGGGAATAAGATAGCTTATCATATTTTTCACTTAGACCAAGTTTTTCTAAATTTATCATTTCTACTTGACTCTTAAGCATAGAATTCTCAGTTTTAAGTTGAGCAACATCAGATAATACATCACGATTATTTCTTTACTGAAATAAAACAGATTCATACCGTTGGATCAAATTATCATGAGAGCACTTTAGCTCCTCATGATCTTTGGTCATCTTCTCTAGGATGTCGTTGGTTTTGATGAGAGTCTCCTCTAGCCTGAGAAGCGTCTCGCCTTGTTCCTTGTTCCTTCTCAACAGCTTAACCAAGAGTACTTTGTCTTCCTTGTTGAGATGGGTGTAGAACCGGCGAATCTTCTCTTCTTCCACATCATCGGTCTCATTTTCCCTGTCATTATTCTCAGTGGAAGCAAAACAGGAAAATGTACCTTGTGGTGATGAAGGCTCATCCTCGCTACCATCCTCATATTCCTCCTCATCATCGCTTTCATCTCCACTCTCATTGTTAGCAACAAGACATGTATAACTAGTGGGAGATGAACCTATCGGTGAGGTGGATCCATCGCTTGGTGTCCATCGTTCTTGTTCTTCTTCCTTGGACAAGTTAGTACCACCAACAATAGAGGGAGCAGAAGCAGTGCATATGGACTTAAAAATTTTCAACTTAATTTTAGTCCATAGATCATGAGCATCAACAAATAAATCACTATCACTACTCATGATGGCAAAATAGGCACCTCTAGAAAGAGAGTCAACTAAGATGTTGCAAGCATGGTGATTGAGAGATAGACATCTTAGTTCATCATTAGAAGGATTTTTACTAGTATCAGAGGGAAAAATACTTGTACTAAAGATTTGTCTCAAATCAGGATCAATATGCATGAAGGCCTTGTAAATAGAGACAGACCAAGCTTTATAATTAGAACCATCGCCTAGAAGCAGTTCTAGAATTACCTCTTGTGACGACATCGTCATCTCCGGATGGCTAAGCCCACAATGGAGAGGCCTTGCTTTGATACCAATTGAAAGTTCCCTATGCCCAGGAACAGGATCTGGATGTCGCCTAGAGGGGGGTGAATAGGCGAATAATAATTATCACTTTAAAACTTAAATTCTTACTCTACTCGAAGGCTGGATTGCAGTGGAAAGAAGGATCCTTCGAGTAGGTTGCGGCGGAATAGAAGATCCTGTCTTAATATGCCCTGCACTTCAAGTATAACTTGTACCACAAATAAGTATTGAAGTGCAGATATAAAGAGTAAGTAAGACAGAGAATCAGCACACAGCACAGAGCAGAGCACACATATGCAGGGATTTATCCCGAGGTTCGGCCAAGCCTGAAATGCTTGCCTAGTCCTCGTTGGAGTTAGCCACACCTGGGCTTGGAGTCTATTTCAACTCCTTCCTCTGTTTGCTCAGATCTATCAGTAAGACATATAGAGCCTTCCACTATGTTGATTTTGGTTACAACAATGTCGTGGCTGCTTACAGTCTTCTTGACAGCACTCCAGCAGAGTAACAATGTGCTCAAGACTTCGCTCTAGCTTTTCGCAGCACTTCTCGACTCTCTAAAGGCTTATATCTTTGCCTTCACACAAACTAGAGAGATATACACGAGAGGGAGAGAGAGAGAATTGATCCAAATGATGTATACAATTGTTGGCTGCACTTGTCTCATTGTTGGAGGCACCTAGGGGTCCCTTTTATAGACCCAAGGGGCCTAGGAACCGTTGGAATTCCTTTTGGAAGGCAATATTTGCTTTCTGTCGGGCGGCGCACCGGACAGTCCGGTGCACCACCGGACAGGTCCTGTAGCTTGTTCGGTGCGTGATCTCCTTCCATATTGGGCTCAACTGACCATTGGAGCAACGGTCCTCTTGGCTCACCGGACACTGTCCGGTGCACATCGAACAGTCCGGTGCGCCAACTAACCGTTGGCTCAGGCCACGCGTCGCCCGCTGATTGCGCTGCCGACCATTGGCGCAGTCGACCGTTGGCTCACCGGATAGTCCGGTGTACCACCGGACAATCCGGTGAATTATAGTCGTACGCCGCCAAACTTTTCCTGAGAGTGGCCTGTTTACCGGAGTTCAGCCTGGCGCACCGGACACTGTCCGGTGCACCACCGGATAGTCCGGTGTGCCAGACTGAGCAGAGTTTTGGCTGCACCGAGCCAAGACTTTTTGCAGTTCTTTTCTCGCTGTTTCTAGCACTTAGACAGAATATGTTAGTACTAAAAACAATTCATTAAGTCTAGAAACACACCTTGTTCTTGTTTTGCACTTCTTTAGCATTTGGCATGATTGGGATTGATGTTGGACTCATAAACCATCAAGTCAACTTGACTTGATCTAGATTGACATTTCTGAGCTCCAACATTCTGCAAAGGTCACATAGAATATCTCCAAATATAGGAACAACCCAAACTAAAGATCAAGGTGCACTTAGCTCTTTTGGGCTGCTTCCAGTTCTGGTTTTGACACTGGTTCTCCTTCCAGTGACCTTGTTCACTTCTTGAGCTTGATCTTGAGCCTTATGACTTACACCACATAATTATAGATGTTACTTCATTGGTTGTAAGTCATGTTCTTATGTAGTGATCCTTGATGCACCATAACTCTTAACTCGATCAACCTTGACTTTGCAAGTCTTCTTCTTCACCCATGGCTTTGGGTTCCTGGTCTCCCAGACCTTCTCCCGTGCACTCGGTACCTCGAAGCTCTTCTTGTCTCCATCCTTGGCTTGATCGGTTGACTCTGAGTTACACACACCGAGTCTCACTTAAGCAATGTCCATCTTACTTGTGATGTCCATTATCTAGTCTTTGGACCGTCACACTTGTTCACTTGTGTTGAACCCTGTTTGCTTTGCATTAAGCATCTGTTCAACACTTAGCACACTTGTTAGTCTTTTAATTGGGTTGTCATCTAAACACCAAAACCCACAAGAGAGCTTTCAAGATGGCACTACTTGAAAATATATTTTGAGAGTTATGGAAGCTAGATGGCACTATAAGACACGTTTAACTAATTAAAAATACATTTTGAAATTTCAAAGATTTACATATCATCATGGGATAAGTTTAAAGACCACATGTTTATTTTACACCATCCTAAAAACATATTTGGTTCAAGGTCAAATATTACCATGATAAGTTTAAAGACAATTCATTCATTTTACTCTATGCTAAAACATATTTGGTTCAAGATCAAATGGAGTCTCCCGATGCGCCACGTAGTTCGCTGCCCATGCCACGATTGGTCAAGGAGCTGGTGGAGTCACGAGTCGTGTCATGCCTATTCGACACAACGGACAACTATAATAGCACAATTTCTTTAAAGTAGTAGTAGAAAAGCTAAACTCCTTTGGTTCAGCTTCTGTTTTTTTGTTTAAAAAGCTAAACCAAATGCACCCTTAGACAATCAATAAGCTAACTAGGTTTGTAAATAATTACAAGATAATGTGAATTGTTTTTAAAAAAATCCTAAACTTTGTATGCATTTTTCTTGTATATAATTCACATGCGGTCTTCAATATAGGTAAATTTGAGATATAAGTAACTAGATTCTTACCACACTCGGTTCATTTTCACATACTAGCTGAAACCTTCGCATAATATATCCAATGTTCCGTCTGGATGTCGATATTGAAAGACATATAATTGAATTGGGTTCAATACCAAATCAGTCATAATATTGAAATAAGATGTAATTCTAATTCTATTGTTTGGATGGCACTGAATTGGAGTTTGGAATTGTGTGGTCCAATTCCACGCAATACAAAGGGATGATGTTATGTATTAGGAGAAAGAGTTTCTAGTTATAGTCCAATTCTAAAGAATTGAGTCTTTTATTCTAAATCTTAATTCTATGTGCAGCCAAACAATATAATTTTAGGAAACTGATTCCAATTTCTATTTCGGTACTCCATTACCTACATCCAAATGGAGTACAAGAAGTTTCAATGACTGTGACAAAGCCTTGGTTTGAAGACATTATTTATACCTTGGCTTCTTTGAGTCAAATTCGTATCTACCGCGAAAGAGCCACGATATACATCGCTCCACTTTGCCCACATATTATACAGGGTTTTTTTTCAAACATGAGTTATCCTCAAGACTATTTTCTTAATAATCTATGTCACTTTCTGATGAAGCAAGTCTCAGACCTTTCATGACACATTTATCTTAAAATTAGGTAGGAACTTGTTATTCGCTTCATGTCGTGGCGCTGCTTCATCTTGATCTGTGAAAAAATGGGCAAGGATGCTTGCCTAAAATTGCCATTTTGAAGGTTTTAAAGAGTTATGAATGATTTAACGGTTGCACTATTTTACGGTGTAATCCTAAAAAATATTGTTCACTTGTTATCTACTATGTGATTTATCTGGTTCTTTCGAATATTGAATCTGTAGTGTCGTATAACATTAGAATAACAATTAGAGGGGGGGATGAATGATTAGTGTCGTATAACATTAGAATAGCAATCGGAGGGGAATATGGATGATTGGGGAAGCTTAAAAATTATTATCCTACCTCTTCTTAATCATAAAACCAAAATAATGTAAAATTTTAAATCTAAACAAATTACTGATATGTTAACAAAAACGTTGTTGGCAAAGAAACATGTAACTCGGAATTAAATAGATTAAAATAGATAAAATTAACACAACTGGAACCACTCGTCACTATCGAAAACCGGCTCTTTACCGAGTGCTCGGCACTTTATCGATTGCTTTTTATCGGGCACTCAGCAAAGAAGTCTTTACTGAGTGCCGCACTCGGTAAAGTTCTACTCTCGGTAACGACGACGTTTACCGAGAGCAGGGCACTCGGTATAAAAAGACACTCAACAAAGACATTTTTGTCGAGGACCAAACACTCGGCGAACAGCGACGCTCGGCAAAGGGCCATTAACAGCTGTCTATAGCTGACGGCCGTTATCTTTACCGAGTGTCGGGCTTTGGCACTCGGCAAATTAGCTTCTTTGCCGAGTGTCTCACGTCCAACACTCGGCAAAATATGCTTGCTGAGTGTAACCGTTGGACAATCGACAAAGTATTTTTTTATTTTTTTCCAACCAAACTTTTTGTGGTATGTTTCTATACTATATAGACTTACATGTTCTATTTTTGGACAATTATAAAGGTGTTTGCTATAACTATTAGATTTTGTTCGTTTAATTGAATTTCTTCGGATAATTCAGATTTGAAGTGCAAGTCACTCAAAAAATGTAAACCATGAATGCAAAAATGGTATCCATGTTATTTAACACAAGTTACGACCAATTTAAGGAGCAGACCGGAATCTTTGAACACCATGCTCACTAAACATGACCGTGAACTTATCATCCAGTTGTTTAAAAATATATAAAACACAAATAAAATCAGAAAATCATGAAACTTGTCCACATGTCATGATATCATATGTAGAGGTGAAAGTGCATTCGTCCTTTTTGTGAGTTTTGGTGATTTGGATAACAACACATTTAAAGGACTAACAAGTTTGCTAAGTGTTGAACAGGAAATTCAGTATGATGAACATACTTGAATAGTGTATAATGACAGTGAACAAAGGTTCAACACAAGGTTAAATAACCAGTGAGACAATGCAAATGGATATAATATGATCTCTATATTGGTTTGAATATATGGACAAGACCTGAGAAATTACTATGCATAAATATGATCATAATAGAGGTTGAAGTGATTAAGAGGATTGGTCAAGCCAAAGTGAATAAGATATGAGGAACCGTGAATTGGCTTGACCATATTACTATTAGTCCATATATGAATATATGAGAATCAAACTAGAGCTTGATTGATCTTAGCAGTTATATCTAGATGACATTCAAGCAAGGTTCACAATATTGAAGAAATGATTCTCTCAATGGATGCTATATAGGATGTGACTCAAGAATGGCTTGATAGGGTGAAGATAGCAAGGAAAGGGCTTCGAGGAACTAAGCGAAGGTGAAGGCCAAGCGACGGCTTGCAGACCGAGGTACCATGGCTAAGGTGAAGAAGAGAGTACTTGCACTAAGTCGATGAACTAATCAGCTATGAAGAGTTACAACATGTTGATGCATCAGTAAGGTGACTTGAAGCCATGATTTGAACTCATATATGGTGAAATGGCACAAGTCACAGACTCGATTTGTGTTTGCTTCAAAAGGTGAGACAAAGATGTTTGTGATCCTTATGAAGCAATACCATGGAGAAATCACACTTGAGACACCAATGACTCAAGGAGTTTACTTAATTATATTTTATCTAACTTGAGTATAGGAATCGTCGTACTATCAAGGGGGATCCATAAAGAAGGTTGGTGTTGGTACTAAAGCTCAAAATCCATGATCTAAAACTTCCATTTTACCCTTGTTTCACTTCAGTTTTCTCAAAATATGTGCAACTGTTTCAAAAATCGGTTCAACCGGAATTAAAACCGGTTCAACCAGTTTCTGCACTGTTCCCCTCTGTCACTGTCTGACCTGCCATTCTGCCAGTCAGTCCTGTCAGAAAAAGTCGTGTGCAGATTTTTGGAAAAAATAGTTCAACCGAATTTTGGCCCGGTTCAACCAAATTTTTGTCCTGGCTCAACTGGATTTGCAACCGGTTCAACCGAATTTTGGCCCAGCTCAACCGGATTTGCAGCCGGTCCAGTCTCCGGCAGTCCGCCAGTGAACCGAAAACCCCTAATGGAATCCGGTTCAACCAGTTTTTGAACCGGTTCAACCGTTTTTTCAGTCAGATTTCCCCAACGGCCACCAGCTTTTGGGGGCACCTTTATATACACCTCCCACACTCTTCCCCATAGTAGAGCACACACAAAACTCCATTTCTAACATGAGAAACACCTCCCACTCTCTCTCACACACCTCTTTCCTCTCCCATTTCAAATCTTTGGAGAGAAATCTTTGAGTGAGTTTGAGAGCTGCGGTTTTTGTGCTTCATCTCTAAATCCTTCTTGCTCTTCTTGATTCGAGCTTTGGTACTACATCGAGTTCTTTGTGGATTCATTACTCTTGGAGCTTCTAGCTCCTAGACGACTAGGTGTCTCTTGTGAGTCTCCAAATCTTGTGGAAGACCATAAGAAAGTTTGTATTACCCGCTCGTTTGAGCAAAGATTAGTGTGTGGGCTTGACCTTTGTGGTTGGCAAAGGGAGGATTAGGGTTGAAAAAGACCCGGCTCTTTGTGGGCACCTCAACGAGGAAGTATGGCACAGTGGTGGTGTGACCGAACCTCGGGACAAATCTTGTGTCTCTTGTGTTCTTGCTCATTGTGTTTGTTTGTGTTCTTCGTTCTCTCACCATTCCGTGAAAGATTTGTTTATATCTTTTTGGTGTGTGGATTTTGAGAAGTGCCCTTCTCAGATCTACTACTTTGAACCCCGTGGATCATTTAGAACATCTCATTTCCAAAGTTAACTGGGTGAATTTCGAGATCAATTCAGTTTTACCCAGTTTGCTTCTAGTTTTTGTTGAAAAAGTTTTAACTTGCCTATTCACCCCCCTCTAGGAAACTTTCAATTGGTATCAGAGCCTAATCCTCGTTTTAACGCTTAACCGCTTGAGGAAAAGATCATGTCGGGGGAACTAAGAAACGAAAGTGCTTCTAAGCTTGAAAAACTTGAGATTGTCTCGACTTCATCTTTTGGTGCAGATGTTGATCCTAGGGCAACAGATCTTGCCATGAGAATCGCCGAAAGGATGTTCCTCAAAATGAAGGAAGATGAGGCGAAGAACAAAATTGAAGAAGAAAATGATCGATGGAGACCAAACAATGAATCCACCTCTTCACAAGGTTCGTCTTTCAAATCCACTTCTCATATGTGCTTTATTGCTAATGGGAGTGAAAGTGAAAGCGAAAGTGAGGATGAGGAGGAGCAAGAAAGTGATAGTGAAGATGAGGATGATCTTCAACAATTCTTCGCTCAGCTAAGCAAGAAACATCGGATGAGCTTGCTCAAACTCATGAAAAGAGCGGAAGAACAAAAAGAAATGCTTCATAAGCAAGAAGACTTCCTCATCAGAAAAATCGAAGACTTAGAGAAGTTGACCAAAGAGCATGAGAAGCTAAAGTGCTCTCGTGATGATTTGGTCCAAAGGTATGAAGACATTTCAATTGAGCAAATTAAAGTTGTTAATCATTCATCATATATTGCTCAATTAGAAAATAAAAATGTTATGTTCGAGAACACGATAGAAAGGCTAAATATTGAAAATCTAGCTTTGCAAGAAAAACATGATATGCTTGTGTGCTCTCATAATAAATTTATGGATTCACGTATCATGTTAGAAATGGCTCATGAGGTTGTGTTAACTAATTTGAAATCATACCAACCTCACTTATGCACATGTACTCAAACAGAAACTATATTATCATGTGCTAACAAATGTTGCTCTCAAGAAAGCCAATCTTCCATTGAGCTAAAACTTTCAGGAACAAGTAATGTTTCCTATGCAAGAGAAAACAATGAGCTCAAGGAAGAAAATGAGAGGCTAAAAAGGAGCTTGATTCAATTGAAGGGAAAGTGTCATGCTCAACCTTCTCAAGATAACCGTGATAATATGGTGAAAAAGCTTGAGAAGAGGACAACAGTAGCATGCACAAAACCCCTTCAAAATAATATCAAGCTTTCCAAGAAGGACATGAGCAAACATCAAGAGAAGAAAGCCAAAGCTCATGACAAGTGCCTCAACCACGCCTCCACATGCTCCACACAAGGTAACAAACAAGTCACTCTTCCAAATAAGAGAAGATGCGCTAGAAAGTGTTATCAATGTCATGAGAAGAGACATGAGATTAAGTCATGTCCCTACACAAAGGATAGCGACTTAACTTTAGAAAGAAAGAGGCTCACTAACCATGTAGCAAACAAGAAGCAAGGTAAGAAGGAGTCTTGCAAAATTAAAAATCAGATTTGCTACACTTGCCAAGGAAGGGACACCTATGCAAGGATTGTCCCATGAGTGAGTATCCTAAGCCTACCATGTCAATTCATTCATATTCACTTAGGAGACCCAAAAATGACACTTGTGCTAGAAAGGTAAGTAGTTCACCTAAAACTAGCACAAAGGCCATTTGGGTGCCTAAGTATTTATTAGCTAACCTTGGTGGACCCATCCAAAAATGGGTACCAAAATGTACTTAATAAGTTTTGCAGGTACCCAGAGATGATATGAAGCTTTGGGGTGCTTGAGCGGTTTAACTTAATTCTTATCTCAAGCTATCAATCTTACATTGTCTATCCTTTAAGATTGACCTAAAGATGAATTGAGTTGTTATATCACTAACTTCATATTCATCTCTACCAAGAACTTGTGTTGTAGGGAATAAGGATTAACCTTTGTGGGAATCAAGCAAAAGGCCTACAACCAAGTGATATCCAAAGGATGGTAACAATTAATTATTAAGTGCACATTGCTTTTAATTGGTATATTCCTTTGTGTATTTTGTAGCCACATAGGAAAAATGAAGCACTTGAGAATGAACTTAAAAGATTTTACCTTGCTTTGGAAAGGATCTAATTATATGGTAGATTGCAAGTTCATATTTTTATATTGTGACAATCTACATGCTTTAAATTGATTGTATGTATCTTGTGGCATATTTCAAGTTAATCGTCATATTATTGCCATGACCTAGACATAAAGAGTATTATCCCATGTTCTTAAATGAATAGAGTGCTAAGTAAGAAATTCAAATTCTTAAAGCACTTACCAAAAGGGAATTCTCTACATGACTAGAGTTGTGAGACTAATGTTTCTATCCAAGTGTTTATGTAGTCTCACAACATGAGAATGTGTTTCCCAAATGGAGTGTGCCATTCAAAATTCAAAGAAGATCGAACCAATACTATGTGATGTATTCATTCTTGTTTAAATTGGTTTTGAGTCTTCTACATTAATCACTCACCATGCTATGAATTAAACTTGCCATGTAAACTTAATTAAATAATCATGCTACTTTCATCTTTTTTACAATTGATGTTATGCATGAGGCTTGTAAGGGTAATTTAGTTCATATCATGAGGTTTCCTTGTTTTAGTAACCTTCTTGTCATTCATATACTAGAGGTTGCTAAATAGGAAACTATTGCTTGTGTTACTAATACAATATCTTTTAAGATATTTCATGAAAATTCATAAGTAGAGATTATGCTCTTTCAATTGGTAAAATCACAAGCTTTAAAGGTTAATCTTCACCTAAAAGAAAGATTAGGAATGCTCAAGGCAAAGGTATGGAACAAATTGCTTCAATTGGTAGTTGATCAATAGTAGTTCCTTCCAAGTGGCATTCTCTCAATTGGTAATAATATATTCTATGGAAAGGAATGTCAATATGAAGGTAAAATTCCTTTTGGCTTAAATTTGTAAATTAGTGCATATTGTGAATTCACTACTCCATATGCATTAACTTAAAAGGAATTTAATTTATGCCTTTACGCCTCATAAATGATGATTTGTTTGCCATTCATATATAGATATCATCATTCATTAAATACTTCCTTGTACTACTAATACCTCTTTTCAAAGTGTTTTATCGACTAGTTTTAAAAGGAAAAGAGATAACAAAGAAGGAAGTCTCCACAAATGATGAAAAGAAGAATACTAAGGTGACACCACCACAGATAGTAAGATCTGTCAAATTGGTATAACAAATGGTACATTCTATATGATGGTAAGTATTCTTAGGCATAAGTTAATTCATTGCAAATTTGTCATGCCTTGACCATGATATGTAATATACTCCTCATGAGACTCTTAACTAAATTGAAAGTGCATGTGGCAAGTCATTCAAATACTTGATGCACATATCTAGTGGGAGAACATTATATATCTTGTGTCATAGAGAATAAGTTTCACTTGAGTAAGCTATATTAAGACAATCCAAAATGGTAAATTTGTATCTCATTCATATGGATTGTAATCTTTGTTTTCTAAATAGTTACTCTTGATGCAGTTTAAAATTCCCTTATCGTTAATTCTAAAAGTGCATAAGAATCTTTTTGTTGATATTCATCACATACATATGCACTAACATGGATATGATTTTTAAACTGTAAAGGGTACAATTAGTGATCCATACTCTCTAAATTTTGGAAACCCATATTTTGATATCTTAGAAATCTACTTCAATCGATATCCATATGCTTCACATTGAATTGGATCACTAAGTTGTAAATTCCATGCATAACTTGTCTTTATGATATGAATGCTTGTGCGACTAACCTTGATAAGCTAGGTGCACCCAAAGTCAAGGTAGGTTCATCATCAAGAAGGCAACACAACGATGTATTAATAAAAGGAGAAAATGCTCCTATTCTTAACTCTAGTTTTTATCTATGTGATTAAATATTGACTTGAAACCATGTAAGATGGTTGTCAAGTATATGTGGGTGCCTACACAAAGAGAAAGGCCACAATAAGGATTGTGTAGGTACTCAAGGCTCTTACTACTAATCTCAAAGGACCTAATTCAAATTGGGTACCAAGATATGAAGCTTAAACTTGTTTTGCAGGATCACTCCTTCAATGGATCAAATTGGGTGCTCGATAATGAATGTATAAATCATCTTTGGAGATAGTAGCTAGGGTGGTAACAACTGAATCTCAAGTGCATATTATTTTCAAATCTTATCTTTTTGTGACTTGTGTAGCCACTAGGGAAAAAGAAGCACTTGAGGATATACATCAGTTGTTGATTATGAAATAAAGGTCTAATTGGAAGTTGAATGAATATTATCATATGGTGAACAATCCAAAATTATGTGACGTATTCTCTATCTAGTTAATTTGGATTTGATTCTTCTATATTAGACACTCACCATAATATGGATTAAGTCATCCCTTTAGACTTCATTGAATAACCATGCATATTATCCATGTCATTCAAAATATATTGTGCATGAGGGTTCAAGGAAATTTAGTCCATATTATGATGTTTCTCTATTTTAGCAACACGCTTGTCTTCCACATATAAAGGGTTGCTAAATAAGAAACTAGTGCTTGTGCTACTAATGCCATCTCTTGTGTTGAGTTTATCCATAGAAAATCTATGTTAAGAGATGGTGCTTGTTTTAAATTGGATAAATCACAAGCTTAAAGGATACTATTCAACTAAAGTAAGATGAAGTTGATAAGAGGCCAAGGTATGAAAACTTCCTCTCCTTCAGTTGTTTTAGTATTCTATCCTTAGTGGGATGTACCATAGTATAGGTTAATTTCCTTGCAATATAAAATGTTCAATAGTGCATATAACTTTGACATCAACTATATGTGTGCACTAATTTAAAGGAATTTAATCTATCCTTTTGGGTTTCAAGAATGATGATTCATTCTCCATCCACATATAAGGATTATCATTTGTGAAACCCTCCCTTGTGTTTCTAATGCTCTCTTTTCTAAGTGTTTCAATAAGGTCTTTCCAAGTGCTTTCAAGATGGATTCAAAATCTACGGATATAAGAGTCTTGGTTGTTTCAATCATTGAGTTTCAATGGGTCTCATATCAAGTATGATTGAACCAAGCCAAGATGAATGAAGTTCAAGATCGCCTGGTTGGATGAAATCATAAAGAGAAAAGAAATCACAGTGATTCAAGAAGGGAGTTACACTTTTTGTCAACCAAATAATGAAGATGTAGTGACATATTTATATGATATCCTTCATTATGAGGTTTGAGGTTCATATTAGCATGCTTTACCCTTCAGAATTTCAATTGATATACTTTCAGTTCTTAAACTTTCAATTGGTTTAATTTTCATCATCTATGTAAAGCATGTTATGTTAAAACAAGATATAGTGCAAACATCTCTTTTAACCTCGTATTGTTGATGTGCATAAGTGTACTTTGTGTACTCTTGCATGCACAAATTGAGGGAGAGTTATCCTATATCTTGTGAGACTAATGATTTCTTTCAAGTTCATGTTGTGTAGTCTCACACCTTGGTGAAAGAAGAACATCAAATGAGGATGAGTGGTTCCAAGGAAATGATCAAATAATTACCACATGTCACCCCATGGATTAGTTCTTTTGGGGAACGATATGTGTTCTCTAGCATGATTTCAATTGTTGCAAATTTAGTATGCCCTAGCCAAGATATATGATGAACCCCTCTAAGAATCTTAATTGAATTAAGTGCATGTTACAAGTAATTCGAGTACTTGATGCACACATTTAGGGGGAGCTCATTCTATATCCTGTGTCCTTAAATACTAACATTTTCTTTTAGTGAACTTGTGTAGTTCTTTGAAAAGAATGGGTTTCTCTTGATTTTTTTTGAAGAGGACATGTTTCTCTTTGGCATGCTAAATTTACTCAATACATGTCATAATGAAGATTGATGGGCATGAATGAAAATCATCTTGCTTTGTGCAAAAATAATGTCAATCCTGTCAAAACACTAAGTTGAAAATTGATGATCATGATGGAGAACATGTGGCATAAAACAAAGGTGTGTCATTCCATGAACTATTGTATTACCTTTGCACATCTAGTCTCTTACATGCTAGTGTGTGAATGTATATGCAATATCTTAAGTCACACCATAAGGTTGCACTTGTGGTGACGATTAAAGAATCTCTAAATATTTGATTAATACCTCTTGTGCTGATGTCATAAGTTAGTCTTAAGTCATCTTAGTGAGGTATGAGTCAAACATGCTAACTTCTCAAGAATCTTGGCTTAAAATATTGCATATCATGTCTATTAGTATATATTTTGATTATGAGTAATTCCTTCAATTGGTGCAATTTCATATTTTCATACTTTATTTGTACCAAGGTTCAAATTGTAGAACTTAATTCCCTGTCCTCACAATTCCAAGTGCATAAGGTAAAACAAGTATTCATCACTTGTATGCACACGTTTAAGGGGAGAATGGTCTATAATTTGAATCTTTGAGACTAACTTCATTTCCAAGTCTATTATGTGTGTAGTCTCAAATTAGAAAGGAATTTTCAGGCAAAGACAATCGCTTCCACTGCAAATTTGATGGGTATCAAAGATTATTTGCTCCTAAATGTATCTTTTATACATTTCATAAGAGAATGAGTTTCTCGTGTATATGCTACTCCAATGTCATCTAAAATTGGTAAATATGTATCACATCCTTTTGTATTGCAAATATCTGAAGTAGCATAGCTTATAAATTCTCTTGTCTAGAACTTAATTGATTAAATAGTGCACATGTTCCTTATGTTGCATGATTATGTTCAATTGATACTTCTTGTATGCCAATGGTATTTTAAGTTGCAAATAAGTACTTTCAACAGGTATCAATTGAATTCATATATATGTGTGCACTAAAACTTGAGGAGAACTTAGTGTAATATGCAATTAGTGATCTGATTATCTAACAAATTGTATCAATTGGTGGTTTTCAATTGATATTTTTCGTACATGATCACTAGCTGTAGAATCCATACTTGTGCAATTTTCATGTTGCCTCTTGTTATGATAAGAAAATGCTAGGTGACATCTAGACTCCAAGTATCAAGATTTATCTTTCAATTAGTATGACAATATTCATTTGATATCTTGGACCTATGTCACAACTATGCCAACAAGAGCTTGAAAATGAATTCTAAATCCAACACAAGTCTGGAAACCCCTTGAAAAGGTAAAACGCAAAGGTACATCACTTATGACACTTCTCCATTACCTTTGTGCTATATAAGGACCCTTTTTATGATAATGTGTTCAAATCTTGACTAATCATAATTTCTACCCTTTATATTCTTTATATCTTTTTTTGAGATTTATGACAAAGGGGGAGAAATTGTGCATTAAAGCTTACCTTTAGTCTTATGTAACTAAGTGTAAGAAGACTTTTGAAAAGGGGGAGAAATAATTGACAAAAGGGGGAGAATCATAAGTAAAACATAAGATGTAGGAAATTGATGAGTGACGTTTATTTTATGGCTCAGTGCACCCCATGAATAGTATGATATAAGTTGTCTCCCTACTTTGACCCAAATATGTGCTTTTGGCATTTGAGTACAAAATTGGTATTTTCTGAAATGCACATATTTAGGGGGAGGAAACTATATCATAGGGTTCAAAATCTTATTTATCAAATCTTATGTAAGCTTTAAATGTGTTGTCATCAATCACCAAAAAGGGGGAGATTAAAAGTGCATTCGTCCTTTTTGTGAGTTTTGGTGATTTGGATAACAACACATTTAAAGGACTAACAAGTTTGCTAAGTGTTGAACAGGAAATTCAGTATGATGAACATACTTGAATAATGTATAATGACAGTGAACAAAGGTTCAACACAAGGTTAAATAACCAGTGAGACAATGCAAATGGATATAATATGATCTCTATATTGGTTTGAATATATGGACAAGACCTGAGAAATTACTATGCATAAATATGATCATAATAGAGGTTGAAGTGATTAAGAGGATTGGTCAAGCCAAAGTGAATAAGATATGAGGAACCGTGAATTGGCTTGACCATATTACTATTAGTCCGTATATGAATATATAAGAATCAAACTAGAGTTTGATTGATCATAGCAGTTATATCTAGATGACATTCAAGCAAGGTTCACAATATTGAAGAAATGATTCTCTCAATGGATGCTAAATAGGATGTGACACAAGAATGGCTTGATAGGGTGAAGATTGCAAGGAAAGGGCTTCGAGGAACTAAGCGAAGGTGAAGGCCAAGCGACGGCTTGTAGACCGAGGTACCATGGCTAAGGTGAAGAAGAGAGTACTTGCACTAAGTCGATGAACTAATCAGCTATGAAGAGTTACAACATGTTGATGCATCAGTAAGGTGACTTAAAGCCATGATTTGAACTCATATATGGTGAAATGGCACAAGTCACAGGCTCAATTTGTGTTTGCTTCAAAAGGTGAGACAAAGATGTTTGTGATCCTTATGAAGCAACACCATGGAGAAATCACACTTGAGACACCAATGACTCAAGGAGTTTACTTAATTATATTTTATCTAACTTGAGTATAGGAATCGTCGTACTATCAAGGGGGATCCATAAAGAAGGTTGGTGTTGGTACTAAAGTTCAAAATCCTTGATCTAAAACTTCCATTTTACCCTTGTTTCACTTCAGTTTTCTCAAAATCTGTGCAACAGTTTCAAAAATTGGTTCAACCGGAATTAAATTTGGTTCAACCAGTTTCTGCACTGTTCCCCTCTGTCACTGTCTGACCTGTCAGTCTGGTCAGAAAAAGTTGTGTGCAGATTTTTGGAAAAACAGTTCAACCGAATTTTGGCCCGGTTCAACCGAATTTGCAACCGGTTCAACCGAATTTTTGGCCCGGCTCAACCGGATTTGCAACCGGTTCAACCGAATTTTGGCCCAGCTCAACCGGATTTGCAGTCGGTCCAGTCTCCGGTTGAGTCTGCCAGTGAACCGAAAACCCCCTAGCGGAATCCGGTTCAACCGGGTTTTGAACCGGTTCAACCATTTTCCAGTCAGATTTCCCCAACGGCCACCAGCTTTTGGGGGCACCTTTATATACACCTCCCACACTCTTCCCCATAGTAGAGCACGCACAAAACTCCATTTCTAACATGAGAAACACCTCCCACTCTCTCTCACACACCTCTTGCCTCTCCCATTTCAAATCTTTGGAGAGAAATCTTTGAGTGAGTTTGAGAGCTGCATTTTTTGTGCTTCATCTCTAAATCCTTCTTGCTCTTCTTGATTCGAGCTTTGGTACTACATCGAGTTCTTTGTGGATTCATTACTCTTGGAGCTTCTAGCTCCTAGACGACTAGGTGTCTCTTGTGAGTCTCCAAATCTTGTGGAAGACCATAAGAAAGTTTGTATTACCCACTCGTTTGAGCAAAGATTAGTGTGTGGGCTTGACCTTTGTGGTCGACAAAGGGAGGATTAGGGTTGAAAGAGACCCAGCTCTTTGTGGGCGCCTCAATGAGGAAGTAGGGCACCTTGGTGGTGTGACCGAACCTCGGGACAAATCTTGTGTCTCTTGTGTTCTTGCTCATTGTGTTTGTTTGTGTTCTTCGTTCTCTCACCATTCCGTGAAAGATTTGTTTATATCTTTTTGGTGTGTGGATTTTGAGAAGTGCCCTTCTCAGATCTACTACTTTGAACCCTGTGGATCATTTGAACATCTCATTTCTAAAGTTAACTGGGTGAATTTTGAGATCAATTTAGTTTTACCCAGTTTGCTTCTAGTTTTGTTGAAAAAGTTTTAACTTGCCTATTCACCCCCCACTATAGGCAACTTTCAAGAGGCTGTGATAAAAATTTGAGAATGTTTCGAGAAAGTTGTGAGGCACTATGTGTAGAAACCTAGCCGATCTACATTGAAACTATGATTTCATGTGTAGGAGACTTAGGTTTCTACATATAGTGCATCACAACTTTCTCGAAACATTCTTGTGAGTATTACAGACCCAGCTAGAAATAGAGAGGAGGGAACGTCAAGAGATGGAGGTGAGGATGACGGAGATGTTCCAGTACATGCAGAGCCTTGGCGCCGCACAGGGTTTTGCTCCACCACCTCCGTTGTTCCCTGCAGTTGACCCTGCTCATTTCTATACTCCTGTGAGTATCAAAATTCTAGTCCTACATGATATATATTTATCTGATATAACACATGCAATCTCTTCTCTATGTAGGGACAATCTAGGGCAGCATCCAATAGCCCTAATAGATCGTCTAGCCTATCGCCGCACCAGTCGAGGCGCCCACCTCTTTAGCTTAGTTGTGATACTTATGTTGGTGAACTTGTGTGAACTTGTGTGAACTTATGTTGGTGAAACTTGTCATGAACTTATGTTTGAGTTGGTAATACTTATGTTGGTGAAACTTGGTATGAACATAGACATGTTTCTGAAAAACTTGTTAGATTTGTGAAATATGTGGTCTCTATTATGTATGTGATGATTATGTGATATCTGGATGTATATGTGATATAACTTTTGTTTGTTTGGAGGGAATAACAAAAACAGATAAAAAGGGATATACTGGTGACTTTGCCGAGTATAACACTCGGCAAAGAGGTGCTTTGCCTAGTGTTAAGGTCATAGCACTCAGCAAAGAAGAAACACCTGGGCACCGGTAAAGTTTCTTTGTCGAGTGCTACGGCTACACTCGGCAAAGAAGCAAGGTTGTCGAGTGGCTGCTTCAGACACTCGGCAAAGAAACTGACAAGGGGGCCCGCTGACGGCCTCGTTGTCAAGTGCTATTATGGCGGACACTCGGCAAAGAGAGAAACTCTTTGCCGAGTGTCACCTGATACACTCAGCAAAGATAGTATATTCGACAAAAGCGTCGTCTCCGTTACCAGCCGCCGTGACGGTGGTTTTTCTTTGCCGAGTATTGAGTGACACTCGGTAAAGGCCTGATAAAAAGTAGTCGGCAAAAAAATCATTGCCGATGTACAGTTCGTCGAGCTTTCTTTGTCAAGTGTCATAGCCTTCACCGAGTGTTTTCTAGCCTTTGCCGAGTGCTTCAAACACTCGATAAAGAGGCCGATTCCGGTAGTGCGTTACAGATAGAGTTGACGGAAATGAACCTATATCCAATTTCGGAATTATGAAATAGAGTAGCGCCATAGAAGACTAAAACTTTAACTGTCCAGACTCCAGACCACTAAATAAATGATCCAGATAGATCAATTCTACGGTAACAGGTGAAGAAAGGCGAATCAATCTAAGATGGAAACAAAATCTATTTGTAATAGCTTCAGCCAACGACGTATGGGCTTCTTCCACCTACACAACTATTGTTGTTTCGTTTCATTCATCTACAGCTTACTCCTTTGCCGCGGTCCACTGCCGCTGCCGTTCCTGGCGCTAACCGAAGCGTCTCTCTTCCCGGCCTGCTTCTTTCCTCTACCAGCTCTTTCAAGGCTCCCATCCGACAGCGTGTACGCCGGCCTGTACCCGCCCGAGCCACCATCACGCAGAAGCTCGTTCGGAACGGTGTCGCGTACGCTGCCGATAGAAGTGTACCCTTGGTCGTAGAGGATGCAGTACTGGACCTCGCACGTGAGCAGGAAAGACCAGACGTCGCTGCAAGCGAGGGCATCAGATTAGAATCCAAGAAAAAGCGATGTTCTCTCTCTCTCTCTCTCTCTGTTGAGCAGAAGCCAGGGATTCAGGAGAGCCGAACCTGTAGGACCAATCCAAGATTGGGTTCACCCTCATGAAAGGAGGCCAGCCGGGCGAGCTAGGGGAGAACTCTTGTTGACCGACCTACAGCAATTTTCATCCACACCGCGATTAAATTACCATCAATGAACCCTCAAAAAAATTGTCATTCGATTCAAGGGGAGTCACCGCGTTGGGGTCGCCGTTTCTGGTGCCAAGGAAGATCGCCTTGGTTGGCTTCTCCTCCAGCAGGGCTTCTAGTCCCGACTTGTACCCTGTCCTGATGGTTTCCAGTGGCAAGCCGTACCTGCACAAGCACAACACGTAGGGGCAATATTATCGATTTGCCAAGGGAGAGAAAAAAAACAAAACAAAACAAAACAATGCAGATCTCCTCCTCCTCGCTAGCTCTTACGTCGATGCCGTCTCGTACGTGAAGCGGTCGATCGCGGGGAAAGCGTCGGGGTCCTCGAAGTAGATGGTCCGCATGGGGCAGTTCTTATTAGCGGTCTGCAGGGCCGTGCTGTCCACGTCGCCTGAACTTGTTCTGTGCAGGTAGTAGCCTGCCCGAAGCAGATGCAGCAGCACCTGCCGATTCGATTCAGTCGTTAGCAACCATCATGAGCATAAAATAAACAAGTCATATGGAAGAGACGATGATAAGCAGAGCAGGTGAGGGCAGCAGCAGGAAGAAGAAAGTACGGTTGAATCCTTGCCCCCGTTGAAACTGAAAGCGAGCTCCTCGAACCTGTATGATGTTTCAATTAATGTTCGTCAGTTGGATGGAACACGTAGTCTAGATCATCGAACGGGGCATCATGGATGCTGTACTGTATGAATCGGAACGGGGTGGCGTACGTACGGGTACAAGGCATAGGCGCGGCGGATGATGTAGACGGCGGCGTCGTACTTGGCGCGTAGCCGGGCGTCGCCGCTGCCGCGCACCGCCCGTTCGATCTCCATCGCCGCGGCCGCCGCTTGCTACGTACGGTCAGGAGGGCGGGGGTCTCGCGCGGCGATAGATCGATCTCCTTCTTCGTTGGCACTTGGCAGCGCAAGCAGAGACGATGAACGCGGCGACGCCGTTGGAACAAGTATATGCAGCGGCACAAGGCCTGGAGCCCTGGACTAGACTAGAATACGGATATATAAGCCAACACGAGCAGATTACGGAGAAAGCGACCGGACGGACTCGGACATGACACGGCGTGGACGTGCGGTCATTTGTTATGGGCACGAGGCTAACTGCCCAGCCAGGCCCATGAAGCGTGGCCTCGGGCCGGCGCCCCCTGACGCGAGAATGGGCCATGCGCCCTTGCAGAGCCCACTCCACTGCTATTGTACTGTAACCGGAAACTTTATCTCCCAATACAATGTGTCAACTGTCAACCCTCTTTATTGCGTCCAAGACTACAAAATTCTAAGCTCCAACAAAGTAGCATCCAAACAACATGATTTAAATTGCGTTTTTTCTATACCATGGCTGATTTAATACTGAACACAATTCAATTCCGTACACTTCAATATCAACATCTAAATGGAGCATACATAAAATCGATGATTCATAAATCAGACGATGCAGGAATTGACTTCTTAGCTCAGTACAACACATTGGCACATTCAATTGAGTTGAGACAGAGGAGATGTTGCAACGATGAACAGCCATATTCCATTGATTGAACCGAGCAAAGCTAGCTGCAATAGTTACTACGTGGTACACGGCGCGGGTGACGAGCCGCTGCTAATTTCTGCTCCTCATCACCACAGCCATCCATTGATTAATTTCCCTGACCATCTAACTAATTAAGCGTCCCCGCTGAAAGTAAAAGCGGCCAGAGCGCCCCCGGCCACCATCTTCGGTGGCCGGCGACGACGCAGCACATGCGCCTTGCTACTAGTCGCAACAAAGCCTCTATCGGCCTTGCCGCGCGCTCTCGAGCGAGCTGCTTCAAAACAGAGCCCCTCCTCCGGCGGCGACGCCGGCTGCACAGCGCATAGGCGACCGGCCCGTTAGAACTGCTTGCCGGTGTAGGTCTGGCCGTAGCTCCATCCAGCCGGCGCGGCGTTCTCGGACGTGAGGGTGCGGCCGTCGCTGCCCGTGACCTGGAACGACAGCGCCTGGCCGTCCAGCAGCGCGCCGTTCTGCCAGTTGGCGCCCCAGTTGTGGCTCATGGTCTGCCATCCCGTCCGCGAGCCCTTCACCGATACCGCCGTCAGGTCGCCGGCGCCGCCCACGTTCGTGATGAGCAGCAGGACGAAGTAGGAGTGGCCGTTGACGGTGAACCGGATGCCACCCTGCTTGGTGCACGCCACCCTACACAGAAGCGCAAACATCATCAGGCATTCAGGCGTGTGTACGTGATCGTCATATGTAATGTATACGCACGGGCCGGCAAGCAGTGTCACGCACGTACGTACCTCCTGTATTGGACAGGCACGACGCCGGCGCCGGCGACGGCGATCTGCGTGAAGGCCGGCTCGGCGAGGTCGAAGTGCGGCTGCGGCGGGTTGCACCACCCGCCGTCGTTGTTGGGGAGCGCATAGTTGGGCGGGCAGAAGTTGGTGGCCGTGACGACGGCGGAACCACCAGGCAGGCAGCTGCCGCTGCCGGTGCAGCGGATCTCAAAGCACGCGCCGCAGCTCTGCCCGTTGTTGAACAGCGCGGTGCTCAGCGCCGCGGTGTTCTTCCCGTACCCCGCGCTGTACAGGTTGCCATACCCGCACGCTCCTCCTGTGCACGCCACACGTACGTCAGTCGATCTCGACGATGCCTCTCCTCCGACTGTTCAATGTATAGATGATGGATCGATATGATGCTCACCCATAGTGCCGGAGGCATCGCCGCCGCCGTAGAACGTGGCGCGGCCGCCGTTCCAGGAGTCGGCTGCGGTGAGCTCCAGCACCACCGCCGCGACCGCCACAACAACCAGCAAGCCCAAGGACCCCATGTATTGTATATATCCTACTAAAAAAGAGCGTTAGTAGAGGAAACAAACTATAAGATAGCTAGTAGATCTAGCTAGGAATTTGCAGTCTCGTACTTGCTGCTGCTCTCTCTCTAGATGAGCACCACTAGGCTTGGCTTGCTAGCTGTTGCTGCTTCAACCCTGCTGCGCGGTTTGAGTGCACAGGATGGTAGGAGGAACATATATAGGCGCTTGCTTACCTCATGCCAAGTCAAGCGCCACGTGTGTGTATACCCCCACCCCCACCTAGTAGCAAGGCCCACTTGTCCACCGAACCCGAACATAAGTACAAAAGATTATATATATATATATAGTCAGTTGTCCGTAGATTGCGACGAAGATATATAAATGTGTATTTGTTTTAATAAGATAAAAAATATAGGTTCTATTATGTAGATGGTTGTGAACATGAAGTCAAGGTAACAACCAAGGTTCAAACTCTTAATTTATACACAATTTTATTTTATTTTTGCATTAAGCAAAAAAAATAACGTGGTATAACCGTTAAAACTGACACTTTAATATAGTAGATATAGAGATATATAAGTAGGAATAGAGATAGTTGGGATCAGAGTTATAACTGGTAACATGGGCAAATTGTCCAGTTGGGGTCGTCTGGGGGGCACCTGTACTGCATCTCTAATAACAACACAAACTGTGAGTAGACCTTGACTTCACATCGATCAAGAAGACGAGAGATCGATCAGATGGCCATGGGTGCGAATTCCGAGTTCGCTTTGACTTTGAGCTCGCTTTGATTTGAAGCCAGTGTTTCATGTGGTGATTTTGACTGTCACGAGGCCATTGGCCATTTCATTATTAGACGATAATATGTCGGCTGCCGTTATTAAGAACGGCATGTCTGCAAGGTAAACGGCTAAGTAACAGATTCACATTGAATGGTGCAAACATGGATCAAAAGCCTATTGCTTACATTATTTTGCTTTGTCCCATTGGGCTACATCTCATACTGAACTCTCTATGTCTCATAATATAAGGTATAACTATTGTTTTGTTTTTGTCCTATAATATAAGACATCCTCTCTAGACATACGTCCATCGAGCACTAGTGCTAGTGTTGATAGAGAGAATTAAATATATTTTTAGATCTTTCAACAAGAGGTAATTACGCTTTATATGCTTTATATACGGACGGACGGGGAATGGAAGGGGTAATATTGTTCTCTTGACAATTGCAACGATTAAGAGGCCCTACAATTATAGTATGACAGAGATCACAAGAAATATGTAACTAGTAAACAGAAGCAGCATTGTATTTCTCTCACCTACTTGATGAAATATCCACCGCACGAAGAAAAACGGAGTACCTTGTTCAAGTGAACTGGTGGTAGCATAGCAGTTGTTGGAAGCAAGGAGATTATTGTGCACAACTCAACCCTTTCTTTGCTGCGTAATAATTCATGCTTAGTCCCCTGACCTCAAATGGGCAAGAACTTACTAAACAAACAAAAGTACTCTTCTACATAAAAAAAAACGATGAACAAAAAAAAGTACCAGAAACGCACAGGAGGAGCTTGGTATTCTAGGGCACCGTTCAAGATTCAAGAAGGCACTTGTTTAGTGGTTCCAAAAAAGAACACTTGTTTAGCGATGCTGCACGACCTGCGAGATGCGGATCAGATGCTTTGGCACATGGCTATGGGTTCCTCCTGATCTGACCCCAGACTAGATTAAAGGCGCCTGAATTTGTCTGGAAATTTTCGACTTCAAGTTTGCCAGGTAAATAACCGATAGGCAGGCGATCACATGGGAACTGTCGTCTATACTTCTAGCTAGATAGAAAATGGGATCGTGTACTCCGAAAATGTTTTTTTTCTTCTAATTAGCCATTATGTATAATTGGATCATCGAATTTGCATGGCTGCGTTCCCATAAAGGTCTGCACTAGGTATGTCACCATTATTACACCGTAGTACATACAATACCCTTTGCTATTGTTAACAGCTAGCTAAAGTTCGCCTACTGATCTTAATTTAGCACTGGTGGATTTTGACAATTGAAAGTTGATGCTACAAGTTGCATGAATATTGGACTCTTTCAGATCTTACTCTTGGCATTCTAAAGTAATCACTATGAGCAGGTTGGACACAAGGCATTGGCAAAACCATGTGCCACACCCGCAAATACAGACGAAAGGTCGATGTCACTAATGGTTTGTTTTAGCTGTTTATGAATGCAGATTATCTATCTGAAGTTGTACGACCTATGTAAGATAAACTCAAAGATTATTAGCTATACTCGGATGGATAAATAATGAGCAATTTGTATGATGACAGGTGATGAGAAATTCAGAAAAAAAGCATCTAACCTGAGTCACCTAATGGAAGTTGAAACTCAGCAGCACTGACTCGTATCCATTAATCTCTACTAATCCTTAAGGGTGGACCGAGGGCGTCCACCACCGCACCGTGCCCCGCCCGCGATGCACGCCGTGCGCGCGTCTTCCTCCCGCCCGCGAATCACGCCCAGCGCGCGTCGCCCTTGCCGCCGGGTATCCCGCCCGCGCCAGGCACCCCGCCCCCCTCCCCCGACGCGCTGTGATGCCCGCCGTCGGGTATCCCGCCCGTGCAAGTCACCCCGCAACGCCCGCGCCCCCGCCTGCGATGCGAGCCCCGCGCACGTCTTCCTCCCGCCCGCGATGCACGCCCCGCGCGCGTCGCCCTCGCCGCCGGGTATCCCGCCCGCGCCAGGCACCCCGGCGCCGTGATGCCCGCCGCCGGGTATCCCGCCCCCGCAACGCGCACCCTGCCCTCGCCCCGGCTCCGTGATGCCCTCACCCCGCAACGCGCACCCTGCCCCCGCCGCCGGGTATCCCTCCCCCGCCAACAGCGTCACAGAGCCCGCCCACACCAAACCGCGCCCCTGCCCTCGCCCTCGACAGCACCTTCATGGAAGGCGAGATCCGCGGACGCGCCCTATTCCATACCTGGCAGCGACGGCATTCACGACGCCCCTTACTCGCCTCAATCGACTGCTATTAAAAGGATGGACAGAGGTGAGGTCTCCAACCCATCCTCACTCTCCTCAGATTCACCGATTCATCACCCTCATCCATCTTTGGTTCGTGTTGTGTGCTGTCTAGAGCTTGGGTCCAATTACAACCAATTTTTTGCTGTGAAAAAGGTTTGGTTAATTCTGTCATGCACAAATCTTTGTAATTTTGTCTTGTGCCTCTTGGTTGATACTTATTATTTGTTTATACATTGTTCTGTGCTATAAGACATAGACATGAGCACCATTTCCTTACTTAATTGAATTGTTTATTATTCATGTTAGTTTTGATTGTTCATACTCATGTTCTCCCTATAGAAAGCTTAATTTGTCGAAAAGTCATATGGGTCTTTACGGCAATTGGTGTCCAGATATTAACATTCCCAATCATCAATGTGGCTGTGACGACTTGGAATGATGTAATGATGTGCCCAACCTACTAATCAAGCTCAACAGACCAAATCACATGTCTATCTCTATAGAAGAGATTGACCAATTTCTGGGTTGTGTTGTAATGCTGGCAGATTTTGTGCCATCAGCCTTGTTGGCACTTTTTGCATTGATGCTTGCTTGCTTTTTTTTTGGTCCATGAACTTTTTTTGGTCCATGAACATCTATATTTTATCTGTTTTACCAATTTCTGGGTTGTGTTATATATGCGTTATGATTATTTCCCTGTGGTGCTTTGAATATGCCTATGCAGTTTATTCATTTTCTTCACACGTGGATTGGAGCCTGATGACAGTGGCTGTGTTTTATTTAAACTGCATATTGTTGTTGTCCAGACATGCATTATTATTCAGCTATCGTGTTATCTTGCCTTTGGCTTTCCATAATTGTATATTTTATTGATGTGCGAGATGCATCAGTTTTTGTTATGTTTCTGCTACCTTTCAAATCCTATTCCTGTTATATGTGTGGGAGCTAGCTTACTATGTTGCTTAATACATTGTTACTTGCATAGTTGCATTGTAAAATGTACACATCATTAATTCTTATTTTATTTCTTTGGTTCTTAAGAAAATCACTGCTACTAGACCAATTGACTTAAGAGGGTGTTTTTCTTCGTAACACCATCTTCTATAGCTATGCTTTTCTTTGATCACTTTTGTTCCTTACACAGCGTGATCCGGCCCAGAGGAGATTCCGAAGGTCTTGGAAATCAGCGGCGAGCGCAGCCTCATCGACAACTTCTTCTCCTACCACGTGTAATAATCACGGTACACAAGTTTGAGTCCATTTTTGCACAAGATTGGACTGTTCATTTGGTTACATTATTGATTCAAACCTAAAATCCATTGTTATGTTTATGTTTTGTATTTTTATTATGAAGTTGTGATTTATTTCAGTTGCATGGTTTTGATTTATTCATGATTAAGAAAGCATATTTCATGTTATAAAAATCAAATCTATGCTTTTTTTGGTTTATTTTTCTTTTTTGTTTCATACTTCCTTCAAATGTGGAGATTTACATGGTTTTTTTATGTTTTGATTTATTTCAAACATATTTGTAACTATGATCAATACTATAAGATAAATGGCACCGTCTACACTTAACCAACATAGGTCGGTTGCAGCCCTACATCACGTCCCTACAGAGTTTCCGTAAGTACACATTTCACTTGTCGCATATATATATGCGTGGACAAAAGAATCTAAACTCACTTTTAATGTAGTTTCGTGTTATTTGATGACGTTGAGAGCAATGACTTACCAAAATTTAAGAGTATCGTAGCCAGAATCGTTGTTAAGTTCCCTAGACGTCATGACAACCAACATTTTATTCTACAAGACATCACTGTAAGTCACTAGGTCAAACATTCAAACAAAAATAAATGATGTCATCATATTTCTCTTACTCATACGACGTGCATTCTGAAATGACTAGGGGTCAAAAATAGAAGCAATTTCATACCGCGATAATGTACAAAGATTTGACACCTTACTCTAACAAGGATCTACATATACATTATATGGAGTGGCGTTCTGTGTAAGCTGGGGGCATATCTATTTCGGAATTTTGGACATAGGCTAGAATTGACCTTGGCAACTCGGACTGTTGTGGACCCATTCCACTTGCCAATTTAGTTCCCGCTGTATCCAAAACATCTTATGCCATTTCATGAGGTCCTCCAACAACCTCATAAGAGGTTTATAGGTATGTGCCCGTCTTTCTATATGGAGTATACTTATACCGCACTAAACCATAAAAAATATACTCGAAATTTAACCCCTCACATATGAATGTCTCAGATGTAATAGGAATAGTCATTCATTTGGCGCCGTTAGAGCACATCGGTGGAAGGGCGTACAGAGAGGCCATACTAATGGATTCCAGATCATTAATTTATAGCTACAGTCTTTTTTAAACTGCATACATGTTGTATTTTATTCAAACAATAAAAGCTTTATTTATAGGTGGGATATAATCATCGTGGGTATATGGCCTGAACTGTTGCAAAGAAATGCTCTACGGTGAGTGTTAGCTAGAGAAAACAAGAGCATAATTATCGGAACTATGTTGTGTCGTAACAAGCTACACAATACATTCTATTATACTTAAACATCTTTGTTGGAGTAAACTCAATGACCTTCTTTAGTAACTAAGTCTACTACTATAACAATAGGATGCTTACAAACCTCGGACCATAGCACTGTTGAATTCGATCCAGATCATCACACCACACAACGGTTGCAGAGTGAGTGTTTCTTGCAATAATTTAGAAATTATAATTAAGTAATCATGTTATTACATATCATTTACTAAATTGCAGAAATTCGGCGCTCCATGATCCAAAATCCGAGGAGTGCTTTAATCAACAATTATCTAGAGAGGAGACGGGCTTATCTGGCAACAGTGGTTCCGGATGTGTAGTGTGATAGCTTGTTTAGGATTTGAAGTTATGTATCAACTAAAGATGGTCACAATTATTTGTATTTCGCCGTTTATGTATTAAAAACCGGCTCTTTGCTCTGTTGAATTCGATACGTATAATGTTATCAAACCCTCGCAGTCAGAAATAAATTATGTTATCATTCCTTGTAAGATCTCAAAAACAGCAATAAGAATGAGCATGACCAGACAACTTTCACTATACATGTCATATTTTGACAGATTAAGAACACATGTGACATGTAGGTCTGAAGGGAAGTGGTTCAGAGTTATGTCCTTGCTTCAGTTTTAAGAGAAGTTCTAATTCTATGCATGAGTTGGCTTCGAAATTGTGAGTAAGCACTATTTAATCATATTTTCGAAACAATACTACTACTAAATATCAGAAATTATTACCTTAGAAGGAGATGTTGTATTTCCAGTCTTCTGGGTAGCCACAGCTTCATCCTGAGCCATGACAGTATCTGCTGGTCTGTCATGTAAAAGTTCAGATTATCACAACATACAATTTACTCATTTTTTCAATAGTATAGTAAAAATAACATAGAAATATACAATTCAGCCAGCCAAAATAATACTAAATGAACTTAAAAATAAATACCTTTTCCACTCGTACAAACTTTTGACCTATGCAGCGAAAACTTATATTCCAGTTGAACACTACAGACCAGATTGGTCCTGTGCTATCTGAAATGAGATCTGAACTTAAGCCTTTTCTACGGCCCACCTAGCTCTCTTCACGCAAAGGGTGACAGAGACAGCAAAAAACTTAAAGAAAAAATCGCAATCAGAAAAAACCTTGCCCATCCATTCGAAATGCCACTGAAAAAGTGAGACGAAGATACATAGGACAATAAAAACATTGCATACAAATATCTGGGAAAATACAATGGTTTAGAATACAAATTAAACAAATAAACTAACATACAACTTTCTTAATCTACACTTGAACATAAAACATCTATATGTCCAACAATATATAACTCAAAAGGTGCATGTTGTTTCAACTGTGTATATTAACGGTTCTGTTTTATAAAGTAATTGCAGTTTTTAATTCTCAGTTATAATTGTAAATAATACAGAACACATCAAACATTACCATTTTTGTCTGTCTGTGGACATGTTTGTTTGAATAGTCTGTGAACCTTGACAGGCTTGAAAATTATTTAAAAAGTCCATTGCCCCTATCAGGTTTTCTTTATGTAGAACAGAGAACAAACACAAACAAATCAGATGGGACATAATGATGCTCGCACACCATGTGCAGACATCTCAAACACCATTAATACAGGTAAAGCTTAGTACATGCGTGTAGATTAATGAATGCAACGTAGTATGTAATAGAACACTAATATACAAAGTTACATTGTAGGTGATCAAAATGGATCAAACTCGTTACGACCAATTGTTGATGCTAAGGAACGTAAGAGGCAAAGAGATAAGGAAAGATATGCCACGATGTCCGATGAACAGAAAAATGAGAAAAACAAAAAGCGTCGAGAAGCACGTCTACGGAATAAAGAGTTGAATAAGAAGCGACCTGAAGCGCGTCAACGAAACAATAGCCAAAATATGATGCCCAACGTGCTAAGAGGTGACGAAATTCGTCAACTTTAGAGTAATGTTTCTGTGCATAAACCTACTACTGAAAGTAATGTGTTCATATTTTGTAGGTGGAGACGAAAAAGTAAATGTTGATCCAGATGATGATTCCGACTGGTTGCATATCAATTATACATTCCAGTCAAACGACATTGACGCAACGACAGAAGTTCTAACACCAGGTACATGACTGTTCATTAGACTAAACATGCAAAAAAAATCAGGTTTCATACGGTTTAACGTAGTATGCCTTATTCCAGGCAGTGTGCACGAAAATGTTGGCCACACGCCTAAGCATACTAGGCAGAGGACCGCCTACTTTAGCGAGCGGTACAAAAACTTAACTCCCGTCGAGAGGGAGTTTAGGCGTGAACGCCTTAGGTTGTATAATAGAACACCAAGGCAAAAAGAGGCAAAGGTAGACCACAACAGGAGACGTAGAGTTATGCAAGCCGACACTTTAAATCCCACATCCATCGCCATGGAGGACCCAACATATACCCCTGAGTTTGTACACCCTACAACAGATGCAAAGGGATCTGATGGATCCATATTATTCGTCTGCGACTGGGTTATCCCTGAATTCGTCAATGCACCTTTCTTGCCATCTTCATCCCAAACCGAGGATGTCGCTTCGCCCGATATGTCTACCAATACACTAAAGCGTAATCATCATGTTCCTCGTGGGGAAAGACAAGCTATATTAGCTCGTCGAAACCAGCTATTTGAATCAGCCATACCAAGGAAGGTGGGTACTTCGATTGAGGATACTAGCGGTGACGCTGTTGAAGGGGACGATTGGACACAGCCCTATACGCCTATGAAGATCACCAACAATGGTAATTACTATCCAAGTTTATATGGATCTTGCAAGACATCGATAGTATGTAGTCTAGGGATGACAACAGGTACATACCCATCGGGTAGTGCCGTTCCATACCCGTACCCATCAAAAAAAAACTTCTACCCGTCGGGTTACCCATATATGCTCGCGGGTATAAAATCCTACCCATACCCATACCCGCGCGGGTAATTTTACCCGTCGGGTAACCCGTACCCGCTAAGAAAGTCTTAAATTCCAATATATCAATCACTCAAACATTAAATAAACATAAAAAACAAGTCAAACTTCACATATAACAAATCATATGATTACATAACTTGGTAGCTACACAAATGATAGCTAGAGAAGAGTTTTATTTTAGCTAAGATGTGCTATATTAGATGATTATAGTGGTGTTGTTATGGGTATATTCTACCCATGGATAGATGGGTATGGGTAGTACCACCCCATACCCATACCCGTCTATCCAACGGGTAGAGGATCTTGCCCATTAACTTACCCGTGGGTAGAGAAATCATCCCATACCCGCCTTCATATCGGGTAAAACCCGTCGGGTAGTCGGATTTCGGGTACCCATTGCCATCTCTAATGTAGTCTGACTAAACATGTGCTTACATCATCTTGGAACCATTTAGGTGATGACGATGAGGGTGTCATATTCGAAGACGATGATGATGAGAACGAGGGATACCTACTCGCTGCGCAATGTACTATTTTCAATTTTTATTATCCTAGCAAGGCTTATGTAAATATTCATGTCTTACTCATTGTTTTCAAAAAAATATCAGATGAGGATACCGATGAGGATATCGAGATCGATGGTACTCAAGATGAATCTACTGCCACTTATGTTTCTTGTAACACCCCTGGTGTTACTGTAACTAAAACCTGAGCATGGCATCATAAACATTGGCATTTCATATGTTTGATACACCTAGAGTGCATTCACTAGGTAAAAATTTCAAACAAGTGTATTGTTTTTAGTGTTTTGCAAATAGGACCCTAGATAAGGGAACTTAACCCTAAATAGGGATCAAAGGGGTAAAACTTAACCCAAGATGAGAAAACCTAAAAGCTTTAGGGAAAAAGTCATAAAATGACCCCAAGAATAAACTTGAATCACCTTTATACCCCTAAGGTACCAAAAACCCTAATTGGAACCCTAGAAAACCCTACAACCAAACCCTAGGGGCTTATGTGCAAAATTAGTTCACTTTTGGACTAAAGTGCAAGAACCAAGTTAATGAAGTATCTTAAGTCACTTGGTTCACTAAGGTGTGAATTTGGAAGCCAAACCCTGAGTTTTGGACCTATTTGCAAAAAGGACCCCAATTGTGATTCCTATGCTAAGTCTGAAATCAAGGTTATAGGCTCAACTTTAGAGCTGTGCAACTTTTAAGATAGTGAAAATTTACCTTAGGGCACCACATCAACTTTGTAGCTCTATGTTAGGGGAACAATTTTGCTTAAGAGTATAAGCAAGCTTGTTATGGAAAATTTGGAGATAAGTGAGCCCAAAGATGGGCTGTCAGAATAAAATAAGCTGATGATTATATGGTCAGTGACATTGGACCATCTTTGGAGACAAATTATGACTAATCTATTAAGAATTTGCCCATGGCTGCTATAACAAAGATGGAGATGGTATGTTAGTCTACAACTTTACTGCAGAGCCTCGGATTAGTTGCCATGTGAATTCGAGAGAAAATGAGGCCCAAACTTTGTCTGTCAGACGGACTGAATACCATTTCCCCATGGTACAGTAACCAAACGGATCAGATCGGCCGCGGCAGAAAAATCTCACCGCCGGCGACCTCTCTGCGCCAAAATTAGTGTCGCCGCCGTCCTGATTCGAGTGCGGTATGGAGTGGATAACGTCGGGGAGGGGTTGCTCGTACGTGGCACCATCCCCTGAGCTCGGCCGGAGTTACTCACCGGCGGCCGCCGTGACTCAGCGAATTCCACCGCGGTGGCGCTCATGCCGTAGTTCTCCCTCACTGTACCTTCTACCGACGTGGTCGACATGCGATAGTGATGTTATCTGTGGCCGCGAGGTGATCGCCGGACCGCCACGGCTATAAATAGCCATTGGGTTCACGGCGAGGTGCTCGCTGTTCTTCAAGTAAGCTCGAGTAGAACCAGAAATTCGCACTGCCCTCTCCACCTTCTCCCAAATCGATTGCGCACAGTGAAAGCACAGCCTCTCAGGGAACTATAGCCTCAATCCCCACCCCCAATTTCATCCAGAATCGTCGCAACGCCGTTTTCCCCAAATTGGTCTCCGCCACCGTAAGCACCACTCCACCGTGGCCAGTCCGTTCTGGTAAGGCACCATCCGATTCGCGCGTTGTTCTCATGTCCATGTATGCTGGTGATGCTTGCCAAACCACCGAATTGAACTAGGAGCCCACCAATCGATTAAAACACGAGCACATGTCCGCGCCGTTCACTGTCCTCGCGGACAGAGCTTGGCAGATCACCAATTATAAAATTGATTGGGGGGAAATGGTCCTTAGAACTTGAATTTAGTTTCGGCCAAAGTAGGACACTAATCGCTGAGCAAAATAGCCGGTTCACGTGCTCGTCGGAGCCCTGCGCATCGCCGTCCGACGTCGTGGGCTTCATGGTGTAAAGAATTAGAAGATGGAGGACCTATCTGCAAATCGTCAGAGACTCTTAAGAATAGTGACTGAACCCGTTCGCAGTTAGACAGAAACGCGAGGGCCCCTATGCAAAGTAGCCAGCGCGCGGGCGCGCCCCGTTTCTCTGAGTGGCTGGGCCGTATGGGCTGCTTCTGGCCCAATTCTATTCAAACTTTTTCATTTCCTTTTCAGAATAACTTTAGAAATCCCTGGAAAAATGTAGAAAAATCCTAAAATTGTGAGACCAATTTTCCTAGCCTTCTTATTTTCCCTAGAATTTAATAAAAATAGTTTCATGATTTTTAGTTTAAACAGGGAATTTTAGGGCATTTAAAATAGTTTAAGGTAGTAGTTCTGGATTTTTAAAAGATAAATGATAATCCCAAAAATGCTTAAACTTTTTATATGAGTTCCTCATATTATTTAGAAGCCTTGGGTAGAATTTGGATTGATTTGGACCTTGTTTGATAACTAGAACCCAAACCCCCCTTGCCCTGTGAACTCCTTTACTGACTCCGGAAACCCTAAGTTCTCGGAGTCCCATGAAGGAAAGTTGTACTCAAGACTTAGATAATAAATTTGTATTATCTTCGCACCCTCATGAGCATTACATGGCATCCATTCTTATACATATATGTGGTTATGATTAGAACACGAGGAAGAAGTGGAAGCCACTGAAGAGCAAGTACCACCACCTTTGGAAACACAGGCTGAGAACTGTTTCTACTTCGATATTTGTGGATCTGAGCCTAACTCACCCATAAACCAAGGCAAGCCCCGGTGCATTTGCCACCCCCTTGTGTTTTAAAATCTTTCTCACTTGCTTGATGCACTAGGTGATAGGTGTTGATTGCTAAAACAATTCCTGCATTACCTTCCTTGGAATTTGATTACCTTCCTTGAAATCCCTGTTTTACAAAAGATTTTTGATGCTTAGCCTTGCTTTAGAAAAACAAAATGTTTTGTTTTTACGAAAGATGATGTGGCAAAAGTGGGTGGAATGTTTTCGAAAATAAAAACTTGATGGTGAATCCATCACGGCCGTGATGGATTCAACATCGGAAAAGATGTACCTCTGCCAGGTACCAACCTTTGGGGTTAAATGATTAAGCTGAGACCGGGCGGGTGACTTGCACGAGAAAGAGAGTCTCGGTGTAGTGTCTCCATCTGAGTCGATTAAGGGCCGTCTCGATGTAAGCCTGCTGACCGAGGACCCTTTAACTGGTCACATGCCTCGTCATGGGTAAGCTTTGCCTCGAGTGGACTAAGGCCAGAATAAGATAACACAAAATGGGCGTGGAGCGGTGGCGAGAGTAGCGTGTACCCTCCGTGGCAAGAGGCTGGACGGTGGTGTATCTGTGCTCTCGGTTTGCGTGAACCTGATCTGGTCTTAAGAAACTCGGTGGCGGGTTGACATATGCAAGGGTTAAGTGCTACATATGTCGTGTGATCGGAGATCCTCAGCTGAGTATAATCGATTCGGATCGCTGTACCTCCGCGGTTATGGAGACTTGGCCACTGACTTACACGTAGCAATCCAGTGAAGATGAAGGATTGATAAGAAATTGGCTAGCGCAGGTCAAGTGCTTGAACTAGGGTAGACAGAACTCTAGATGCAGGTAATTTTACTTAACCTGACATTAAAATGGATTTTTAAGGATCCACTCATAGTAAGCTTTTCTGCAAAACAGAGTCCTTGATTCTTGATAAGCCTTTCCTTGAATCCCTCTAGCCAGCATACCCTTGAGAGTCTTTTCTTTAGTCGGGTAAGTCTTGCTGAGTAATTCCGTACTCAGGGTTTTATTCCCCCGTTGTTTTTAGGTGAGGAGACAACAAACTTTTGTTGTTTTTGTACCAAGGTGGTGAAAAGTGAGGACAATCAAGAATGAAGCTACTGGAGGACCGGGTCCTCCTTAAAAACTTTTATGTAATAAAAACTTAATGGGAGGAGTTTTTGCCTCCCAGGTATTGTAATAATACTTTTCAGCACTCGCTTTACACTCTGGTCTGTACTAAATAACTTACTCTTACTTTTTAAATAAATGTAAGTTTATGTAATCACTTCCGCATTTCCGCATCTCCGATGAACATACTGTCTGTCAGACGGGTGAAACGTTCCTGGAAAGGTAAGGGAAAAAGATACCGAACTTGTCAAGTGATTCAGGAATATCTACAGGGTTGTCTGATGTCTGTTGGACAAGGACAACTGTAGGTGGGCCTAATTACTTGGGAGGTTCCATCACAGCTGGTATCGGAGCGTAGCCCTTCTTGACAGATACTATGTAGCATCTTCAAAAAGGATTTTCTTAAACTTATCTGGGAAAAATTCTTCTCTTACCTAAGCATCTCTGAAGAGTTTATTTCAAAGACCAGATAGGAAGAGTGCAATGTATAGAAGGTTGAATCAATTAAGGCTGATTCTGTAATTATTCATGCATCATGCTAAGAATTGTACTAATAAATTTCCCCCTTAGAAAATGCCGCCACGTACAAGGAAAACGGCGCAAAAGCATACTGGACCTATTGGTGTACCTCGACACCAACTTGCCCCATGGGAACAAGATAGCAGTAGCAGGAGCAACGATCCAATTGGTGATCTCGAAGCCCGCGTGAATCAACTTCAAACAGAGTTACATCGCAGGACCAATTTATGGGTTGCGGACGGTGACCGAATAAATGAATTAAGAAGTTACATCCGCACCCTGCAAGATCAACTTGCTGATCGAGATCTGGCACTTGATTGGGTAGTACAGTCTCGTTCAGTAGCTTGGGCTAAGGAAGCGAAGGCTCGAGCACGAGTCGAAGAACTTAGCACTGCTATTGACAACTTGCAGGCATATTGCAATACTTTACATGAGGAAGTTCATGTACTGTATTCGCAATTACATCCACATATCCCTGCGGATCCGGTCAGGTCAGAAGCCGGACCCTCGCATAATGCGGGAGAAGCGCTTGGTGGTGAGTTAGACCTTTTTAGGCCCCCTCCTTCTATGAGGCTGGCCGATGAATGGTCTCCCACACCTGACGACGAAGCTGCCAAGAGCAACCAGAAGCAGGAGTAGTGTAGTTGTAGAAGTAGAAGTAGTATGTTGTATAATAGGTTGAACTTTTGTATAATGGGTAATGTATCCTGTTGTATAATATCGAGTCTGTATCATTACTTTTGATAGTAATGTAAAATGGAAGGTTTCTCTGGCATTTTATATTTATTTCAAATGTTCTTTGCCTCAGATGCCTACAAGGACTCGAGGACAGGATGCAGCAGGAACTTCTGGGAAAGGGATGTTACCCCAAATCCACCCCCGGTTCCTCCCACATTGGCCGAGGCGATTGCCGCCTTGGTGAATGCAACTGCAGACAATACCCGCTTTCTTAGAGAAATGGCGGGCCAACAATTCCAGCAGCAGGGTGGAAGGGGTTATCAGCAAGGCCCCCCGTGAAACCACATATCTAGATTTCTCTGAAACCCGTCCACCGCTATTTGTCAAGGCTGAGGACCCGTTGGAAGCTGATGAGTGGATACGGGTTATTAAGCAAAAATTTGGTCTTCTCCGCTGTTTAGAGACACAGAAGTCGTTGTTAGCAGCGCAACAACTGCGCGGCCCTGCCAGTACCTGGTGGGGAAATTTTGTGGCTATTCAACCTGCCAACCATCAAGTCACATGGGAAGAATTTAAAGTGGCCTTCCGCGAGCACTACATACCCGAAGGTGTTCTGCATATGAAGCAAGAAGAGTTCATGAAGCTGAAACAAGGAGGAGATACTGTCAATCAATGTCTCAACAAGTTCAATCACCTGTCGCAGTATGCCATCGATCAGGTGAATACTGATTTAAGAAGAAGAACTGCTTTATGAGGGGTCTGAATGATCGATTGCAGAGAAAAATGGCCACCTGCATAGATCTCACGTATGGAAAGGCTGTCAGCACAGCCCTATCTATTGAAGCAAAATATGCAGGTTCCGGGAAGAACAAGGGATTTGGTGGTGAGAAGCCTAATCAGGGCCAGGCAAAGAGGTAACGGTTTGTGATCCGGCCTTCTAGCCAAAATCGTTCTTTTTCTCGACCGCCCCCATTCCCTTTCAAGCAACCAATCATTATTCGTCCCAACAATGCCCCCACTACCCCAAATCAGTCGGGTGCCCCGGGCACTCGATTCCCTGCTTTGCCCAGCTCCTCAACTGGGTGTTTTAATTGTGGCAAGTCTGGACATTTCATCAAAGACTGCCCATATCCCAAGCAGAATCAATCAAATGCTCAGCAAGGATCTGGGAAATCAGCTCAGCCCAAGGGAAATAATGTGGGGAAGAACGCAAAGAAGACGGGGCGGGTATACTATACTCAAGTGGCCACTACACCGGAAGGTGAACCGGTGATGATGGGTACGTTTCTCGTGGCCAGTCACCCTGCAATTATTCTTTTTGATTCTGGTGCTTCGCATACATTTATTAGCAAGACATTTGTGGAGCAACATCACATTTCATGCCATGAATCAAAGGAAGGGTTTAAAATTCATTCACCTGGGGGACACATTTTTACTAGAGAAGTGGCCTATCATGTGCCAGTAATAATGGCCCGGACGGAACTTTCCTGCTAACATGATTGTTCTGAAAGGCCAGGATATAGATGTGATTTTGGGTATGAATTGGTTAACCCAACACAAGGCAATTCTCAACACTGAACTGAGAACCGTCAGGTTGAGCTATAACCAAGAAGAGATCCTTTTGTCTATCCCCTTAACCAATCCAGCCAAAGCTTCTGGTAGAGTATATGAAGCCATTGTACCGGAGATCAAGGATATTCCGGTAGTATGTGAGTTTCCAGATGTATTTCCGGAAGATTTTGCCTGGACTGCCCCCTGAGAGAGATGTAGAATTTGTAATTGAGCTAAAACCCGGTACGGCTCCCATTTCTCGAAGATTGTACCGTATGCCCCCTAATGAGTTGGCAGAATTGAAGATTCAATTACAAGATCTACTGAATAAGGGATTCATCCGGCCAAGCTCGTCACCATGGGGTTGCCCCGCCATTTTTGTTAAGAAGAAGGATCAAACCTTACGAATGTGCGTGGATTATCGACCCCTGAATGAGGTCACCATCAAGAACAAGTACCCTCTTCCAAGGATCGACTTCTTATTTGATCAACTGACTGGGGCGAGGGTATTTTCCAAAATTGATCTCAGGTCGGGCTATCGCCAAATCCGTATTCGGCCCGAGGATATACCGAAGACCGCGTTTACTACGCGGTATGGTTTATTTGAATATTTGGTAATGTCCTTTGGGCTAACGAATGCTCCTACCCATTCACCTTATTTGTGAACTCGGTGTTAATGCCTGAGTTGGACAAGTTCGTGGTGGTCTTCATCGACGATATCTTGATATATTCTAAAAATGAAGAGGAGCATGCTCAACATTTGCGGATTGTATTGACACGCCTGAGGGAACATCAGTTGTATGCCAAGTTCAGCAAGTGCGCGTTCTGGCTGGAGGAAATTCAATTTTTGGGGCACGTGTTATCTGCCAAGGGAATTGCGGTAGATCCTAGCAAAGTCAAGGATATTCTGGAGTGGAAACCCCCAACCACTGTTCACCAAGTCCGGAGTTTTCTTGGACTAGCTGGGTATTATCGCCGATTCATACCAGATTTTTCTAAGCTTGTGAAGCCAATCACAAGTTTATTGAAGAATGATATTAAATTCAATTGGTCTTCTAAGTGTAATGAAGCTTTTGAGCAATTGAAGACATTATTAACCCTGCTCCGGTATTGGCTCAACCGGACATCACCAAGCCTTTTGATGTATTGTGATGCGTCAGGCAGTGGACTCGGCTGTGTATTAATGCAAGAGGGCTGAGTAATTGCATATGCTTCAAGGCAGTTGCCGACATGAGGAGCATTACCCACTCATGATCTGGAGCTAGCTGCTGTGGTTCATGCCCTGAAAATTTGGCGTCACTATCTGCTGGGAAATATCTGTCATATTTATACAGATCATAAAAGCTTGAAGTATATCTTCACCCAGTCAGAATTGAATATGAGGCAAAGGCGATGGCTTGAGCTTATTAAGGACTATGAACTGGAAAATTCACTATCACCCAGGCAAAGCCAATGTTTGGCAGGTGCACTGAGCCGTAAGGTTTCCTGCCACTGTCTTATGGCGAAGACCTCTGACAATACCATATGTCAGGAGATGGAAAAGCTAAACCTGGGGATGGTCCAACAAGGGACCCTGAATCAGCTAAAGCTTGAGTCAATCATTTTGCAAAGGATAATTGATGCTCAAAAGGATAATTTGGGTATGAAGCGCATACGGGAGAAAATAAGGGCTGGAACAGCCAAATGTTTCAAGGAAGACGATCAAGGTGTGATATGGTTCAATAACCGCATAGTAGTGCCAAAGAATGAAGAACTCCGCCAGCAAATCTTAGATGAAGCGCATCTTAGTCGCTATTCTATTCATCCGGAAGCACTAAGATGTATCATGATCTAAAGCAGCACTACTGGTGGACAAAGATGAAATTGAATTGCACGCTATGTGGCTAAGTGTGACACTTGCAGACGTGTCAAGCCATACACATGAAACTGCTGGTCCATTACAATCTTTGCCGATCCCAATGGAAATGGGAAGATATAAGTATGGACTTTATCGTGGGATTGCCCAGGACTGCAAAAGGCATGATTCTATCTGGGTTATAATTGATCGGCTTACGAAGATTGCTCACTTTCTGCCGGTCAAGACAGATTCCCCAGTTACTGTCTACGCCCAATTGTACATTGCTCGTATTCTTAGTCTGCATGTGTTCCGAAGACCATTGTGTCGGATCGTGGACCCCATTTGTAGCCAAGTTTTGGGAAGCACTTCACAAATCCTTGGGTACTAAGTTGCTCCATAGTTCGGCATATCATCCACAAACCAGTGGACAGACTAAGAGAATTAATCAAGTACTCGAAGATATGTTGCGAGCATGTGTCCTGGATTTCTCACCAAAATGGGATGAATGTTTGCCTTTGGCGGAGTTTTCATACATAATAGTTATCAAGAAAGTATCAAG